>JAZHRO010000059.1:60230000-60795000 GCA_037157565.1 Thalassia testudinum
GATCCAAGTCAATTAGGTTTAGTGAGGATCTAATTAGGTCCTTAGGGAGGTCCAGAGGTGATGTACTAGGGTTAGGGCACCTTAATTTAGGTTCTTATGGTATTGGAATTGGGTTTAGGGACCTAGAGATCCAAGGTCAAGGTTTAAATATCAAAACAGGAACTGGAGAGCAGTATCAGACGTCTAATAATAGTGTTAGAAGTCTTATACTAAAAAATCAGAAGTCCAGACTTGTTGTCTGGATGTCCAATCAGAGCCAGGAAGGATTCAAGGTTCTGTCTTGGGTATTCTGCAGAAATTGAACCTCTGACCAAGTGTCTGGATGTCCAATAACATTGCAGAAGTGGGTTTAAGGTGTGCGGGGGTTGGCTAAGGGTTCAAGACATCATATAATTTATCTGGACGTCTAGATAAAGGTTGGAATTAGGGTTTTAAGGTTTCTTAGGGTGTGGTGACCTAGTCTAAGGGTGGCTAAGGCTTGGGGAAGTCTCTAGGCTATCCTAGGACTAGGATGGACCTAAGTTCTTCACATTTTACTACTTTATTCCTACTTAATAGAGTAGCATACCTTAACTCACTTACATTATTATCTACTACATCTAATCTAAGTCTTCTGCTCTAACTCTGCTGCAACACCCATTATTCCTGATCTAGCTTTAAATCCAGCTTATTACCTGTAATTGACATAATGCACCTAATTAGCACATTATAGCATTATTTTATGCATAGCTAAAAGAAAGCAGTAAAGATGCAGATAATTCTTATGCATGCATGAATTACCCTATCTTATGCTAAGTCTTAGCCTAATTTAGGTCAATTAACACCTATGATTGCTACGTAATCACAACCTAACCACTTGTATTGTGGTTGGGAGATGAGAGAAAGGGGACGGAGCCGCCAGAGCTTGCGGAGAGGTTGTGGCCTATGAGGAGAGAAGAAAGTGGGGTGGACCGGCCCAATTCCAAGCTGAGGTGGTGCGGAATGAATTAGGGTTTCTTAAATAGGTCCTGGAGGTTGGGTTTGTGCTTGGAGGCCAAGCTTCCAAGCGCGGCAAGCTCGCTGGAGTTGGAAGTTCAAAAAGACCCAAATCTCTCATGTGTTCACATGAGAGATTGGGTAGAAATTAGGGCTCATTAGTGGGTGTGGATTGAAGAGGATTACTCAGAGAATCTCTCTTCCAATCTTGCGAGGGATTCTTTGGGCAATCAAGGAGTATCCTCCTTCTAAAGCTTACCGGAGTAGGATTCCCTCTGCTATAATGGCAGAGGGACCTAATTGCAAAGAACAAAGAGGAATATAGGGGGTTTTCTGCAGAGGTTTTCAAAAGATAGGGGTAGAAATGTAATTAGGCTGGACCTATTTACAAAGTGGGTCAAGATGAATTCCTCTTAGGTCCAAATTTTGGTACAAACCTAATTGGATATAACGAATCCAATGGTGAAGTTGGATTTTGGGTTTGACTATGTTTGATTGGGTAATTTACGTAAAAACCCAATTTAGGGTAAATATTTGTCTGAGACCCCATTCTAGGTAAAAATAGGTTCCATGGGCGAAATGAGGGTTCTAAATCATAAAGAATACTTTTTTATGATTGTTAGAGGGTTTAGGTGAATTTTATTCTGACCAGAACCTTGTTAAATCAAGTGGATCTGTTTTAGGGTTACAAGAAGTCATTTAATTCCCAAAATTCACATGAACCCTTTTTTGTTTGAACCAACTCACTTTTTATCTTGTTAAGACCATTTGACCTGTGTTTAGCTCATGAGAAAACCTGTTGTTGTAATGAAATGGTAAAATTATAGTTTTACCTGTTGTTTCTTGCTTTTATCGTAGAATGATTATCCAGTGAATTAGGACCTCCAGTTGGTTATGTAGGAGCTTTTGTTCTCTTTTTTGGATCAAAATGAGCTAGTTAGGGCTCATGATGGTGTTCCCATCATACCTCCATACTTAACTTTTGCTAGTCCCTTAGCAAAATTTTAAGGTTTTAACTTCTGTTATAAAACATGAGTTCCTTGATGTTCACAAATTATGATGAGTGCTTTTTCTTTTTGATTAGGTTAGAATGCCGACAATAGGCGTAGAGGTACTCAAGTACCAACTAAGGTCCAGACTTGACCAGCTCTAGCCTCAATCCTCCGCGAAGGCTTTTAAGGCCCACAAGAACTATCCTAAGGTTCATTGGACTCCGCGGTTAAAGCACCCATGCTTGTAACATATTTTAGCCTCGGTTCAGTTTGCAGTGCATTTTTTGTAAGAGAGAGACAGAGGATTTTCTTTGTTTGGAGAGTTTTCTCTCTTTTCTTTTTATTTCTAGCTTCGGATCGGCTTCTCAACACGGTCTGTATTGGATTCCTCGTCCCCATCATCAATCCTTGAAGGATCCCTGGCAATCGATGTTTTGTGATAGAACCGCCCATGGTAACCCCCAGAACCTTGGCTTTCGAGATTTCGAGATAATCCCGCCCATGGCATTCTGTAGTTAAATCTAGACCCTGGAAATTGACATTTCGTGATAATTGATGAGAAGCTTATCGTGATCTCTAATTACCCCTAATTAACTAGTCTTCCTAGTTAATTAGCTAGGATTATGTGAATATATGGGTTAATTATTAAATAAGGGATAAATAGTAAAGGACCTTAAAATAGGTTAAAAATGCTATTTTATCATCCAATTAATATTATTAATAATCTAATTAATAATTGGACTCGAAATATTACTAATCATTCATCTAATTAATACATTAACTAATTTAAGCATAATATATAACTATGTAATAGCTTAAGTAACATTACTTAATTAAGTAAATTAATCTAAAAAGGTCAAAAATGTAAATTCAAGGTCTAAATATAATAATTGTCTTATTTATAATCATATATAAAAAGTTTAAAAAGATCTAAATTAAAATAAACCTTGATAACCTGAGTTTACATTTTGGTCCTTACATTTCATTCCAATCGGGTCCTTATTTTTCATTAGGTCCTTATGTTTCATCATGAATAGGTCCCTAACTTCTTCTTCTTCTTCTTCTTCTTCTTCTCTTCAACCGATTGAACGGCTGATGACTGAATGTGCAGCCACCGCACGATCATCGCCCATCCGAAGCCATCTCTTCTTCTCCAAGCTCCTGGAGCTTGTGCTCACCATCTTATCTTCATCCATCGGTCTGGATGACTCTGATATCTTAATTTAAGTTTGGAGATAACTTCACCGGCGTTGGAGAAGATGTCGATGGTTATCCTCCTAGCCACAATCGCGTCCAGATTCCACCTCCTTCTTAGTCGCCGTCGACTATAAATACCCTATGACCCCCTTAATTTCCACAAAGTTGGCTCCCTTCCCTCTTCTTCACTGCAGCCAACCCAATAGGCTATTCACTCCACAACTCCGATAATCTTCCAGCACCTCACCCGACTTCCTCCGTCCATCTTTATTAGCTCTGGAACTTCGCCGAGGTCAGCCGTGTCTCTGGGCATAAGCACTAACTAAGAAGCTCCTCTGCTTCACCTCATAGCCACCACCGGAGATCTTTCGACTACACTCTGATTTCACTCCTCCATCATGAGCCGTCGACGGAGATCCTCTGACCCCTTCATCCAGGTAATAGTAGGATAGGAGTAGGAGTAGGAGTAGGATAGCTTAGATAGTTAGTTAGGTAGCCGTGATGTTGGATTTCAAATTTCATCTTCCTTGACTCTGGCGAGCTCCTTGAGCTTGTCAGAGCCTTAATTTCATCTTTTTAAACCACTGATCATCTTCCTCTATCTTCCATGATCACTTCTATCACATTTAATTCCTAATTTGATCATTAATTCGCCTAATTCACTTCCA
This sequence comes from Thalassia testudinum, assembly GCA_037157565.1. Lineage (NCBI taxonomy): Eukaryota > Viridiplantae > Streptophyta > Magnoliopsida > Alismatales > Hydrocharitaceae > Thalassia > Thalassia testudinum. Next base: position 60,233,833 of record JAZHRO010000059.1, read on the forward strand.
CCTCCATCGACTACTTCTGCTGTCCATGGCAGCAGTAGTTGATCTAATCTCCACCTCCATTGGATCCTCTATCACTTATTCATCACTAAAGGATCCTAATCATCATTGTAATTTGATTAAATACCACATATAACTTAAACGTGTAAATTTAATTAAGCTCCTGAGCTCACTGTCAATGGTGGCTGAAGAGTAGTTGAAATCTTAAATTAACTATATATTTATGATTGCAAATTACTGTTGACATGTTTCAACCACTTAATTGAGTGGGAGATCAAGTCCTGAGCTTCAACCAACTCAGATTTCATATAAAATGAATTCACTGATAAATCTTAATTCTAATGCGCAAATGGAGAATTTAATGTGATCCTGAGGTTCCTTGTGACCTCAGGAATCTTTTCAAGTCATCAATGGCACGATTTCTCTTTCTGTACACAAAATGCACTTTTTCTGGACTCACCGGAGCTCCGGCAAGTCAAAAATGTTCTTCAACTTATAAAATTTGATGAGAAACTCTACATCAATGAAATATGGATTACTGATTATTTTGAGGTCGTTTAATTGAACTTTTGATGATTGGAGTTGTAGATAGGAGTTCATCTTCTCCAACTCCGATGGAGTTGGAGAAGTCTGTCAGAAAGCTTTAAGTAACAACTAAGGGATCTAGAAGCTTCAGTGCAATGCAGTGAAGTTATTTCTGTGTTTAAATCTCTGTAACAACCTCTTGGTTGTTCTGACGAACAAACCCTTTCTAGAGTTCAGGCGACTAGCTTGAAGCCCTAGAATCCTAAGTTCAAACATCTACTCAAGGGTCTGAGCATGTTCCTGAGGATAAAAGTATGCTATTTAAGGCTTTAATTTCTTGAGAAAGGATTCAAATTAGAAAGTCAAATCTGGAGGCTTTCTAGTCAAACCTGAGTTTGATGCTTCGATTTTGAGTTCAATCAGACTAATTGATGAGCTTGAATTGATTCTGAGATTTATTTGAATGATTTTTAAGTGAATTGGATGAGCTCTATTGGTTAATTCATTTGGATTTCAATTACTACCAGTTTGGGTTGCTTTTGAACCCAAATTGTTGGCAGTGGATTTTGGTTGAGTTTCGATTGCAATTTCTGCCCAGATGTGTTGATAACAACCTATAGAATTTGTTTCAATCGATTAAACATGACTTTAAATGTCTGTTAGGTCATTCTTATGTTTGATTTCACTCCCTGAAGCTTTCAGTGAAGCTCTGAGCTTCTTTGCATTTCCTGGAGTTCCTAAGAACTTGAAACCCACACCTGAAGCTATAGAATTACCTGTAGAAACTATTTAGAACCTAAACTGAGAGAGAAAGTCTAGTCTAAGGACTTTGAATAAGGAGAACCACTGTCCAGGCTATTTTTCACCGTAGAAGACCTGTAGATTCGCCCTTTAAATTGAAGAGAAAATATTCCCCTTCACATTAAATTGACACTGTAATCCTGTAGAGCAACTCAAGAGCTTTCCAACAAGCTTTTGTTTGCTTGAATTGAAGCCCTGAGCTAGGAGATATCATCATTTGAAGTTCGCTCTGGAAGGGGCTAGGATAGTCCCACATCGGCAAGTGACGAGCAGGCGCCTTAGTATAAAAGGAATTTGTGCAGTGGGCTTCTCAGTCATCAGCGCTCGGTGCACTGTTACGAATGAGCATTTGATCCTGTGTGTGTGTGTGTGTGTGGGTGCGTATGTGCCTACGAGTGTGAGCCTGTGTGGCATGCTGATGTGTGGCCCTGGGAGGGCAAGGCCTAGGAGGCGTTGAGTCGGTTTGGCTCGAAATTTTGAACCGGAAATAAATCAAACCATAATTGAACCAGGCGAGGACTTAGCAAGGTCTGGTCCCACCCTGCAAAGGGTGGTGCGTATCCCCGAAAAGTCTGAGCCACAAATTAAAAACCAATTTTTGGTTGAAGAGAAAAAATCAGCTCGGCTCAGTAAGAAGTGCTAAAGTTCAAAAGGTTCAGAAGTGATGAAGGAAGAAAGGCTAAGGCTCAGAAGGCTAAGGAAATATGTTAAGGGAAGGCCAAGGCTCAGAAGGTTAAGAGAAAGGCTTAGAAGAAAGAGAAAGAAAGGGTAAGGAAAGAAGGCTAAGGAGAAGAAGGACAAGCAAAGAAAAGAAGAAAGGAAGAAGAAAAGAGCTTGAAAATATAAGAGAAAGAATAAAGAGAAAAGATAAAGAGAAGATAAAGAGAAGTAAAAGAAAGAGAGGTAAAAGAAGAGAAAGAGAGAGAGAGGCTGAAGAAAAGATAATTAATGGTTTTTCTTGCAGTATTATAAATTTCTTTTTGCTTTTAAATGTTGTAATAAGGCAAGTTTCAATTAGAAGAACTCTTTATTACCATAATTCCTTTGAAATAAATTGAAAATTAACATGTTTACTTGCTATTAAAGTAGATCATTTGAGTAAATATGTTTTCTTATGGAATTTTGCATATTTCTTAAATTCAAATCATTAGGCAAAATTCATGTTATTAAATTAACTCAATCATACCTCCTATGAATTATTTTGAATTGATTGGGGAATTCTAAATAATATATAGCTCCCAACAAACGACCTGGACTCAACCAGTTAAAAGTAATAAAAATTAAAATGTTAGGTTAGCTTGACCCTATACTATTCAACTGACACAAATTCCAGTTAACCTAAGTTACTTTCTTCTACACATAATTAAGCTCAATTAACTTAATTAATTGTGTTGAGAGAGAGAACGCATCAATAATGCCGCCCATGGTATCTGAACCAGCGCAAGGTGCTTACATGCCCCCAGTAGGATATGTAAATATCCTAGGAGACAAGTACCAAGGAGACGATATGTTATTGCGCATATTCGAGGGGAATTTCCCGCCTCTCCACGTCGGGAACTCATCCAAATCAACTTGTGTTGATCAGCCGCTCCTAATCTAGGCGACTTTTTCAGAACACTTAAACTCTTTTGCGTGATTTTGACAATTATGCGCACTGAACCAGACTGTGTGTGGATTGGGGTTCTTAGGTTACTGAGTCCCGCAAACCAAAGGTCAGTTAACAAGGCCGAATACTCCCTAAGCCTTAGACCTAATACCTAAGGTTCGCATTTTCCCCAACCTCTTGACTATCCAGATCTTAGCGGATACTTGAATTTTTAAGCTTAAGAGTCTAGCTGAAGAGGCCTAAGATCAGCGTTCCTACTAATCTCTTTTGTGTCTCATTAGCACTTTTTCCTTTCATTTTCTTTTTCTTGATATGGTCTAGAACTTAGTTAATTCCTCAATTTCTTACTAATGACTATCTCTTCTTTTTTTCTTTTAATTTTGTGTTCCTTTTTTGACTTTTTTCACTTTTCCCCTTTTTCTCCTCATGATTTGTATGGCCTCAAAATTTTCTTTTCTCCTCCAATTTTTTTTTGTTCTTTGTCAAGGAATTTTTCATTTTTTTGGTGTTTTTGGAATATGAGATTTTTTTGTGACAGCCCTTCTCAACTTTTGATTTTTGTATGTTTGCACTTTACCACCCCCCCATGCCTAAGTTTTGCAATGTCCTCATTGTAAATAGAGGGTGTGAAATAGGTTTGGGTTTCAGGGATTTAGAACAGGATTATTGGGTGGGTGAACGGGTCGGGAATGACTGTTGCGGACGATTTTAAGCTCTGGCACGTGTACTAGAGGTGGGATCGACTGTTCTAAATCCGAACTCAGGGTGCAATAGATGTGAAGTACAGATGGATAATCAGAAGGATCTCGGGTTTTTGGAATGACGGGTTGCCTCCCGTTAAGTGCTAAATTCAACGCCTTCAGCCGAGCGGGAAGTGGTATGGAGAGGGAGTGGTCAAATCAGCTGAGTTTTGTAGAATAAGCACCTTGATCAAGAGCCTGGTTGGTCCAACCAGGTGCTTGTTTAGATCAACAGGCTGATGATGCAGCCCAAATCCAATCAATCTGGTGGGTTGATAAATGTAGATCAAGAGATGTGGAACCCGCCATATACTATGAAGCTCGGAATGATGTGGAAGTGTGAATTCAGGGTTTGGTTGAGTTGAATCAGCCTGGTCAGAGTAGGGATCCGTAAAATAATCAGCGAATGATGCGGAAACCCTACAGGAGTGATCAGAGAATGATGGAGAATGGTTTGCAATCTGATCAATGCCTAAAACCCAATAGAGATGTGGAGGCGAATCATCTGCAATCGACTCAGTAAAAGGGGAATCAGAATAGAAATTGAGTCCGATTGCAGGTTGGGGTTGAAAATGGGTTTGGATAGGTTCTGTATATGCGGAGTAGGTGGCTTCAATAAGAATTGTGTGTGAAGGCTCTTCTAGAAAGGAATTACAGGTGGGTTCATTTAGAGAGGCCTCATAGTAGCCATTAAATTCAAAAGTGAATGCCTGAAGGGTGTTTATAGGATGAGAAAAATCTGAGTCAAGAAAAGATTCGAACTCTGGGTTGCAGTCACTTTCGGCATTTTCTGGTTTTGATTCTCGAGGATCGAAAAGAAATGATTCCATTTCACTGGAACTTGAATTTAAATTAGTGATCTCGGGGTCTGGGACCTCAGAGTCAGAGTCGGAGAATGAATCATGTGAGTTGAGGTCGTAGATTGGCTCGTCGTAGTCAGGAAACAAAGGTTCTTTGAAATCATGCTAAGATTTGACATCGTCGGAGAAATTGCGAAAATCAAGTTCTGAATGAGATTCGAGATCAGAGGTTCCACCACAGAATAAATCATAGGATGAAGATTTAGCAACTTGACTTGGGTCTAGCCTATTCTTTGAGTTCAAAGAGGTATCCTTATCTGGTCTAGGCTCAAGTTCTAGGCTTGTAGGGAAGACCCAATCAAAACCCCACTCTTCCAACTCCTCGGTTTCTGTATTGTAGATTGGCGTGACTTCTGAAAAATCAATCTATATCTCTGAGGATGTTGGAGAGGGATATTCATCAAATAAAGGCCCAGAATCATACTCTTCATTTAAACATTGATCTTCGTCATACGGGGCCTTGTAATCTTCCCAATAAGATTCAGATCCAGATTCTAGGCTGAGGATGTGGGTTGAATAACTAGAATCTAGGTCAGGATTGCCTTCAAGGGTCACCTTATCAGAATATGGGGCGGGATTTACACCTCGAGAGGTTCTGTTTTAATCTCATCATTACAGGAGTCTCGAAATTCTATGCTTGGTGACCCAGGATTTTGGTTTTCTAAGGCTGGCACAAATCGTGTTCTCCTGCAATTGGGACTTCCCAACCTAATTCAAGATTAGGCATGTTATATTCCATCTGGGTTGGGAATCCAAAACAACCTTGTGCCTCAAGCCCAGGATTTGGGAAATCAGATTGATCCTCAATACTATTCCCAAATGTTTCATGAACTGTTTAGGGCATGTACGGGTATTTTTGATCGATAACTTGTTTCAATAATCTTATCATCTCTTCCCATTTTTCAAGATCATCTTGGTGTTTTTCTCACAGTACAAGATTTATCATGCATTGGAGGTATTCAAAGTTATGTAATTTTTCTATCTCAATGTATCCTGTTATGAGAATGTCTTGGGTTGATCCTTTTTGTAGCTTCTGTTAATAACACTAGGGCACAGTTTATGATGAAGGTTGTTGTTGTTGGTACACTAACCTGAATGTCTTCTACTGGTGTTGAGGTTTTGTACTCAATCTCATAAAATTCAAGGGCATCCTCAATTATTCTATCTCTCATGGATCGTTGTGATTCAGGTTTCTTGAACGATATTCCTAAGTAACCAGGCTGCATATTTGAATTAGATGATGGAATCAAGATGTAGAATCAGAATTCAAGTTGTAGAATAAAGTGATTTGATCTGAATAGAGACTCCCAAAGGAAATCTATGTGTGTGTTCTAAATAGAAGAGATGAGGGACTGGATGTGTTGTTGACCCAATCAAGGCACCCAAAGATATTTGGATGACTATGGAGGTTCGGGGCGGATGATACCCCTGAATCAGAAAGTCGTTCACCTGAGAATTACCTGGGCAGCTAGAGAGGGAGAGTCCCGCAAAGACCCCTACATGGTAGAGCACCCCCACGGGTTACAAGGTTTCCCCCACCAGACCTTTCTTGTCACTGAGGGTCTAAGTAGACCAGAATGGATAACTTGACCTCTTAAGTCTACCAGTTTTATATCCTAACTTGTGCCTTTGATTTCACTTGAATTAGCAGTTGTTTTGACTTGTGACCTAATTTGGAGGTTGGTTGGCCTACAATGTAGTCTAACTTCACTTGACCTGTCCTAAAGATGGTAGAATGATTCTAGGTCAAGACCTAGAAATCACCCTGATTTGACTCCCAAGTTATGAGGGCCAAGAATTTTAAGGTTCAAGTGATTTTAGAATCTGATTTTAGGGTTTTTCTTGATTAAATCTTTTCAATCAAGAGCTTGGGTAGCACACAAGTGCAGGTGGGTTTGTTTCCTTTTATGCAGGAAAGTGTGAACTAGCACTCCAAAATCCTAATGTAGAAACCCTAATTTGGCTCTATTTCCAAGTCCTTTTTGATTTTCATAAACGTTCTCCTTGGACTTCAAACAAGAAGTGTGTAGTCCATAGAGATTTAGAAATAAAGTGTGATCCCTAATAGGCATAGGAATTTTGGGGTAGGATCTCTAAATAGAATCGCTTCAACTCCAATCAAATGTGAAAAAAAATCGCAAATCAGGAAACTAGCCTTTTAAATGATAATTACTATAAAAAGATGGCAGGTGATTCCTAATTTGATTGTTTCCTTTTTATCTTCTCAAGATTGGGAGGTTGATTAGGGAAGAATAGAGAAGTTACCTGCCTTGGAGTGGTTGATTTGCACGGGAGATCTCCTCGTGAAATTCCTTGCAAAATCTCAATAAAACAAATAGGGCAAGTTAGTGCTCAAATATAATCAAAATAATGCAGAGACTAGTGATGAATTGCACATTGCTCCCTTGCAACGACGCCAAAATATTTGCAAAGTAGGCCAAGATGAATTTCCCTTAGGTCCAAATTTTGGTACAAACCTAATTTGGACCTAAGGAATCCAATGGTGAAGTTGGATTTTGTATTTGACCACGTTTGACTAAGCAATTTACGTAAAAACCTAATTTAGGGTAAATATTTGTCTGAAACCCCATTCTAGGTCAAAATAGGTTCCAAGGGTTAAATTGAAGGTTCTAAACCCTAGAGAATATTTTTCTATGATTTTTAGAGGATTTAGGTGAATTTTATTCTGACCAGAACCTTGTTAAATCAAGTGAGTCTGTTTTAGGGTTACAAGAAGTCATTTAATTCCCAGAATTCACATGAACCCTTTTATGTTTGAACTAACCCACTTTTTATCTTGTCAAGACCATTTGACCTATGTTTAGCTCATGAGAAAACCCATTTTTGTACTGCAATGGTAAAATTACAATTTTACCCCTTGTTTCTTGCTTTTATCTCAGAATGATTATCCAGTGAATTAGGACCTCCAGTTGGTTATGTAGGAGCTTTTGTTCCCTTTTCTGGGTCAACATGAACTAGTTAGGGCTCATGATGGTGTTTCCATCACCTCATCTATACGTAGGTCACTAATGACCATCGAGATGTATGAAGCTCCTAGGTCCTTAAGTTTCGAGGGTGTCCCGTGTTGTATAATTGACCTAATAGAATTAGGCAAGACAACTTTGATTAGACCTATTTTCTAGATTACCACTTTTTAGTGCACAAGTCCTTCAAAAAGTGGGCATAGGATGGCATCTGCCTGATAGCATCAAGCAAGGGCAGGTTAATCTGCATTTGTTTGAAAGTCTCCATGATTTCGTCTGTCCTATCTTTGGCTCCAAATGAGCCAGTAGAAGTCTACCCAGAGACGAATAAGCGCTCTGGAAAGGGCACTCGCGATCTCTGGGTAGAATGGTTGCCACATCGGGTATGGGGTGGAATGGGGACAACCTCTTCTGGTGTGGTGATTTTAAGCAGAGGAGAGTTGGACGACTCTTCTCCGGCGAGGGTGATAGTCGGGGTGGATGGGTTTTCAATAGGTGGGACTATATGAGTATCGAACTTGGAAATTTCTTTCTCACTCCTAAGAATAGTCACCGCTTGGGCATGCTCCCTAAAGATAATCCCTTTCCCTTTAGGATTTTCCTCAACAACACTAGGAAGCTTCCCGATCTCCCTTTGTCTAACTGCCTCTACAAGGTGTCCTATTTATGATTTCATTTCATGTATGGCCTTGTCATGAGATTGGATGATGACACTTTGACTTTCCTGCATAGTTCTCAACATTGCCTTCAGTTCATCTATCTCTGAGGTCTTAGGTTAAGTAAAGGTTTGAGGTTGATTCATTTTTTGATTTTGAAAGGGTTAAGGTTTATAATTCCTTGAATTGGAGACATTCTCTTGTCTCCATGAGAAGTTTGGGTGGTTCATTCATCCCTCATTATAAGTATTGGAAAAAGGTTCATTAAGAGGTCTAGGCTGGAACCCTTGGTCGGCATTCAAATCTGCCTATACAGGCTCAAGGAATTGGGATGCCAAGTGGCAATCCACAGTGACGTGCGTATTGTTTGGCAAATGGATCATTCAGAAACTTGGGAAGTGGAGGCATTTGGTGTGAGTTTGCTAGGGTTCGACATAAGCCTTTCCTTATTTTGGTTCAACAACTGAATTTAGAAGGCTAAATTTTGGGTATCCCTAACATCATTTGCCTCAATCTTTCGTTGCATAAGAGTGGGTTTCCTAGGCGTACTTCAGGTGGATAGAATTCTCACTCAAGGTCTCAAAAAGCTCCCAAGCTCATCTTTAGTTTTTGTGAGAAAGGTTCCTACATAGGCACCATCCACTGTTTGCCTGTGCGCATCACTCAATTCGGTGTAGAGCCTTTCTACTAGTTGCCACTTTGACACCTGGTGATGTGGGCATAGTCTTAATAAATCATTGAAGCGCTCCCATGCATCATGGAAACCTTCCCCATCCTGTTGAGCAAAATTCATGATCTCCCTCCAAAAGTGGTTAGTATTGCTCATGGGGAAATATTTCTTTAAAAACTCTCCCTTCAAGGCATCCCAACTGTCCACTCTACCATTTAGAGTGTGATACCAATGCTTAGCCTTATCCTTGAGGGAGAGGGGGAAGAGGGTTCGCATTTGGGTGTCATTGGAAATGATCTGCAATCTCACTGTGGAACAGACCTCGGTGAATTCATCCAGATGCCTGTAGGGGTCCTCCCTAGTAGTACCATAGAATGAGGGCAATAGAGATATAGTACTACTCTTGATTTCATATGGATTATCCCCCCAGGTCTTCTTAGTGTATGATCGACTTAATTGATAGGGATAAAATAGTCTCTCAAAGATCATTGATTTTCCACTATCCTATTCTCCCTCTCTTCCTTGGCCATCTCTCTTCTTTCTTGGTTGGCTCTCCTAAGGATTCTTTCAGGTTCTGAATCAAACACAAGTTGTCTCCTAAGGTATCGCCTACCAATCATATACTAATAATACAAACACATTCAAAAGGACATTTTAGGTCTTTATAGATTTAGGCTTTCAACTTTAATTCAGATTGTAGGTGACAAAACAAATTGCCCAAGCAATTACGGTCCTATTTGTCAACCTACAGAATGCCTAAAAAGACCTAGTTGGAGCTTAGGTGCTCTTCCCTAAAGCTCAAATGGTAAAGCAACTCCATAGATGGAAGATCGAGGGATGTAGGTAGGCCAAGCCTTCCTTTGAAGTGATACCACCCAATGGGATTTATGCGGTGCTTCTTAACTATCCTAAAAAATCCATGACTGGTAATCCCCTTCTTTGAAGTTACAAAACCTTTGATCTCAAGGTCTGAATACTTCAGAATCCAACGATAGGAGAGCTCTTATCCTAATGGTTGTAAGAGCTAAAAGTGTTTATATGCGTGTTTTGGTGCAACAAAATAGAAAAGTGTGCATACATCGAAAAATATTTTTGAAATTTTGAAATGCACGTGAGGTTATCAAAACTTAAGTCTTGGGTTTTAAATGTTTTTCCCTGAATTAGTCTTTTTCAGAAATTATGTGACCACTTGTTAATTCCTTTCAATTCAAAATAGGTGGTCTTGCAAATTAAATCCAATAATGCAATGTGTGACATGAATATATGTAAGGAAAAAAAATCGTATCTTGCCTCAAATAATCAACAATGCAATATGCATGCAATGCATAAAAATGAAATCTAGAGGCTTCTCAAGCAATCCTAAATGATTGTCCTAATGGCATGCAGCTTTTAGATTTAGGTAGTTCATTTTTTTTTAAACAAGCAATTCTAGCTGACTAAACTAATAGTCAACGACAAATAAAAGAAATGAAATGTCCCTATCAACTAAATAAGGTGGGAACACTCGCCTAAAAATACCCCAAAATAAGGGCCCAACTAAATCAAATAAAATTTTGGGAACAAATCTCAAAAATCAGCCCCAGACTACAAGAGCGAGAAAATAAATTCTAGAGAGTCTAATAATTATTCTAAGCCTAATCTAAAATCTAATAAAAAAGATAAAAATAAAAATGTCCAGGTGCTCTTCTCCTCCTAGATAGAATCAAGGTCCACCAAAGTGATGTTGCAACTAGTATGATGCTTTTTTTTTCCTTTTCTCTCCAAGTGTAGTACCTCGCACCGAACAAAAATGTGAGTGAAATAGTAACCTCAAAGATGAATCAATGTGAACAATAGAAAATGTATCTGCGAATTTACTAGGCTCGTTGCCTTCCCGGTAACGATGCCATTTGATCAAGAGAATTTTTGCTTTTAAACAAGATAGCAAGAAAATGATACGTCGTAGTAGTGAGCATGGTGGAAATCTTCGATCAAAGATTGAATCACAAGAATAAAGTCTTCTCCATGAGGAGGAATAAATCTAATACACTCGTAAATATTTTCCAATCATATTTGCCCAATCATGTTTGAAAATTCATGAAGAAATTTGTTGAAAGAATAAAGGCATAGACAAGCAGAGAGATAGCATGCTAAATTAATAGAGAGAAAGAGCAAGGGTTTGCCACAAATTTCAACTCAATAAATCCAAATATTATAATCAAAATATAAGATTTCGTAGTGGCATTCACATGTAAAAACTAATTCGCGAGTTACTGGTGAGAAACAGAGGAATGGAGAAGGTGGCCAACACACGTGGTGGAGGTGATGGCTAGCATCGTGGCTGCCAGTGGAGGTGCGTCAGAGGAGGAGCTTTGAGGTGGCGGCGAAGGCGTGGTCGACGGTGGCTGAAGGTGGTCGGACGACCACTTGATGGTCGGCGACAAGAGGTTCTGCCGGCGGCGTGTGGGCGACGGTCAGTGGTTGTGGATGTCGAGGAAGGTGCAGTGACGCGTGGGCATCGTAATGGCGGTGCTAGCATTGAGTTCGGTGGCCTGAGGTGGCCGTTAGGTGGTGGTGGTGGTGGGTTCTTTAGGTGGAATTGCAATGTGTTGGTTGAAGAAGGTGAATGAAGGAGTGGAGGTGGGTGCTCTTGGGGGGCTGTGGGCTCACGTGGAGGCGAGGCATGTGCGCATGTAGCCGTGCGTGGCCGTGCGTAACTGAGGGGTGTGTTGTTGGACATTGATAGTGGTCGGAGGGCGTAGGTGAGGTGGTGGCAGCGGGTGTGGTTGTTGGGTTCTCTAAAGGTTGATGAAGATGAACAAGTGAGGAAGGCGGTAAATGAAGAGGAAGAAGGAGATGAACACGATGGAGTGCTCACTGTGATGCAGGGAGCTCTAGTTGGCGGTGTGTTCTGTTACACCACACGCCCACAGTGACGGAGTCTTGCTGCCGCGGTCGAGGCATTCAGTGATGGAATGGGGCATTCTTGACGCTTGCAAAGTAGGGGTGGGTGACGGTAATACCATCGTTCATCATAATTAGCTTAAATTAGTCATAATCAAGAGATAAATGCTCCTGAATGATTGCCTAAGGACAATAATTTCACTTAGATTTATTTTAAGGGGAAAATAATAAAATAGGGTTAAATCTGCAGTTTTAACATCACATCATAAATGCAGAGTAACCATGGGGTCACTCAGGGGTTAATTAAAGGTTGATTGATCATTAAAGACTAAGAAGTGGGTCTACACTGACAAAAACAGGTTTTCACGCATTTCGAGGGTGAAAACAACACCAAAACCCTTAATTATCAGCCCTGCTTAAATTGAAGAGGTTCTGGTCAGGATAAAATTCATTGAAACCTCCTAAAATTTGTATGCAAATATTCTAAGAGGTTTGGTACCTTTGATTTGACCATCTGAACTTATTTTGACCTAGAATAAAGTTTTAGGTGGGAATTTACCTTGATTTGGGCTTCTATACAAATTTCCCAGTTAGATGTAATCAAAACTCAAATCCAAGTGCATCATTAGATTCCTTGGGTCTAAATTAGGTTAGCACAAAAATTTTGGCTCAATCAGAGTCCATCTTAACCTAGTTTGTAATTCAGTCCCTAAGTTCTCTGTTTCTCACAATTAGATCCCTAGGTTTCGAGTTTATTATAGAAACCCCCTATCTTTGTTGTCTCCTTCACGATTAGGTCCCTACCTCCTGAGACGTTTGAACAGAATCCCAAGCCCACTACTTGCTGACTTCTATCTAAGATTTCTCTCTGATTTTTAGACCAAATCCCTCCAAATTTGGAGGGATTGATCAGGAAGGAATTCCCTTCCCATTGGACCTGATCTTGGAGCCTATTGTGAAGCAAGGAGCTCCAGCGAGCTCGCAAAAGTCAAGGAATTAAAGTTGCCAAATCTATGACCTTAATGTGCGAAATCTTCAAGTTTGAGCTCTATAAAAGCTTCATGAGGTTCAACAGTCAAAACGAGCCCGGTTCCAAGCTAATTACCTTATTTTCTTCCCTCCTCCAACCACCTCCGTTGAGGCTCCGGCAACCTCCCCCCATCGTCCTACGGCTAGCTGATGACCAAATTGACCAACCCACGACCTTCCTCTCCTTCTTTCACCTCTCGTTGACCAACGCGGAGGCTCTTTACCCCTCTCCTCGTCGCCCTCCCACTTGCTGGAGGATTCATCTTCCTCACGTCCGGCAAGACATGCCGGCATGACTCTCGCCCCTTCATCCAATAGATAAGACCTTTCACTCTCTCTCTTCCCCTAGAATGAATTCAACCCCTTTCCTTCTTAATTCAACCAACGTACACCTCGCTTTCCCTTCATCTTCTTCATCTCCGGCATAGCTCCAACAAGCTCGCCATGCCACCAAACACCACGTCGTCACATCCAAAAGCTTCGCCTCATCTCCCTCATCAAAACCTCTCAAAAAATTTCGTCAAACACTCACTTCTCAACGTCACCGACTTACCCACTCCTTCACCAGTCACCTCGACTTCGTCCGCCCACTAAACACCGCCAAACTCAACAATACCACTGCCATCATCTTCCTCACCTCATGGCGAGCCTTATGAGCACTTTAATTGGGGTGTTTAGCCCTTATTCTTGATTTCAGGCCATTGTCGGAGCTTCATTGTTGCCGTCGTCTTCTACGTCACTGACAACCACCATACGACCAGTTCCGACCAAGCTCCATCTCTCAAGAACTGCGAACTCATCCAGAGAAGGCTTCTACAGCATCAATCGAGGAAAGAAGCAGCAGTCGCCACCTTAATTGCTCCAGTATCACCACGCTGTTGTAGGCGAAGAAGCAGGAGATTCTTAGTCCCACATCGTGGCTTTTTAGAGCAAACGCATCGCTTAAATTGTTTCTTTGTCACTAGCTGCTTGCCTCTTCTCGTGAGGGGTGAGGTCCCTCTGACTCCTGACTCCACTCCTTGCTTACTATTCACAGCTAGTGACCCTGGATCCTATCTCGCCCGATTACCCAATTAGGATAGATTTTGAGGAGGGTGGGAGGGGCAGTTTTGCCTCGGGTTTCGTGGCCATCGTTGCCTTGGTATTCGTACCCATATGCTCTACACTTAACTGTTGTAAGAAGCTTACTTCTGAGGCTTATGCTCTATGTTGTTCCCTTGTGCCTGTTTTGAAGCTTGAGAGTACTTAAGGCGCCTGATGCCCTTGTGCTAACGTCTAATTGTGGGTATTGTGGAGATATTGGCTCCTGTGCTGACGTGGAATTTGAGGAATAAGTGGTTGAGATCATTGTTGGAAAATTTGAGTTATTTGATTACAATTGATATGTGCTTAATTTAGGGATATAATTGGTGATTTAAATCACCATTCTTTTAGGGTTTTCTATTCTTTTTATCCCATTATTTTATGAGACACAATTTGGTCGATTATTGAATGTACTTTGATTACTGATATTCATTGCTTACCCTTATTATTGTGCTCATATGTTTCTAATTGTGATTAGTGTTGTGAATTCCATGTTTACTCCTTGCGAACGACCTCAGACTCACTTGTGTTTTCGAGTTTATAAATTTAAGTATTGAAACACTTTTGTTGACTGTATTACAACACGTATTTCTTAAAATTCAACAAAAGTGACACAATAGTGGGATGGTGGCCTCCAGAGCTTGACCACAGGAACTTTCTCTTATAACTACAAGGAAGGTGATGGAATGGCCAAGGAGATGGAACAATGATGTTGGTGTGCGATCGAGATCCACATTCTTTGCCTGCCATTAAGTTCACCTGCAACTGTTAAAGAAGAAAAATATAAAGAAAATATATATGGGTTATTTATGTATAAAATCTATCAAAAATGCTAAATCCTATTCCTATCTAAACTATGTATGTAATGCATGCATGCAAACTAAATTATAACTAGCCCACTTAGATTCTAATGCATGCTATCATATTTACACATGAATGTAATATATGAAATATGCATGAAAGTAAATTTATAAACTAATATATTTATATATTAATGCATGCTATGTATACATTAGTGTAAACTTAATGTCTAGGCATTTAAGTACAAAAATAGCCCACAAATGTGGGCTCATCAGATAACATGGTTAGTTTTGATGTTTTGGGGGCATTAGATGCACTAGATTTAAGGCATTATGTATGCATTTGCATACTTGCATCATAGGATTAAGATTATGAAATTGTTCCTAATTAATTCCTAAGTACTAATTTGAGCTTTTGCTTTGTGCAAGAACATCTAAATTAGGCTTAGGAGGAGGAGAAGAAGAATATAGGATCAATTGAGCTTAGCTAAAGAGAAGAACAAGACCTTGACCTAAAACCCTAACCCTAACCTTAATCCCCACCTACCTAATTTGGCCGCACCCAAAACCTTAATCCTAAACCTTAACCCTCAACCTTAACTTGCCTAATTTAGCTAGCTCAACCCTAGTCCTAATTCTAAACTAAAACCTAAACCCAATCCTAAAATCCTAGCTTAATTTCCTAATGTCACTATCTAAAAGCCTAGACACCTTCTAGAAGCCTCCACCAATATTCCACATCATTTGTTCTTCTACCTAGAATTCCATGCAAGTAATTACATATATTTTGGAATTTAATCAAACCTATTAGAATCCAATCAAGCCTTTGATTTTTCTACCTAATTGATTTTCTTTCTATTTCTACCCACCTATGTGAACACATCCTAGATTCTAGAAACCCCACCACCACCACCTACGTCCAACCCACCCCCTCCACATGGTTTCCATGCAACACAAATCCGCTACCCAATGGTTCATTCAAGTCCAATGATAACGATCTATTTTATAACCCTAATATACTTAATTTTGGATTAGTTCTTAAGTTAAAACTTGCATTTAGGTTATAAATAGAGTTATACATGCACACATGCATTATTAAGGTTTATACATATTTTAGTGTCTAATTATTATTTTTATGAATAATGCAGGTAGTAGGTATGAGTGAATAGGCTAAGGGATTGGAGAATAATTCTTTGGCGATAAAGCACCTTTGTAGAAGACCAAATAATAAAGAATAAAAGAAGCCATGGACAAGGGATCAAAGAAATAAAAGGGAAGAAGAAAGGAAGGCGAGACACTTGGCCTCTTCCTACACCTCCGCCATTTAAAACCTAAAGACAACATATTCTACCATTTAACCGTGTCCTAAACCCAAGTTAAAAAACCCATCTCACCCTTAGATCCCCATCCTAAGGCTACCCAAAACCCTTTCATTTTTAATAACCAAAGCCACTTACTATAAGGCACGCACACCACATCCAATGGCCAACACCACTTACTATTTTTAGTCAAAACCTATCACTCAGTGGCTTCTCCGAGACTCCTTAGCCACCTATATTATCCACCTTTAGATCCCCATCCTATGGCCTACTTCAAAACCTAGATCAACCACCACTTAGGCCACATTATCCTATTCAATCTAGACCCCTCATCTCCAATCCTAAGACCCCTATCTATCCTCTTCATAACAGCTACAACCCTTGATTAAACCCGAAGGTTCTCATTTCATCCTCATTCCTATAAGAACACTACCCCTCCCATACCTACAAAAAATTCTTCCTTAGTTAATTCCTTAGCTTAGTAGTCCATCTTAGTTCTACTCAATAGCCCACTCCCACCACCTCTACATACCCCTCTCCATGCCATTAGAGTACCTCTACCTCCATACTACTATCATCCCTACACCTTCACCTAGATAGCTTCTCCTAGTGTCTCCTTTCTCTAAGCCACCTTGGTGGCCTTGTTGCTCCTCTTCTGATCCTCTCTATCTTCTCCTCGATGTCTTGGATTTGACATAAGTTTAAAAGTCTATATTAGTGACTATAATATAGATGATAGGCTATTGGAAAACTCGTATGTATACTATTGAAAGACTATTAGATGTTAATATTCAGTATAAATATTGTATTATAAAATATACATCTCTAATTAATCAAGCTTACGTAAAGCTATCTCATTTTAGAATCTGTCTTAGAGTTAGCTTCCTAACTTAGCAAACTATGCCTGTGAGCCATGAACTAAAATTAAGCCTTCAAACCCAAGCTTTTTCGCAGTCCGAGGAGATATAAAAGAGGGTAATGTTAAGGGTTGGTGGTCCAAGCAGGATCACAATATTCCTTGCCTACAAAGATAGAAGTGATGAAAACAAGCCACAAGTACGCATATTGAGGAGCATATTTTACTCGCTTTCGATTGATACAGCTCACTAATTCGTTATCTTCCTATTTAGAAAGTAGATCTTGACAGAGCTAAGTAGTGCGTAACACTAGCAATTTAACTTGTGCGTTTAAGATCTGCTGTCTTTGCACTTTGGAGGTATATATCCCAATACCATTGCCCATTAAAACTCGTACATCAAACTCCCACCAAAGCTTTTGCTGGAAAGGGAGGCCGACGGTGCGTGACAGCGGCCAGGGAATTTTCTACTTTTGATTCTCGAAATAAAAAGTAGTTGATCTAGTTTGAGACGAAGGATAAAATTTTCTGAGATAAAAATTATGGAAGGGTTGTCCTATATTTTTGTTTGGACGTCAAAAGTGTTTTTTCTTTTTTTTTTTTTTTGTTGGATTAACAAGTGATTGTTGGGAATATAGTGGTATAAATTGAAGGGTTATTTATTTTTTTCAAAAAAAATATTTAAAGGATTATCCTATTTTTGTAATGAGATAACCACAGCTTATTTTATTTTTATAGGATGATATAGAAAGGATTAATGTGTGAGATAACCTATCCTACGACAAGTCTAAGATATGTTATCCCGAGTTATCTCCTTGTAATCTGTGTTAATCCCATTTCGCAACCAAATTGGATTATCTCTATTCTAATGAGTAATCCACCAAACAAACTAGGTTTTAGAGTCCGGTCATAAATTTCACAAAGAAGGGAATGACATCTAAATGCCACCTTAATTTTTGGATGGAATTCCAATTAATTCATGAATTTTAAATCGAGGCGATTATACAAATAAGAACTTGGAAAAAAGGTCTAAGATTAGGAAGCAAGAGAATCTGGTAAGGGAAAACAAAGAGCAAGTCCAGGGATAATGGATTCATAAAAGAATTATCCCACAAGAAGACCTTCAAGCCAAGCGGCCCACCACCCACTGGGCCCAGGGTATCCATATGCCCACCGCATGCTCCAGTCTGAATGCCTTCTAGAAGAGTTGGTTTGGGAGGCCACCGGAGAACCCGACCCAGGTAGCTACCCATCAACATGGGCAACCCAAAATCAGTCAAGGTGAAGGTAGAGGAATCCGACGAGTGACCAAGCAAACCTCCTTCCCAAGGCACAGCGGATGATCGAGAGAGTTAGGCAACACAGGATTGTCTGCCAGATGGAATGACACTGGGGTTCCCTCAAGGAGAAGAAGGATTGACATTAGGCAACAAGTGATCAAATGATTACCTCCTATAATTATTGTTCTTAGACATTCTATAAAGGGGTCGAATTTCCTTCGTAAAAGGGACATTGAACGCTAAGGTCTCCTACGAGTTGTAACATGGGACACGGTGGACATTGGAGGGTTAATTAGGTCCTCTCCCAGATATACACTAGGATGATGGAATTGAATCACTACCTTTATCAATTTTGTGTGATTGCCTAGTGGTTCATTTGCTATTTCAGATTGGGTCGCTCGAGACTTAATCAAAATCCCAGTTGATGATTTTCTCTGAGACTTGATAACTTTCAATTTTAAAAAAGATACAAAATATGGAAGAAGAAAAACTTCACTACTTATCACATTTAAAATTTTACAATCGTAGATTAACATAAAAATTCATGCATTTCTTATGAATTAAATTACACTGGTAAAATTTAATCATAAAATAAATTATATTGGTTATTTAAGTTATGTATCAAATTATATCAATGATATTTTATTTTTAAATTAAATTACATAGAAAATTATTTATTTGTCACATAAATTTGCGTCGATAATTTTTGAATATAAATAAAATTATATTTAATTGAAAATAAAATATCATCAATAATATTTAATTTTAACATAAGAAACACCACGATACTCCTATATCACACGTATGATATAATAAATATGATCAGTGATATCTACTTTTTTTTTTTTGATGACGCATGATATTTTATGTAAACGTTAACACGATACTCCTATATCACACGTATGATATAATAAATATGATCAGTGATATCTATTTTTTTTTATGACTATCATGTAAACTTTAACGTTTCTTTATCGTGATCTTTTATAATTTAGGGTGATATCCGAGGAAAAAAAATAGAATTAGCGATCTTGGGGGGGCTTCCAGGACTCACAAGTTTTTATTGTATGTCCTCTCTTCGTCAGTTGCTACTCATTTATAAGCATTTTTACCATCTGTTTGCTTCCTTGTTTCGTCCTTTGGTTCTTGTTTTCGGCTGTAGGTTACATCTATCTGAATCTATACATTTTTCATTCCATTCATTCCTTGGTGGATGGTCATCCTTAGCATTGTACATTTAAATGCTTGTACAGCAATATTGCAGCTAAGTGCACTAAGATCTTAAATTACAATGTGATGATTCAAAATACTTTAAGCCCATCTTATGTATGACATAAATTATTTTTGTACATCACAGATATTTATTTGGGACTGATTGGTAAAGGCTTCGATCGATACCACCGGCCATAAGATCTTAGATTTGACATGGCAAGTGGTTTGTGAGATATGCATATTAACACCCCCATTCCCTTCCTTCCATTCTTTTTGTATAAAACAAAAAAGTAGAAGAAAATGGCGAACAATTTGGACAAATTGATCTGATTTGATCGAAAATGATTAACAAAGGAAGGATTTTTTGCGTTATGCTGTCAAAGAAAAACGACGAGACCATGCAATGGAGCCGAAGGAATCCAATGCTTCCAACTTATGAAAGGCGATGGGAACGAACGGCCCAAATCCATTGAACCCGTCGGCCGAACAGTGTAGATCTTTGCAACTTTTAGCACGTCTTTTAACGGGGATATGGGTCCGCCGCATGCACGCTTCACACTTGCTCAAGTTGGGTTATTTGGGTTATCGTGTACAATACATTATCTTGTTGGTAGCTTACGAGATGGTGTGTTTCTCAAGATGGTAAAAAATATCGTTCCCTACGAAGATGTAATTATTTATAACAAATTATCAAAATTTTTAAATAAATAGAAATCATTATAATGAAATTAGACTCATCTTCGGAAAGATAAAATTATCTAAATTATTTTTTTAATCTAAATTATTTTCTTTAGCCAATATGTATAAAAATATATTTTGCGATTAGTTTTTCAATGTGCTGACGTGATACATCAATTTACATTGGTGTAAAATAATTCTGAATGATTTTGTACTGATATAAAGTGATTTATGACATATCGATGTAAAATGATTCAAAATAATTTTCCATCGATGTAAAATAATTAATGGTAGTTTTACATTGGTGCTAAATGGTCATGAAATGATTTTGTAATGATGTAAAGTGATTTTAGGTGATTTTGCATTAATGTAAAATGATTGATGGTGATTTTACATTGATATATTACATCAACATGTTATAAAATGTGTCAACTTTTTTATTTCGATACCTCTATCTTTTCTTTTTATTTTGGAGATTTTCAGATTTATTTTGAAATTTTTTAATACAAGACACTAAGTATGCCTAATTATAAAAAGTAATTCAAAATCAATGAAATAAAGTACATAAAAAGTAAGAAACAAATTAGCCACTAATTAGAAACTACGAAACTAATGAAAATAAAAATAAATCACAAAAATGAAATTTTATGAATGTTAAACAATGTCAAATTAGAAGGAAAAAAGAGAGTAAAAAGAGAAAATAGAGAAAGAATGAGTGAGAAAGGGGAGGATTTCAGTGTGGTGGTGATAATGCAAGGGTGGTGGTAGATGTTGGCTATGGTAGTGAAAATGCAGGAATGCACATGAGACTTTCCATGCTGGCTGCAGGTTGGGAAACGTAAATAATGATGCAAAAGTTGACGCATGGCATTGTGAATGTGGTCTCCACTTGATATATCTTATTTTTATGCAAAAAAAATACTCACACATGGTGGGGTCACCACTGTTGTAACCAACAACAAATCATTTTTGTACGAGTGCAAATCACTTAAATCACTTTCTGAATCACTTTGCACCAGTTCAATCTTACTTTGTACTAGTGCAAAATCATTTTTCACCTTTGAAATAATTTTGTACTAGTGTAACGTAAGATTGCACCAGTGCAAAATTAAATTCAAAGTGTTTTTTCACCTATGACAAGTGATTTTACACTTAAAAAGTGATTTGTCACCTTAGGGTTTAGGAGTTTGCTAAACCCTAAATCTTAAACCCTAAGGTTAAAAATCACCTTTCAAGTGAAAAATTACTTCTCATAGGTGAAATCACTTTTCATAAACCTAAACACTAAATCCAAAATTTTAAATTCATAGGTCAAAATCACTTTTCATGGGTGAAACCACCTTTGGAATAATTTTATACCGGTGTAAAATGAGATTGTATCTGTGTAAAGATACCTTAGAATAATTTATCATTGGTGCAAAATCACCTAAAATAATTTATGACCGATAGAAAGTTATTTATCACCTGTGTGTTTTAGTTCAAAGTAATATGGTGATTTTTTTGAATGTGGTGAGATCCATCACGTAACAAACTTTACATTCTTTTGCTTCTTTACATTAAATATCAATTATCAAGTGAACTCAAGTTCACAACACTTTGTGAACCACGAAAACATGACTTATAAAGTTCCGGTGTCACTATTTGCATTTCCCTATGTTTTAGCTTCCATGCTAAAGGGAGAAAGAGTAAAAGAGGAGAGAGGAAGAAGAGATATGAGACATGTGGAAAGCAAGGGTGATGGGAAGTATTTATAGTCTTTATAAATCTTGAAATCATTGGGATTATGTAAAATTTATCTTTTATTAATTTGATAATTTTAGGATGATCAGAAACTCCAAATCCCATTAAAAATGAGATTTTCCCTTGATTTTAGGGACAGGAATCTTATTTGTGCTACTCCGTTATTTCTTGCATACGCACCATTTTCAAATTTCATCTTCACCACTAAATACCTCATCTCATGCTCTTTCAGATAAGATGCATATTGGATATATTTTTCTCATTTTTTCTCTCACCTACATTACAACTTAAGGAAATTAGATTATATAAAAATGCAAAATAAAAATAAAAAAAGGTTGAGAAATTATGCAAAATTGTGATGCAATCACAACCTTATACTTAAGTTTTGTTAGTCCTTTGAGCTAAATAAAATAAAGTCGAACAATCTAACCCATTTTCATAGGAATCGCGACTGCATTTACCATGTGTAATAAGACTTTAAACCCCTAGATTATTCTAGTAGATGAGTTAGTCTCCTGAGGGTTTAAAACTAACACACTTACAAAGTAAAAAACTAAATTGATAACTAACGAGTCTAAGTATAATTTTATAAGTCAGGAGGTTTCAATTATCACCAATCGTAAAAAATATACGTGAAATCTAAACAGAAAGACTCAACAACACTTGAGTATCGACCAAAATATAAATCATCTTATCCAGTTAGATTCCAATTTGAAATGATCTGTTGCCTTTTGGGTTGTTTAAGACGTTTGGATGAGCCATTAAACGTCTATCTAGATGTCTGGATGAAGGGTCAGACGTCTGAAAGTAGAAGGACCGTACCTTCTTTCTTTTTTGCATGCGCTGGACGCGCACTCACCTCTCTCTCCTCACCCCAAACCCTAACCCTCTATCTATTTAAACCCCCCACTTCCCCCATGCCACTCCATCCATCTCCACCAGCCACCACCTCCATCCTTCACCTTCCTCCTTTCCTTCCAGCGCGGCGAGAGGAGAGGAAGAAGAGAGAGAGATGGGACGCTGAGGAGGAGGAGAGGGGAGTGGGAGCGTGGGAGGAGCTCGAGAGGATGAGCTCGAGAGGGAGCCACGGGAGATTGGAGGAGCTTGTGTGGGAGGAGTCGAGGGCACGGGCGAGGAGGAGGAGCTTGCAAGCAGGAGCCTTGGCCTCCTGCAACTACTGGAGGCACTGCTGTAGCTCCTGCGGGCGAGCTCGCGAAGGAGGTAGCTCGCGGGAGAAGTTCTGCAAACTGGATATTGTACAGTATCAGACGCCTAGAGCATCTCCCAGACATCTGGAGTAGCAGAAGGATGTCCGGAGCTGAAACCAAACATCTTAAAGCACGCTCAGTGCTAAGGTACGTGCTTTTGTGTGGTTTACGGTCATGTAGGCCTCACCACAGGGATCTTGTCTAGCCTTATTTAGCTCTGCACGTGTGTACACAGGAGCAAAGCATTGGAAAGGCATGGGGTGCGCCCTTCGAGGTGCTTTTGGACGTCTGGACACGTCACTATACGTCAGACCGTATCTTTAGACGACCGGAAGGAGGATCCGACGTCTGGAGCACACCTTAGACGACCACGGAAGGGTCCGGACGTCCGAGGTAGTCGCAGGAAACTCAGGGTGAGTTTTGACGTCTTTTAAGACGTCTGGGACTAGACCTAGACATCTAATTTTGGACAGTATGAGTGTTTTTAGCTCGTTTAGGGCCCAAATGGAATCGGATTTCCGTAAACGAAGTACCGTTGCTTTTCGCTTGAATTTCTCTACGAGTTAGTGTCATTGGTATATGGTTTTGGACTCGTTTGATGTGGTTGGTCAATTATATAGGTCTCCAGCCAATCGAGTATGTGGGAGCTGCGGAGATGACGGGATCTGTGATCCGAGCC
Organism: Thalassia testudinum; assembly: GCA_037157565.1. Classification (NCBI taxonomy): domain Eukaryota; kingdom Viridiplantae; phylum Streptophyta; class Magnoliopsida; order Alismatales; family Hydrocharitaceae; genus Thalassia; species Thalassia testudinum. The sequence goes on from JAZHRO010000059.1 coordinate 60,257,439, forward strand.
CCCATTCCTCCCGTATTTGCTGGTAGAGTGGTTTACATTAATATTCTGATTTAAATAAATGAACTGCATGCTTAGAATAACTCGAATGAACCCTAGGGCAGGAACAGATAAGTATGGTTTGAGCTATACTGTATACTTGAGATACATGTAGAACCCTAGGATGAGAATGAACTCTAGGGCAGAAATGAATGAGCATGGTTGAGCTACACTGTTTACTTGAGATGCCTGTAAAACTGTAAATGCTAGTAAATGTACTGGTTATTTAATATGATGCCTTGTCAGCTAGAAAATCACGAGCTGCCTATTTTAAGAATGGAAACGAAAATGTAAATAGAGAGATATGAAAGTTTGGAATATGAAACGAAAGGAATACCAGCATGAATCTTACGGGGAATTAGGAAGAAAACTCCTGTAGATAGGAAGTGAGCTGGCCCTTGTGTATGCGGTACCAAGGAGAGTCATTGTCCCTTTAGTAGAGGGGTACTAGCTGCCCGTTGGGTTGAGTCCCGGGGTTAGGCCTAGACACTCTACACCTACTGTGTTGGCCCTCGTGTATGTGGTACCGAGGTGTGCTACTTAGTGTAGGGAGGGAGCTAGCCGCCCCAGAGGGCCCGAGGTTAGGACTAGCCACCCTACATCGACTTTTGTTAGGCCGACTGGGCAAACCAGGATAGTCGTACGAGGGTACGCGGACTGTGGAGGGGTGAGATCCCTGTTCTGTTCTGTTCTGAGAGGGCAAGGCCTTGTACTATTCCGTGCTGTACCTTTAGGCGTACCCGCTAGTGGAAACGACTAACTACGTGCCAGTGCGGGATAGCTACCCGAGCGCTTATCACGCGTGCCGTAGTCACAGTTACGTCGCGACCGTGACCTCAGGGTGGTTGATTAGGTGTAGGACTACCACGGGGGACTCTCCCAGCCAGGAGAGCACCACGTGTACCTCCTACATCATGGAAAAGACTGCAATCAAGATCGTTCCCGTGAGGAATAGACCAAATCAAGAAATGATTTAAGCGAATAAAGGAACAACAAATTAGAAGTACTTGGTTGAACTAACTGAAAATGGATAGTTACTTAATTGCATTAGTTAATAACTTGTCTTAATTACATGTAAATGGCTAAATTACCACTCTACTCAGCGTTCGCTAACTCTGGAAATCTTATAACCTTGTTCAGGTCAGGGAGTTGAGCAGTCAGTACCACCGGCTGCAGAGGGAGCTGGGCCCAGTCGAGCCCAGCCTTAGTTGCGTTTCTTACTGTTACCTGGTGGTCGGCCTTCCTCTATAGTTTTATTATATCGTCGTAGTATAGTATAGAGAGAGGTGATTACCAGTTTAATACAATTTGTTACTCGGAAAATGAAAGAGTTCCCGAGGTCGAACTCAGGGAGCAAGTTGTATTCTAGGGGTACAAGTTTCTTTTACAAAAATAAAGAAAGCGAGAGAGAGAATTTGTTGTCTTTTCTTCTTTTCTCTTTGCTTCTCCTCTTCTTCCTTCTCAGATCTTCTGTTCTCTTCCTTTGTTCTTCTTCTTTATCTGCAGTGGTGATGTTCTTCTTCTTCTTTCAGCTGTTCCTGCTCTTCCTTTTTCTTCTGCAGAGCGGTCCTGTTCTTCTTCTTTTCCTTTCTTCAGATCTTCTTCTCCTTTCTTCAGATCTTCTTCTCGTGCTCTTCTTCTTTCAGTTCTTCCCTTGGCCTCTCTGTGTTCTCCTCTGCCTCGCCTTCCTTCTGCTGTCTTTGCCTTCAGGACGTCGTCTGATTTTCCAATCAGACGACTTAAACCGCCGCTGCTACAGTGCCGCTTGGTGATCCTCCTTCCTTCAGCCTTCGTCTTCTTCCACGGTTCTTCTTCACCTGTGCCTGCACACTTACACAGCTTGATCAGAGGGGCAAAACCTATCTCTACCCTCCCCCGCGTCTCTCTCTCACAGAAACCGCTCTTAGGACAGCTCTCCCGGAGCTGCCGGGTTGCCGGGTACGGGTCGCGCTCGGGTCCAGGCCCACCGGCGTGCGTGGTGGGCGAGGAGTGCAGGTCAGTCTAAGTCGGGTCGGGCCAGGTCCGCGAGGCGTGAGCGCGGACGAGACCGGGTCGAGCGAGCGAGTGAGTGAGAGAGACCTCACCCTGTGCTCAGGAGGCAACGAGCATAAGGCACTTTTTGCCTTTATGCGGGCGCTCTCCTCTGAAAGGTTACGAGGTGGGACTAAATGTCCCACCCCAAATTGGGTGCGTGCGCGGAGGAAGCAGCGGCAGTCGAGGCGAAGCGCGGGGGCTTCGCGCGAGAGCTTCGCCTCAACTGCAGCCTGGTACTTCGCGACGACGCCTCGCACTGTCTGGGAGGGTGACCTGGGCGCGGCGCACCTGGGGCAGCAGGTGAAGAAGCTGCTTCGCTTCAACAATGGCGGCGACGAGCGCAGGTACCTGCCCACAGAAAAACGGCCTCTCGGCCCAATCAGAAACGCGGAGGACCTTTGCCGTGGCACGGCGAAGGTGGTCGGGGGGTGTGCAGGCGGCGGGGCGGAGCCTAAGGGCTGCCCTAGGTCGGACTGTGGGTCGGGAGATGGGTTTGTTCGGTGGAGTTGCAGAGGGTGATTTGGGGGAAGTGGAAGGGCGGAGGTTGATCAGGGTGAGGAGGCGGAGGTTCTGCGGTGGTCGGCGAGCCATGTGGGTTGCTGGAGTGATGGGAGCGGCTCGCCGGAGGATGGCCGGAGGCGGAGAAGGTGAGGGTGATTAGGCGCGGTCGAGGGGTAATTCGATAAAAATAGCAGGGGGAAAAGAGAGAGAGAATAGAGGGAAGTAGTTCTAACCTAACTACAGTGACGAAGGAGGCGAGGAGGCGGACGGCTGTACCTGCTGTCGCCGGAGAAGAAGGTGCCCAGTGGGGGAGGACGGCGGTGACGACGGGGCAGAGGCAGCGCGCGCCGGTATTGCGCGACGCGGGAAGAGCAGGGGAAGAAGTCTCTGCTGCTGGTATTGCGGCAGAGCGAAGAGGAGGAGGAGGAAGAACCGCCGGAGCTGGTGGGCGTCTGCCGGAGTGAGAAGAGAGGAAAGTTGGGGGTTTTCTCCGTCAGATCCGAGCTACTCAGAACAGCGGAGCGACGGGGGTATTTATAGAGGTCGAATCAGAGAGGAAGGCGGAGGGAGACGACGTGTCTCCCTCACCGGAGGACGCCGGAGATGGAAATCCATACCGTCCGTGCGTTCGCACGGCCGGTATGGTGGGTTGCAGCGACCAGGGGTGTGTTCCTGCGACGGCTGACAACGCAGGGCACCCCCGGTTGACTTGCCAGCCCCTCCCCCTCACCCTGCGCGGCGCCATGCTCCGCGCAAGGTCGCCGGAGCATGGTGCTGGCAGGTTTTGGCAGGAGGGACCTGAATGCAAAGAACGAAGGAGAGTTAGGGGCAGAAATGTGAGGGTTCAAAAGTTGAGGGCCAAAAAGTAAATATATGAGGACCAAAGTGCAAAGTTGGTCAAGAAGGTTTCTTCTTAGGCTCAAGTTTTTATACATGACTAATTATGACCTAAGGAATCTGATGGTGAATTTTATTTCTAGATTAAACCTTATTTGACTGATCAATTTACGCAAAAACCCAAATTAAGTTATTAATTGGGTATGGTTCTCAATGTAGGTCAAAATGGGTTCTGAAGGCCAAATTGAAGGTTCTAAACCCTAGAGATTATTTTTCTATGAATTTTAGAGGGTTTATTCTATTTTTATTTTGCCTCGAACCTCGTGAATTGAAGTGGGTTTGCTTTAGGGTTACAGATTATCATTTAGTTCCTTGGAATTGCTGTAGCCCTTATCAGATCATCCCACTTTCCTTCTTATTCGGTTTGTTTGACCTGTGTTTGGACCCTGAATTACCCTGTATGAAGATTATACTGGTAAAATTGCATTTTTACCCCTTATGACTTTTTTTCTCCTTAAACTCAGAATTCTCTGAGTTAAGCTTTTCCTTGAGTTATGTAGGAGCTTTTATCCTTTGTATTGGGTCAAAATGAGCTAGTTATGGCTCATGATGAGGTTCTCATCATACCCCCATGCCTAGCTTTTGCTAGTCCCTTAGCAAAAACTTAAGGTTTCAACCCTTGTTCTAGACCATGAAGTTCTTAATAGCTTCAGATAAGTGCTTTTTCATTTGAGCTTAGATTAGGTTAGAATGCTGACCATAGGCCTAAAAGGTATTCTAGTACCAATCAAGATCCAAATCTGTCTAGCCTTAGCCTCAGTCTTTAGCAAAGGTTTTTAAGGCCCACAAGAACTAACCTAAGGTTTATTGGACTTTGTGGTTAAAGCACCCGTGCTTGAAATGATTTTAGCCCTGGCTCAGTTCGCAGTGCGTTTTATAAGAGAGAGATAGAAAGTTTTTCTGTTTGGAGAGTTTTCTCTCTCTTTTTCTTTTTAGTTCTAGCCTAGGATTGGCTTTTCAACACGGTCTGTATCAGATTCCTTGCTCCCATCATCAATCCTCAAGGGTTCCTGGCTATTGATGCTTCGAGATAGCACCGCCCATAGCAACCCCCGGAACCCTGGCTATTGAGATTTCGAGATAATCCCATCCATGGTGTTTGAACCAGCGGAGTGCTTACATGCCCCCAGTAGGATATGTGAATATCCTAAGAGACAAGCATCGAGGAGATGATATTTTGTTACGCATCTTCGAGGGGATTTCCCGCCTCTCTGCGCTGGGAACTCGTCTAAATCAACTTGTGTTGATCGGCCGCTCCTATTCTAGGTGTTCTTTTCAGAATTTTGCGACGCTTCTACGTGATTTTGATTTTTACGCTTACTGAACCAGGCTGTGTGTGAGGTTAGGGTGCTTAGGTTACTGAGTCCCGTAAACCAAAAATTAGTTAACGAGGCCAAATACTTCCTAAGCCTTAGACCTAATACTTCAGCTTTTCATTTTCCTCAACCTCTTGAGGAGTGTCCAGATCTTAATGGGTACTAAGAGTCTATTCAAGAATACCTAAGGCTTGCATTCTTACTAATCTCATTGTGCACTTTTCAGTTATTTTCTTGAATGAGGTCTAGAACTTAGGTTAATTCCTTAGTTCCTTACTAATGACTATCACTTTTTTCTCATAATTTTGCGCTCCTTTTTCATTTTGTTTCTTTTCTCCTTCTCCTTCACAAAATTTCCTTCTCCTCTTTTCCTCTTATTCTTTTTCGAAAATTTTTTTTAATTTTTATGGTGTTTTTGGCATATGTGAATTTTTTGTTTGAAACCTTTTCTTACAAGTTTTGCACTTTCATACCCCCCATGCCTAAGATTTGCAATGTCCTCATTGTAACCTAGGGGTTTTTATTCAACTTAGTTCATACATTAGGACAGATGTTTTGATGAGTGAATGGGTCGGGGTGACTGGTGCGGACGATTTCTAATCTCAGATGCAAGCACCTGAGCTGGAGTCGGTTGTCCTAAAGTGTGAACTTCAAGTGCAAAAAGGTGTCAGAACAAGTTTCAGGTTTTCAAAGAGAATGACGGGCTGCCTCCCATTGAGTGCTAAATTTGATGCCTTCAGCCAAGCGGGAAATGCGATGGAGAGGGGATGGTCAAATCAACAGAGTTTTGTAAGACAAGCACCTTGATTAAGAGCCTAGTTGGTCCAACCAGGTGCTTGTTCAGATCAACAGGCTGATGATGCAGCCCAAACCCAATCAATCTGGTGGGTTGATAGATGTGGATAAAAAGGTGTGGAGCCCACCATAAACTATGAAGCTCAGATGGATGTGGAAGTGTAAACACAGGGTTTGGCTGAGTCGAATCAGCCTGGTCAGAGTAGGGATCCGTAGAATAATCAATGAATGACGCGGAAACCCTATAGGGGTGATCAGAGAATGATGGGGCGTGGTATGTAGTCTGATCAGTGTTCAGAACCTGAGTTGGAAATGCAATGGCTCGGTGAGAGGTGAATTTGAATAGAAATTGAGTCCAGTTGCGGGTCGGGGTTTGGAAGAGGTTTTGATCCGTTCTGTGTGTGCGGATGAGGTGGCCATTGTGTACGAGGGCTCTTCTAGAAACAGATGATAGGTGATTTTCTGTAGAGAGTCCTCTGGGTAACTATCAAATGCCGGAAGAGTGTTTGTAGGATGAAAGGAATCGGATTCGAGAAAAAATTTGGATTCTTGGTTGCAATCACTCTTGGCATTTTCTATTTTTGGTTCCTGAGGATCGAAAAGGAATGATTCTGTGTTATCAGTGATCTCGGGAATCAGGACCTCAGAGTCGGAGTTAGAGTCATGAGAACTGAGGTCGTAGATAGGCCTGGCGTGTTCAGGAAGGGGAATCTCTCCGCAATTATAGTCAGATTTGAAATTGTCGGAGAGTTGGCGAAAATGAGACTCATGATCATGAATTCCACCACAGCAAAAATCATCAGATGTGGAATCAGCAGCCTGATTGGGGTCTAGCCTATATGTCAATTCTGGGCTTGAAAAGGTATTCTGTCTAGGCTCAAGCTCCAAGCTGGTAGGATAGACCCAATTAAAATCCAACTCGTCCAACTCCTCAGTCTCTGTATCATAAATTAGCATGTTCTCTGGAAAATCGATCAGATTTTCTGAAGATGTTGGAGAGGGATATTCATCAAATAGAGGCCCGGAATCATATTCTGTAAAAATTTGATCTTTCTCATAAGGGGCCTCATAATCTTCCCAATAAGTTTCAGATCTAGGTTCTAGGCTTAGGATGTGGGTAGAATTATTAGAACCTAAGTCCGAATAACCTTCGAGGGCCACCTTATCAAAATAAGGGGCGGAATTTATACCCTCAGAAGGTTCAGTTCTGATCTCATTATTGCAGGAGTTTTGAAATTCTAGGCTTGGCAATTCATGGTCTAAGTTTGGCTCATCATTGTGTTCTCCTGCAATATCCCAACCTAATTCAACATTGTCTTCTATTTGGGTTGGGATTTCACAACCACTTTGTGCCCCAGTCCTGAGATCTGGGAAACTGGATTGTTCCTTAATATTGTTCCAAGATGGTTCATCCTCTATTTCTGGTATATACGGGTATTTCTGGTTGATAATTTGTTCTACTGATTTCATCATTTCTACCCGTTTCATAAGGGAATCTTGGTGTTGTTCCCAAAGTACAGGATTTGTCAAGCATTGAAGGTATTCAGATTGGTGTAATTTTTCCATCTCAATGTATCCTATCATGAGCATATCTCGGGTTGATCCTTTTGTAACTTCTGTCAATAGAATCTGGGCACAGTTTATGATGAAAGCTTTGGTTGTTGGGACATCAACCTGAATGTTTTCTATTGGTGTTGAGGGTTTATATTTGATTTCATAGAATTCAAGGGCATCCTCAATCATCTTATCTTTCATGGATCTCAGATATTCAGGTTTTTTATATGGTAGTCTTGCTAGGTAATTAGGCTGCATCTTCGAATCAGGTGGTGGAATCAAGATAGAATCAGAAGTTTGAATTAATGGAAGAAGGGGACTTTGTTCAGAATCAGAGGAAAGAGGGGCTATGTGAATGATTTCTGCCAAAAACAAGGGAGCCGAGGCTTAGCCTCGGAGAGAGTGAATTTCTATAGGAGGTTTCAAGGACCTCCTGCAAAATACTGAAGGACTGGATGAGATAAGCAGGTGCTGGACCCAATCAAGACACCCAAAAAATGTTGGGTGACTATAGAGGTTCGGGGCAGATGGACCCCTTGATCAGAAAGATCGTCCACCTGAGAAATACCTGGGCAGCCAGAGAGGGAGAGTCCCGCGAAGACCCCTACACGGTAGAGCGTCCCCACGGGTTACAGGGTTTCCCCCACCCGACCTCTCTTGTCACTGAGATTCCAGGTAGACCAGGATGGGGATCTTGACCTCTTAAGTCTACCAATTTTAGCTTAAGATCAGGGTGCTTAAAGTTACACTTGATCTCTTAGGTATTTTGAGTGAGAAAGTGACCTAATTTTAAGGTTGGTTGACCCAAGGAGTCAACTTTACCTCTTGTTCCTTTGAGAGCCTTTGGGTCCTTTCTTTTTGGGTTCAAGTGTTTAGAGAGCCAATTGTTTAGGGTTTCTCTGAATAAGTATGTTCAATCAATGGTTTAGGCACACTTCTTTTGGATTTTCTCCATTCTTGATTTAAGTAGTGTGTCTCTAAAACCCTAATGTTGAATCTTAGGTTGGCTCTACTTGGTCCAGTTAGTTCTTTGTTGGGTAATTAGGGCTCAAGCAAGAATGTGTTAGCCCTTAAATACCCTTAATAGTGTGCAGGACTAATGAGTTGAAAACATGCAACTCTTTATGGTTACTAAGTATGGAAGACAGGTTAGCCCTATATTGCTTGTTCTTTTCTTTTCTTCCTCTTTAGAGTTTAGGGGTTAATAGCGATAGGAAAAATTTACCTGTCCTCGGAGTGGTTGTCGTGCGGTTGCTTGTCTTCTTGATTTCCTGTAGCTGCACAAAAGAGAGGAGATTATCAGAAATTAAAAAGAAATAGGAATGTTTACCTCTAGAATAGCCGTTGCTCCCCGGCAACGGCGCCAAAAACTGGTGGTCGGCCTTCCTCTATAGTTTTATTATATCGTCGTAGTATAGTATAGAGAGAGGTGATTACCAGTTTAATACAATTTGTTACTCGGAAAATGAAAGAGTTCCCGAGGTCGAACTCAGGGAGCAAGTTGTATTCTAGGGGTACAAGTTTCTTTTACAAAAATAAAGAAAGAGAGAGAGAGAATTTGTTGTCTTTTCTTCTTTTCTCTTTGCTTCTCCTCTTCTTCCTTCTCAGATCTTCTGTTCTCTTCCTTTGTTCTTCTTCTTTATCTGCAATGGTGATGTTCTTCTTCTTCTTTCAGCTGTTCTTGCTCTTCCTTTTTCTTCTGCAGAGCGGTCCTGTTCTTCTTCTTCTCCTTTCTTCAGATCTTCTTCTCGTGCTCTTCTTCTTTCAGTTCTTCCCTTGGCCTCTCTGTGTTCTCCTCTGCCTCGCCTTCCTTCTGCTGTCTTTGCCTTCAGGACGTCGTCTGATTTTCCAATCAGACGACTTAAACCGCCACTGCTACAGTGCCGCTTGGTGATCCTCCTTCCTTCAGCCTTCGTCTTCTTCCACGGTTCTTCTTCACCTGTGCCTGCACACTTACACAGTTTGATCAGAGGGGCAAAACCTATCTCTACCCTCCCCCGCGTCTCTCTCTCACAGAAACCGCTCTTAGGATAGCTCTCCCGGAGCTGCCGGGTTGCCGGGTACGGGTCGCGCCCGGGTCCAGGCCCACCGGCGTGCGTGGTGGGCGAGGAGTGCAGGTCAGTCTAAGTCAGGTCGGGCCAGGTCCGCGAGGCGTGAGCGCGGAAGAGACCGGGTCGAGCGAGCGAGTGAGTGAGAGGGACCTCACCTCGTGCTCAGGAGGCAACGAGCATAAGGCACTTTTTGCCTTTATGCGGGCGCTCTCCTCTGAAAGGTTACGAGGTGGGACTAAATGTCCCACCCCAAATTGGGTGCGTGCGCGGAGGAAGCAGCGGCAGCCGAGGCGAAGCGCGGGGGCTTCGCGCGAGAGCTTCGCCTCAACTGCAGCCTGGTACTTCGCGACGACGCCTCGCACTGTCTGGGAGGGTGACCTGGGCGCGGCGCACCTGGGGCAGCAGGTGAAGAAGCTGCTTCGCTTCAACAATGGCGGCGACGAGCGCAGGTACCTGCCCACAGAAAAATGGCCTCTCGGCCCAATCAGAAACGCGGAGGACCTTCGCCGTGGCACGGCGAAGGTGGTCGGGGGGTGTGCAGGCGGCGGGGCGGAGCCTAAGGGCTGCCCTAGGTCGGACTGTGGGTCGGGAGATGGGTTTGTTCGGTGGAGTTGCAGAGGGTGATTTGGGGGAAGTGGAAGGGCGGAGGTTGATCAGGGTGAGGAGGCGGAGGTTCTGCGGTGGTCGGCGAGCCGTGTGGGTTGCTGGAGTGATGGGAGCGGCTCGCCGGAGGATGGCCGGAGGCGGAGAAGGTGATGGTGATTAGGCGCGGTCGAGGGGTAATTAGATAAAAATAGCAGGGGGAAAAGAGAGAGAGAATAGAGGGAAGTAGTTCTAACCTAACTACAGTGACGAAGGGGGTGAGGAGGCGGACGGCTGTACCTGCTGTTGCCGGAGAAGAAGGTGCCCAGTGGGGGAGGACGGCGGTGACGACGGGGCAGAGGCAGCGCGCGCCGGTATTACGCGACGCGGGAAGAGCAGGGGAAGAAGTCTCTGCTGCTGGTATTGCGGCAGAGCGAAGAGGAGGAGGAGGAAGAACCGCCAGAGCTGGTGGGCGTCTGCCGGAGTGAGAAGAGAGGAAAGTTAGGGGTTTTCTCCGTCAGATCCGAGCTACTCAGAACGGCGGAGCGACGGGGGTATTTATAGAGGCCGAATCAGAGAGGAAGGCGGAGGGAGACAACGTGTCTCCCTCACCGGAGGACGCCGGAGATGGAAACCCATATCGTCCGTGCGTTCGCACGGCCGGTATGGTGGGTTGCAGCGACCAGGGGGTGTTCCTGCGACGGCTGACGACGCAGGGCACCCCCGGTTGACTTGCCAGCCCCTCCCCCTCACCCTGCGCGGCGCCATGCTCCGCGCAAGGTCGCCGGAGCATGGTGCTGGCAGGTTTTGGCAGGAGGGACCTGAATGCAAAGAACGAAGGAGAGTTAGGGCCATAAATGTGAGGGTTCAAAAGTTGAGGGCCAAAAAGTAAATATATGAGGACCAAAGTGCAAAGTTGGTCAAGAAGGTTTCTTCTTAGGCTCAAGTTTTTATACATGACTAATTAGGACCTAAGGAATCTGATGGTGAATTTTATTTCTAGATTAAACCTTGTTTGACTGGTCAATTTATGCAAAAATCCAAATTAAGTTATTAATTGGGTATGGTTCTCAATGTAGGTCAAAATGGGTTTTGAAGGCCAAATTGAAGGTTCTAAACCCTAGAGATTATTTTTATATGAATTTTAGAGGGTTTATTCTATTTTTATTTTGCCTCGAACCTCGTGAATTGAAGTGGATTTGCTTTAGGGTTGCAGATTATCATTTAGTTCCTTGGAATTGCTGTAGCCCTTATCAGATCATCCCACTTTCCTTCTTATTCGATTTGTTTGACCTGTGTTTGGACCCTGAATTACCCTGTATGAAGATTATACTGGTAAAATTACATTTTTACCCCTTATGACTTATTTTCTCCTTAAACTCAGAATTCTCTGAGTTAAGCCTTTCCTTGAGTTATGTAGGAGCTTTTATCCTTTGTATTGGGTCAAAATAAGCTAGTTATGGCTCATGATGAGGTTCTCATCATTACCCTAGCTTCTGTTGTAGTAGTGAGTATTTTGCTCTATGTAATATTGTTTCAGTTACTTTTCTGCTATACTTTTCTCTGTTGTAGTTGTGATGGCCTATAATATTGATAGACTTTTCGCTTTGTTTCTTTTACTGTCACTTGTTTTCTTTCTGCTTAGTTACATTGCATGTGTGGATATGAGTTATTTCCTGCTTTTGGTTATTTCTCGTTGGACGACTAGGTCTTGGGATTAGTTGAGGCGAGCCGATCTCGAGTCCTGTAGGGATCTGGGATCGGGTTGTAACATAGTTAGTCTCTAACTTAGGTCTCAAGTACAAGTTTCTATGGCTAAAAAATTAACTAAGGTCCTAATCAACTGGGGACCCGAATCAACGAATATCACAAACAATCGCAAGGATAGAGGCATAAGAAATTGGTAACCCAATTTCACTTGAAGGGGTATACGTCTGAGGGGAGGGCAATGCTCCCAAGATTCTACTATGGTGGTTGGTAATACAATCACTTCTTGTTCTCTTTCTTGGAAAATGCATGAAGCCTCTTCTAAAGGCTCCGCTTCTCTAGTTATTATACATAAAATATCGCGACAACTTTTCATTTCATAATGGACTTCATGAATTTTCTGGCTCATCCATTACTTGGCTATAAATAGCCTTTATAGCGCAAACCATTAGCACTAATGTGGATGTTGTTGCCGACTCTTCAACTTCGGTCAACCGGATCCTCTGGTGGGTCGGGTTTGCCTAGATTTGCCTTTGTTTTAGACAGTCGGATAACTGGATTCACCGATCCATCGGAGAAGTGGATCCATTGGGCCTTGTGCGAAGTTTTAATTTTGAGGATATGTTTTGCCCCTCATCATATGGCCTCACTCTCTAGCTAGCGTATGTTGTTGAGAGAGTAGTATAGGTATTAAAACTTTTCATATGGATGATGACCCCAAATGATGTATCGGCTACCTTCTAAGCGGGCTAATCATTTGTCATGAGGCGTATGTTTTAACTTCAGGCGGGTAAGGCACCATTACTGATGTGGTATGAGAACACTGAAATTTGAAGGGAACGTGGGCATGTTACTGCCTGCGCTCTTGTCAACCTTAAGAGGCCAACCTTTATTGAAGGGAACATAAGCATGTAACTGCCTAAGTTCCTGTCGACCTTAAGAGGCCAACCTTTATTGAAGGGAACGTAGGCATGTTGTTGCCAGAGTTCCTGTCGGCCTTCAGAGGCCAACATTCTGGGTATAAATGTAACGTAAGCGTTGCCTTCCGCGAGTGGTGACCAATCACTGCGAGAGTTGGTTTTGTCCTTTTCTGTGACAGTATTGGCATTAATTACCGTAATCATGAGGCGTATTTATCTCAAATATCGCAATGGACAACAATGCAATAGCTGTGAATGCAGCGAAATGATACGTGCGTAGGGGCAGATGATTACAGTAGTTTTAGATCTGGCGAGATCTTTCAAAATCTGCATCCCATAGAGGGAGAATTCCCCGCAGGGGTTATAAATAGGGGGTGTGGTAGAGTTAATGCCCCACCTACTTGCCTTTACTGTCGCGGATCCACCTTGCAAGCCTGCTGACATGTGCGTGACGCGTGTTTAGAAGAGTCGTTATAGCTTGCTCTCGCAACGTTGATTTTAAAATGATGGAATGGACATAAGTTCGAGTGTCGATCTCAAAGAGGCATGAAAATCGGATTTTTCTTGTCACTTAATGTCACGAAAATCGTGGGGTTTTTCTTGCGAAAAGGTGCGACTGAAAAGCGAGTGAGAGAGGGAGAAAGAGAGAGAGAGAGTAGGGTTAGGATTCTTTTCATTCACATCATGCAACTCAAACATAAAGGAGAGCAAGTAATTGACTAGAAAACAACTTCATTTGACATGCAACTTTAGTTCATAATTACAACACTAGATGAATGCTTGAACATAAGTAAAGCAAAGCTTAAGATAAAGAAGGAAAGAGAGAGAGAGAAGATGACGAGGCAGCCACAGCGGTGGAGGGGGCTCCATCGATGACTCGTCAGCTCTGGTGACTACAAGAGAGCTTAATGGTGGCTAGGAGTGGGGTAGAGCACTTTCAAGTGGAGTGAATGCCTCCCATGGGTGGTTGGAAGGGGTTTAAATAGGAAGAAGGGCTTTCCAAATGAAGAAGGGGTTTTAGCAACGTCCGGGACGTCGCTAAAACCCTTCCCAAAATGTTGGTGAAGGCCCTTGCCCACCGGTCGCTCGCGTGTGTCTGTTTGTCTTCGTGTCTGATCTGCGTGCACGTGTTGTAAGCCGTCCGATCGAAGATTGGACGGCTAAGATCCCGCGAAGAGCGTGCTCGCGGATTGCTACTGAGGCGCGCACGTCTCCGCGTTATCGCACACGTGAGCTTCTGCACACATCCATTGCACCACGCGACTCCATCTGCACCGTTCGCTGCCGATCGGGCAGTCGAATTTGCGCGCGCCTTAAATCGCAAAGAAATTGGGGAGTGGTGGGTGTTTCGAACCCGCGCCCCTCTCTACGAGGTTGAAGCACCGACCGCTGCTCTATTACAGCGGATTGTCGCGGCGAGTGTCGGGTGCACAGGCGTTCTCAGCCGTTCGATCGAAGATCGACGACTGAGATTCATCCTCCGGGTGAAGGTGGAAGCGGGTGGTGGTCTGGATGCAGCGATCGGGTGCCACGTGGCGTGCTGTGGGCCATTGATCATCAGATCAACAGTCAGAACTTCGAGTCCATTGCAGGAGCTCAGTATGTCAGATTTGGCCGATTTCAAATCCGCTGGACCCTATTCATCGGTCTGAGTCCATCCGTGCGGTCCGATTGCTCATCTGCGGCCTATTTTGACAAGTACGTATACAAATGGCCATTAATACTGTTTTATAAGTAATCTTGATGTATGATGCGTGCAATGCTCCCATTCTATTTATGATGTGTTATCTATGTATTTTATTCTTAAGATGGACCCCAATTAACAAAATTATCACCCTAAGATGCAGTGTTATCATACCCCCATGCTTACCCCTTGCTAGTCCCTAGCAAGGTTTATTCTAGCCCTTATTTCCAGTCAGAATTTAAGAAGTAACTACTTAGACACTTCGTTACTTGTCAATAGAAGGAAATATACTAAGATCTTAATCTACAAAGATTAAGCAGTGCTCGGGTGCCTGCCAAAATATGAATTGCCTGAATCCTTCCTTTAATGTTTGTAAATATATATATATATTTTCTTATTTTTAGAGTTTTTTGGAGTTAAGAGTTTGTTGGTAACTTTTTACAGCTACCCAACCCACCCGAAACTCGGACAAAACACTAAGTGCTAAGCATCTTGGTGTGAAGATTGTGATAGACTCACTCAACGGTAATTTAGACAGTCTTCAGGTTTCTACACCCCTACGTGACTGGAAGAGGAAGTTGTTTGCTTGAAGTTGTATTTGTTTGATTGGTAGCTTTCTCCCTACGTTTGTTTTAATTGGGGTAAACACAAGGATTTTTCCAGTGTATGTCTCCTTGGCTTGCTCTACTTCCCCGCTTCTTCCTTAAGTGTTTTGGTACTTTTTTTGCATTATTCCGAGCTGGGTTCTGGACAACCGACCAATGGGCTGTTACCCATGATCACTTGCCAGCCATACTCGTGCGGTGAAGTGTGGTTTATTTTGTTCTCTTTTTTCTCCTTTTTTTTTTGGTAGGTGACTTCCCTGATCTCAAATTTACCTAGAGGCAATGAAGAAGAGGTGGTCCCGTGGCTGGGCTCTGGACAACCTGCCAATGGACTGTTACCCATGACAACTTGCCAGCCATACCACCTTAGAGAGTTCATTAGCTACCCAATTTCTGTCAGAAACTCTGAGGAGTGAGTTTGTGCAAAAGTGTATGCAGATGCTTAGACTAAAAGTCCTTCTGAGTTAGAGGGTGAGTTGATAAGTCGTATACTTATCACCTTATTTAGTTAGTGGATTAGAATAGCTTAAGGTTGCAAGGATTTGAAGCTAAATCCATATTTTAATGGACACCAGGGCTGATTAAGCATGAAGGCCTGAAAAGTCAAAGTGTTTAAGCTCTTTCTGTATTATTTCCCACTATTGACAAATTTCTAATGCCTAAGTTTTTCTTCCTAAATTCATTATATATATATATTTATTCTATTTAGACTGATTAAATGAGCTCACGATCATGCAAGTTACCACCCCCATGCTTAAGTTGGAGAATGTCCTCATTGGCAAATACATGGATGCAATAGGGGTTCGAAAAGATATTACCTGAGTGACGTAGAATGCCTGATCAGTCTGAATCTTCTGGGTTGCCTCCTAGGAAGCACTGAGTTTAACGCCTCCAGCTCGGCGGTGCTTCATGTCATCCCTCAATGAGGGTGACACTCTCCTTTGGGGGAACCTGGGCTAGGAAGTGTTTCAATCTTTGGCCATTAACTGTAAAAGTATGCCTAGTGTTTGGGTCAGCGATTTCAACCGTCCCATTGGAGTGGGGCTTGACCACCCTAAATGGTCCTGTCCACTTGGACCTGAGCTTCCCTGGAAAGAGTTCTAGGCGGGCATTGAAAAGCCAGACTTGCTGGTTAAGCTCAAAGGTCTTTCTATGGATAAGTCAGTCGTGGACGGCTTTCATTTTCTCCTTATACAGTCAACTGTTCTCAAAGGCATCCCGACGAATTTCTTCGAGTTCAGAGAGTTGGAGCGTCCTTTGCGCACCGGCTAACTGGGAATCCATGTTACATTGCTTGACAGCCCAGTAAGCCCGGTGTTCCAATTCGACAGGAAGGTGGCAGGCTTTGCCAAAGACCATGCGATAAGGTGACATGCCTATCGGGGTCTTGAAAGCGGTCATATATGCCCACAGGGCATCATCCAGTCGTGTGGACCAGTCTTTCCTATCAGGTCTCACAGTCTTCTATAGAATGTTCTTGATTTGTCCTTTTGAGACCTCAGTCTGCCCATTTGTTTGCGGATGATACGAGGTGGCGATGCGGTGGTTAACCTCGTATTTTCTAAGTAGGGCACGGAATTGGGAGTGAATAAAATGACTTTCACCATCACTGATCATGGCCTTTGGTATTCCAAACCGGGAAAAGATGTTCTGTTTAACAAAGTCTATGACAATCTTATGATCGCATCGGCGGGTGGCGACGGCTTCAATCAATTTAGAAATGTAGTCTACCGAGACTAGGATGCACTCAAAGCCATTGGATGGTGGAAAGGGGCCCATAAAATCAATACCCCAAACGTCGAAGATCTCGACAATCAAAATGGGCTGGAGGGGCATCATATCTTTTCTGGTCATGGTCCCCAATGTTTGGCAACGTGAGCAAGTCTTGCAAAGTTGTGTGCATCCTTAAATAGGGAAGGCCAGTAAAATCCGGACTGCAGAACCTTCGCAGCCATTTTTTGTCCTGAGAAGTGGCCACCACAAGCTTAGTCATGACAAAAAGATAGCACACTTTGACCTTCGTTCTCGGGGATACACCTCCTGATGATCTGGTCGGCACAGAGGCGAAACACATGGGATCATCCCAGAAATAATGCTTGGCCTCGGCCAAGAACTTGTCCTGTTGCTGTCTGGACTAGCTATGCGAGGTCTGTCCTACAACCAGGTAGTTGACATAGTCAGCATACCAAGGTAGTTTCTTGTCTTGCACAGCCAGAATGTGTTCATCGGGAAAGGTGTCAGATAAAGATAGGGAGGATCCAATGTGGTCTGGGTGAAATCTGGATAAGTGGTCAGCCACCACATTCTTTGATTCGGCTTTGTCGCGGATTTCCAGGTCAAATTCTTGCAAGAGAAAGATCCATCTGATGAGCCTGGGTTTCACATCCTTTTTAGCCAATAGGTGTTGGATGGTTGAATGGTCAGTATAGATGGTCATGTGTGATCCCAGAAGGTAAGGTTGGAACTTCTCAAGTTCGAAAACTACAGCAAGCAATTCTTTCTCTGTGACCGTATAATTTCGTTGGGCCTTGTCCAACTTCTTGCTCGCGTAGTAGATCACCACGGGTTTCTTGTCTTGTCTTTGTCCCAGGACAGCGCCTATGGCAAAATCTGATGCATCACACATAATCTCAAAGTCCTGGGACCAATCAGGAGGCTGAAGTATAGGTGCTATGGAAATTAAGTCTAGGAGGGTGTGGTAAGCCTAGATGCAATCAGAGGTCATGTGAAATATGGCGTCATTGGCTAGAAGGTCGGTTAAGGGTTTGGAAAGCTTGGAGAAGTCTTTGATGAACCTTCGGTAGAAGCCAACATGTCCCAGGAATGAACGAATCTGTCGGACCGAGCTAGGCGGGGGAAGTTTGGAAATCAAATCAACTTTGGACTGATCCACAGCAATGCCCCTATGTGATACGATGTGACCGAGGACGATTCCTTCTTGAACCATAAAATGGCTCTTTTCCCAACTTAACACCAAATTAACCTTGATACATCATTTTAGGAATTCTCTCCAAGTTGCTCAAAAAGTGGTCGAATGAATTCCCAAACACAAAGAAATCATCCATAAAGACCTCCAAGTATTCACCCACCATTTCTGAAAAAATGACTAGCATGCAACGTAGAAAGGTAGCAGGTGCGTTGCATAACCCGAACAGCATTCGACGGAATGCAAACGTGCCGTACGGACAAGTGAATGTGGTCTTCTCTTGATCTTCAGGAGCAATTACGACTTGGTTATATCCTGAATATCCATCCAGGAAGCAAAAATACTTTTTCCCTACCAATCTTTCAAGGATCTGGTCAATGAATGGAAAGGGGAAATGATCTTTCTTGGTTGCTTCATTAAGCTTCCTGTAATCAATACACACCCGCCATGTGGTGGTGGTGCGGGTGGGGATGGATTCTCCATGCTCATTGGTAACAACGGTGAGCCCAGCTTTCTTTGGAACCACTTGAGTGGGGCTCACCCAGGGGCTGTTAGAGATGGCATAGATGATGTCGGCATTAAGTCACTTGATAATTTCTTTCTTAACGACCTCCTGCATATTTGGGTATAACCGTCTCTGCATCTGGCGGGAGGGTCGTGCCCCGTCTTCCAGGTAAATCATATGAGTGCAATAGGTGGGGCTAATTCCCCTTAAATCTGAAATGGTCCATCCAATGGTGGCGCGATGTTCCGAAAGGGTCGCGGTCAACCTGAGTTCCTGATCCTTGGTAGATGAGAGTTAATAATCACAGGGAAGGTCTGGTCAGGTCCCAGGAAGACATACTTGAGATTCTCAGGTAGTGGTTTTAGTTCAGGTGTGGGTGGAACAACAGTCAAAGGGAAAGGGAAAGGCGGGAGTTGATTAACATCAATCTCCTCAAATGGTGTTGTTTGATGGTAATCAGCTCTACAGAGGTCCATGGGTAGCGATGGTGATGGGTCAGAACAGTCGTTACAGGATTGGTGGTCTGAGACATAACTAAGGGTGATGCATTCCTCGACCAAAGGTTCCACGGGATCATGTTCCTCAACACAATCGCAATCAAAAGACTTTGTCACCCGGAAGATATCTAACTGCATTTTCTTGCCTCCGAAGTCGATTTCCATACATCCCGTGTCACAATCGATGTTTGCCTTAGCTGTAGCTAAGAAAGGTTTATCTAAGATTATGGGTGCGTTCTGTAGTTTTTCATGGACTTCCATGTCGAGAACCAAGAAGTCGATCGGAAAATAGAAGTCCTTGACCAGCATAATCACGTCCTCGACAACCCCCTTTGGGGTCTTCACAGATCTATCAGCTAGCTGGATGGTGATAGGCGTGGGTGTCAACTCTCCGAAACCAAATTGGTGGTACAGGGTTGTTGGAATCAGACTGATGGAAGCACCTAAGTCCGGGAGCGCTTTATCAAATGTCATGTCCCTGATATTGCAGGATATTAGGGGTGCTCCTGGGTCAGTTCGCTTGAGCGGAAGGTTACTTGATATTGTGGAACTTGCTTGCTCAGAGAGCACAACCTTCCTAGGTGATTGAGGTCTTGGCTTATGTTTGGGTGTACAGGCATCCTTTAAAAACTTGGCATAAGCCGAGATGTGCTTAATGGCTTCGAGGAGCAGAATATTAATCTGAACTTTCTTAAAGATCTCCAAAAGCTCCTCAGTTTCCACAACACTTTTCTTCTTCTTGATTGCCTCCAAGACCTCGGGGTATGGTGTTTGAACATGGATAGGATCTGTTTCTGGGTCCTTGGATTTTTCCATTACCTCTTCTGAGCCGGGTATTTCAGCTGGTGAAGTCTTGGGAAGAGTCGGCCATTTGGGATCCTGGGTTTTGGTGATGCTTCTCAAGGTTACCGCATTCGCAGAGGCATTGGGACCATGGGTTGATCCTTGAGAAGATGAGGATGAAGAAGCACCAAACCCAGGAGGTGTTTGTGGGGCTGAATGGACCATGTGAGCTTGCCCGGGATTGCCCTTGAACCCTTGCTAATTGGGGCCTCTGTTAATTACTTTTCGCGAGGTCGGTTGTGGCTGGGAAGGTAAGGATCCTAATTGTTTATAGTCCAATAGTTGACTTAACTGTCCCTTTAGTAAGGCCATTTCCTCTTGATGTTTCTGGTTCATTTCAGCCATCATCTTTATCAAGGTGTCCATTTGGTTTTGCGGGGGAGGGGCCGCCCTATTTGGATTATATGGGGGTCTAACTGGTGGTCCTTGCTGATAGGGGGCAAGTTTGGCTGCTGGTTTGGCCTGGGCTGGTTCTGGAATTGAGGTGGTTTCTGGTTTGTCTAACTAAAGTTGGGGTGATTATGCCAGCCAGTGTTGTAAGTGTTGGAGAAAGGGTTAGGTTTAGCATAACCTTGGATGGCTTGCACATCTTCAAGGATAGCAGATGTTGATGGGGAGGGAAGAGAGTACTCAAGGGTTGAGGGAGTAAAGGTCCCTCCCTGGAACATGGTCAGGGGTTGTTCCAGGTTCAGTTGGCTTAAGGGCTGGACCAGGTCAACATTGTGAGCTCCCTTTGCTAGGGAGAAGGTCTGTAATGGGTTCCTGGTCTGGTTTAGTAGCTCATCAATCTTTTTATCCACCAATTCCACTTGATCTAATTTCTTGGCAATGATGTCCATGTCAACCATTCCAAAATTTGCTTGTACCTCATAAATCCCACCACGTGGTTGACTGGATCGGTTAAACTGGGTCATGGAGGCATTGTTGAGCAAATTTTTGCTCATAGACTCAAAGAGCTCAAATGCGCTCTCCTCATCTTTGTTCAGGAAGTTCCCCTTGCATAAGGCATCGACGAAGTTCCGTAAGTTGCTGTCCAAACCGTGGTAGAAGATCTGGGCCAATTACCACCTTGGTACTTCATGGTGTGGGCATTTCCTCAAGAGTTCATTAAATCTTTCCCACGCCTCATGGAACTGTTCCTCACCTTGGAGTGTAAAGGTAGTAATGGCTCTTCTGAGGGCATTGGTCTTTTCTATGGGGAAGAATTTCTTTAGAAATGCATGCCTCAGTTCTTCCCAGGTGGTGATGGGTCTACCTAGGGTTCTAAGCCAGTGAGATGCCTTGTCTCTCAGTGAGAAGGGGAACATCTTAATCAAAACAATGTCAAGGCTAATGTTCCTAGGTTTCACAGTTCGGGCTATCCGGTCAAGATCCTCTAGGTGCTGAAGGGGTCCTCATTTGAGCTTCCATGGAAGTGGCTCTGAATCAGACTCAAAACATTTGGTTTTAGCTCAAAATCATCTCCTCCTTCGGGGATCCTAAGGTGCGGCTCGACTCTAATAGCAGAAGGATTGTAGAAATCGCGGAGGGGCCTCGTTTGGTCCTGGAATGGTGGTAGATTAGGTGGCGGTTGCCCTTGTGGGCCTTGGAAAGGTGGTGGTGGTTGCCCTTGTGGGTTCTGCAACTGGTGTATGGCTTGCATGTTAGTGTGGATCTATTGCTGCTGAAGCTGGTGGTTTGTGTTAATTTGGGCTTGGATGATGGCCATTGTGTCTGGTGGGGGTTGGTCCTCAACCTCATCTACCCTAGGTTCAGCCATGTTTCTAATAGAATCAAGTCGCCTGGATTCCCGTCCCAAAACAAACAACTCGGGATGCAGTGAGTGTCTCTCGTTCATACACTAGAGAAGAACATGAAGGGATGTGGAGAGCGACAGATGCGAGAAGTGTGTGTTCAATCAAGCAAACAAGCCTAGTCCTTATGGTGTATTCCTTAGGGGACCTAGAAATCTCCAAAAGGGTGATCAAGTCCGTAAGCACTGGACTCCCCTTCCCAAAGCTAATCTGGCCAGGTTGATTACGAGGGGATTGTAGGGAAGGTTCTTCCTTTAGCTTGCGTCGTCGATTCCATAGACCCCACAATCGCGGTCATTTGACACTGCCCCGCAACCTAGTCACCAGATTCTACTAAAGGAATGAAAGCCAAGTGCCCAGCAAACAAAACCTTGTCTCTTGAGACTTAACCCAGTCCTGCCTAGGGCACGTCTACTCTGTTTTAAAAGGGCTAGGACAGTGCTTATGTTAGGGTTATGTGATGAGGCGTTGATTGGGGTAGTGCCTCTTAGTTTTCCACTTTCAGTGTGTGTGCTCCTATCAAAACAGGGTTTTCAAGCAAGCATTTTTTAAGATGTGGTATCTTCTAATGTTTCATCCTTACTTTTGTGTCTTTTAAGATTGACGTGACTTAATGTTTTCAGACAAGTTTCAGTGGGCACATCAAGTTTTGCACACAATTCGATGAAAGTAGATTTCCTTTTATTGTGTAGAGGCTTTAAAACCCTAATGTACTCATCCCAGTGATCATGCAGCTTCTATTGGATGAGTCATTTTTAGGCTCTAAAACAAATCCGTTGCCTCCCCGGCAACGGCGCCAAAAACTGACGTGTGCGTGACGCGTGTTTAGAAGAGTCGTTATATCTTGCGCTCACAACGTCGATTTTAAAATGAAGGAATGGACATGAGTCCGAGTGTCGATCTCAAGGAGGTATGAAAATCGGATTTTTCTTGTCACTTATTGTAACGAAAATCGTGGGGTTTTGCTTGCGAAAAGGCGTGGGTGAAAAGTGAGTGAGAGAGGGAGAAAGAGAGAGAGAGAGAGTAGGGTTGGGATTCTTTTCATTCACAGCATGCAACTCAAACATAAAAGAGAGCAAGTAATTGAATAAAAAACAACTTCATTTGACATGCAACTTTAGTTCATAATTACAACACTAGATGAATGCTTGAACATAAGTAAAGCAAAGCTTAAGATAAAGAAGGAAAGAGAGAGAGAGAAGACGGCGAGGCAGCCACGGCGGTGGAGGGGGGCTCTGTCGGCGGCTCGTCGGCTTCGATGACTACAAGAGAGCTTAATGGTGGCTAGGAGTGGGGTAGAGCACTTGCAAGTGGAGTGAATGCCTCCCATGGGTGGTTGGAAGGGGTTTAAATAGGAAGAAGGGCTTTCCAAATGAAGAAGGGGTTTTAGCAACGCCCGAGACGTCGCTAAAACCCTTCCCAAAATGTCTGTGAAGGCCCCTACCCACCGGTCGCTCGCGTGCGTCTGTTCTTCTTCGCGTCTGATCCGTATGCGTGCATCGTAAGCCGTTTGATTGAAGATCGGACAACTGAGATCTCGTGAAGAGCGTGCTCTCGGATCGCTGCTGAGGCACGCGCATCTCCACGTTATCACACGCGTGAGCTTCTGCACGCATCGGTTGCGCCGCGCAGCTCCATCTACGTCGTTCGCTGTCGATTGGGCGGTTGCATTTGCGCGTGCCTCAAATCGCGCAGAAAATGGGGAGCGGCGGGCGTTTTGAACCTGCGCCCCTCTCTGCGAGGTTGAAGCGTCGACCGCTGTGCTGTTGCAGCAGATTGTCGCGGCGAGCGTCGGGCATGCGGGTGTTCTCGGTCGTTCGGTCGACGGCTGAGATTCATCCTCCGGGTGAAAGTGGAAGCGAGCAGCGGTCTGGATGTAGCGATTGGGCACCACGTGGCACGCTGTGGGCCGTTGATCATCAAATCAACGGTCAGAACTTCTTGGGCCCATTGCAGGAGCTCTGGATGTCGGATTTGGCCGATTTTGAGTCCACTGGACTCCGTTCGTCGCTCTGAATCCATCCGTGCAGTCTGATTGCTCATCTGCGGCCTGTTTTGACACGTACTTATATAAATGGCCATTAATACTGTTTTATACGCAATCTTGATGTATGATGCATGTAATGCTCCCATTCTATTTATGATGTGTTATCTGTGCATTTTGTTCTTAAGATGGACCCCAATTAACAGAATTATCACCCCAAGATGCAGTGTTATCACTTGCTCCACTCCTTCTCTGGTGAACTGTTGGAGGTTCTGTTCATCCAAAGACAGCACGTCAGGAGGAGTAAACCTCATTCACATATGCAATATAACTAAGCAAAAGAAACGTACAAGCAGAAAAGGAAAAAAAAATCTGTTGTTTCAGAACATACCACCACAACATAATAACAATGGAAAGCGAAAGTAAACAGTAGAGAAACAAAAAGGAAGTGCTGAAGAAACTACGGTTAGGCTCGACTGGGTCTAGCACCCTCCGCAGCCGGAAGCTCAGGTTGCTCAACTCTTGGTCCTGAACAATATTATGAAAAGACAGAGCCAGTGGATGCTGAGTAGAGTGGTATGTTGGTGCTAGAGCACCACAATCATTTGTTTTGATGATAAGAAAACACGTGTTATTTAAGATTTGCACTTGGAGTCTTCGATTTCAGGTCAATTGCAAATGGAGACGTGATTAGATGGAATTCGAGCTCGCATCCAGGACGAATTGGAGGAGCTTGATGGAGAACAGAGGAGATTCGCGAGGAGCGATAGATTGAAGATGGAAGGACAAGAAGAATAGGATAGAATTCTATTTTATTCCTTTCATGTACTTTTGTCGTTATTTTCTTGCTCTTTATTTCCTTAGAACATTATGTTAAAGAGGCTCAAAGTACCCTAACAGTAGTCCTAGGAACACCAGCATAACCCTAGGACACTTAGGTTTTCTGTAGAGAACTTAGAAAACCAAAATAGGGTTCAAACAGCATTTCCAGACGTCTAATTCTAAGATCAGATGTCTGATAATATGTTTTAAGACGTCTGACTGTTGATTCAGACATCTGATAACATTTATGCTGAACTTAAGAAGTTCTATCTGATGAAATCAGACGTCTAAACCATAGTCCAGACATCTTAGAAGACGTCTGATGGATTTGCCAGACATCCAATTAGTGGACCGTTGGCTACCTTAGCAGACACTCAATGATATGACCGTTAGAGCCTTATCAGATGTCCTTAGGCCTTTCTAGACGTCTGATAAATGACCGTTGTGCCTCGGCTGACCCAAAATATCTTCTCAGAGATTTTCTAGCCGTTGCAACGTTTGGAAATCCATTCCCACAGAAAAAGTAGGTTTCCAGACGTCTAGACTTAGTTCCAGATGTCCTGCATGTCGTCTGATGGACTTGCACAAGAACCCTGTTTAGATCTGATTCAAGTCAGGAAGAAACCCGCCTAAAATCAGACGTCTGATGTTGTTCCCAGACGTCTTAAAGTGGTCTTCCAGACGTCTGATGCCAGAATTAGACGTCTGATTACCCTGTCAATGCAATGATTGTTCCTGATTTCGGGCTGATTCACTTGGGCTTTGCATCCAACGGCTATGGAAGCTTTTCCAAGCCTTCCAAAGCCTTCCTAAGGCCTCTATAAATAGAGGGGAGCCTTTACACACCTAGATACACAAGACACACACCTTGCAATACACTTTCAAACCATTTTGTGTCTCTCTTGCTCTCTAAGCTCTAGTTCTACATCTAGAGAGCATCAAGCTATTTTGCGCACCCGCTCTCCCGCCATAGTTCACGAGAGCAACATTGCGCCATCGCGTGGCTCATGCACCTGCGTCATCGACTCGACGCACTCCTTGCAAAGGGGAGTTTCTTAATTCCTATAGAAGCTTAGGTTTAAAATTACTTTGTTGGCTCTATAGGATTATTTGTTATTTTATCTTTATTATTTGGTTGGGTATTCGCTTTGTGAATTCTCGTCTCCTTCGTGGGACAAAATCCTTCTCGTGAAGAGAAGGGGTTGAGGAACGCTACCCTCGCACTTGTAGCGTGGTTGTAATTGAGGTTGAATCACCCTCGTTTAAAGTGATTCGTTTAGTGGATTTGATCAACTTGGTTGATCGGAAAATCCTAACTCGAGAGGGTTAGGTGGTGGTTTTCACCCGGTTTGGGTTTCCACCTAAAATTTATTGTGTACTCGTGTGATTGAATTTTTTGTGAGATTGTTTATATTCTATTCCGTAATTTATTACGTCACGCTGATCTCACCCCCTCCGAGTAGGGAAAACAACAATTGGTATCAGAGCAGGTCCCGCGTTATCGGCGTTACAAATCGACGAGGATCTAGATATGGAGGGAAAAGCATTCATGTGCACCGAAGGAGACGATACCTCGCGACCACCATACTTTGCCGGTATAGATTTTGTTTATTGGAAAAATCGTATGACTATGTGGTTGCAGGCCTACGACTTCCGGGTGTGGGAAAAATGCGAATCCGCATTTGTGATTCCCAAGAAACCCGCAAGAGGTTACTTAGAAGATCAGGTTCGGAATCTCAACCTCAATGCAAAGTCAATGAATGCCTTGTGTTGAGCGTTGAGTCCGAAAGAGTTCGAGCAAATCCAAGAGTGCACTACCACCCATGAGATATGGAGGAAGTTAGAAGACACTCTTGAGGAGACGAGCTCGGAAGAAGATCTCGAGAAGAAGGAAACCGCGTGCCTTGGTTTCATGGCAATCGGAGAAAGCGACATCGACAGCGAAAGTGACTCTGACAATGAGGTAAACTCGGATTTACAAGATGCTTTTAATGAGTTGTATGAGCTTAGTAAATCACTAAAAATAGAAAACAAAAGCATGAAAAAGAATCTTAGTTTTCTTAAATCTGAAAATGAAAGGCTAGAAATAAACTTAAGGATCTAGAAATAAGCCCTAGTTCTAACACTTCTGAAAATGAAAATTTGTTTCTAGAAAATAAAAACCTCATTAATGAAAATAATAAATTGATTGAGGAAAGTGATTGTCTAAAGTTAGAAATCTGTGATTGAAAGACTAAGATGCATACTATAGAAAAAGAAATCCCATGTCTTAGGGAAAACTCTAACAAATTAATCAATAAAGTAGATAATTTTTATAGCCCTAAGGTTGAGAAAGGATCTCCATCAAGGAGACCCGCTAATCGATCCGGATCCAAGCTTACTTGGATATCGAAGAAAAATTTGGAATCTTATTTTGTAGGTTTCAGGGATAACTACAACACGAAGGACTGGACCTACAAGCTTAAGGCTGAACAACTCGAGTTGGGAGAACCAAGGAGGAGAACAAGAAGACCGACGAGATGGCGAACAAACAATGATCCCGCCGCACGTCGACCACCAGACTGGAGACCGGCACCAATGCCTGGGCCTCCAAGCTACGGATGGGAGCCCCATCTGATGTGGCATCCACCACCACCATTTGGGCCATTTTATTAGCCATGGTAGGTGAGGTAAAAATTCCTTACCCTATCTTTTTATCATTAGCATTTAGATAGGGGGAGTTAAAAAAATTTATGAGCTAATTGTCAATCTTTAAGAGGGAGATGCAAGTTAGCTAAATTTCCTTTAGTAAGGGGGAGAAAAATAATAGCTATCTTGTTGTTACAAAAAAAAAGGGAGGACATTACTCTTGTTTAAAAGAAATTTATAGAAGAGAATGTTTTAAGGGGGAGTTATAGAAAATTTAAAATCAATCAAACCTTTTTGATAATGTCAAAAAGGGGGAGGATTTTTTGCATGGTTTTGTCATCATAAAAAAGGGGGAGATTGTTGGTGCTAGAGCACCATGATCATTTGTTTTGATGATAGCAAAACACGTGTTATTTAACATTTGCACTTGGAGTCTTAGATTTCAGGTCAATTGCAAATGGAGACATGATTAGATGGAATTCGAGCTCGCATCCAGGACGGATTGGAGGAACTTGATGGAGAATAGAGGAGATTCGCGAGGAGTGATAGATTGAAGATGGAAGGACAAGAAGAATATGATAGAATTCTATTTTATTCCTTTCATGTACTTTTGTCGTTATTTTCTTGCTCTTTATTTCCTTAGAACATTATGTTAAAGAGCCTCAAAGTACCCTAACAGTAGTCCTAGGAACACCAGCACAACCCTAGGACACTTAGGTTTTCTGTAGAGAACTTAGAAAACCAAAATAGGGTTCAAATAGCATTTCCAGACGTCTAATTCCAAGATCAAACGTCTGATAATATGTTTTAAGACGTCTGACTGTTGATTCAGACGTCTGATAACATTTATGCTGAACTTAAGAAGTTCTATCTGATGAAATCAGATGTCCAGACCATAGTCCAGACGTCTTAGAAGACGTCTGATGGATTGACCAGACATCCAATTAGTGGACTGTTGGCTACCTTAGCAGACACTCAATGATATGACCGTTAGAGCCTTATCAGACGTCCTTAGGCCTTTCCAGACGTCTGATAAATGACCATTTTGCCTCGGCTGACCCAAAATATCTTCTCAGAGATTTTCTAGCCGTTGCAACGTTTGGAAATCCATTCCCACAGAAAAAGTAGGTTTCCAGACGTCCAGACTTAGTTCTAGACATCCTGCATGTCTTCTGATGGACTTGCACAAGAACCCTGTTTAGATCTGATTCAAGTCAGGAAGAAACCCGCCTAAAATCAGACGTCTGATGTTGTTCCCAGACGTCTTAAAGTGGTCTTCCAGACGTCTGATGCCAGAATTAGACGTCTGATTACCCTGTCAGTGTAATGATTGTTCCTGATTTCGGGCTGATTCACTTGGGCTTTGCATCCAACGGCTATGGAAGCTTTTCCAAGCCTTCCAAAGCCTTCCTAAGGCCTTTTTAAATAGAGGAGAGCCTTTACACACCTAGATACACAAGACACACACCTTGCAATACACTTTCAAACCATTTTGTGTCTCTCTTTCTCACTAAGCTCTAGTTCTACATCTAGAGAGCATCAAGCTATTTTGCGCACCCACTCTCCCGCCATAGTTCACGAGAGCAACGTTGCGCCATCACGTGGCTCACGCACTCGCGTCATCGACTCGACGCACTCCTTGCAAAGGGGAGTTTCTTAATTCCTATAGAAGCTTAGGTTTAAAATTACTTTGTTGGCTCTATAGGATTATTTGTTATTTTATCTTTGTTATTTGGTTAGGTATTCGCTTTGTGAATTCCCGTCTCCTTCGTGGGACAAAATCCTTCTCGTGAAGAGAAGGGGTTGAGGAATGCTACCCTCGCACTTGTATCGTGGTTGTAATTGAGGTTGAATCACCCTCGTTTAAAGTGATTCGTTTAGTGGATTTGATCAACTTGGTTGATCGGAAAATCCTAACTCGAGAGGGTTTGGTGGTGGTTTTCACTCGGTTTAGGTTTCCACCTAAAAATTATTGTGTACTCGTGTGATTGAATTTTTTGTGAGATTGTTTATATTCTATTCCGCAATTTATTATGTCACCCCTCCTGGTAGGGAAGAATCCACATGGTATCTATACTATCTAAAAATAGTAAAAGCAACAGGTTTAATTCTCATTTCTATTTATCTATTTTATATATATTTCCATTTCACCCATTTCTCTCAAGCATCCAGGTATTCTCGATCTTGCATGTTCCTCGTGGGAATGATCTTGATTGCAGTCTCTTCCGTAAAGTAGAAGTACACGTGGTGCTATCCTGGCCGGGAGAGTCCCTCGTGGTAGTCCTACACCTAGCCAACCACCTCGAGGTCACTGTCAAGACATATTGGTGACTATGGCGTGCGTGATAAGCGCACGGGAAGCTACCCCGCATTGACATGCGGTCAATCGTTTCTGCTAGGGGGTGCTCCCAAAGTACAACACAGAACAGTATAGAGCCTTACCCTCTTAGAACAGGGGTCTCGCCCCTCCACAGTCCGCGCACCCTCTTTTGACTACCCTGGTTTGCCCAGAGAGCCTAACAAGTCGGTGAAGGGTGGCTAGCTAAACCCCAGGCCCCGTGGGGTGGCTAGCTCCCTCCCTACACTAGTAGCTTGCCTTGGTACCACGTACATGAGGGTCAACAGGAGTTGGTATAGAGTGGCCAATCCTAATCCTGGGTCTCAACCCAAGGTAGGCTAGCTCCGCTCTACACAAAAAGGGAATAGTTGCTCTCCTTGGTACCACGTACTCAAGGGCCAGCACACTTCCCGTCTACATTCCAGGTTTCCGTCTATCCACAGGAGTTCTACTCCTAATTCCCCGTAGGGTTCATGCTCATGTTCACCTCATTTATTCCAATCTAGATTTCACCTTTCATAATTCATTTCTCATTCATATACAGGCAGCTCGTGTTTCCATAATTCAATGCATGCAGCTGGGGATTTCACAGGTAATTGTTCATTAATTACAGGCAGCTCATATTCTAATAGGCAACTCGCAATTATAATACAGGCAATTGCTAGCAGCTTATCTCAATCATGCATGCAAGTACGTTATACAGCTCAAACGGTTCATTCATTTCTCTATCCTAGGGTTCATGCCACATCCTTGGGTTCCATTCGGCTATTTCCACAAGCACATTCTTATTTAAATATTATTAACAAAATTAAACCACTCTACCAGACAACAGGGGAGTAATGGGGGCTCGAACCGTAGACCCAGGCGTCTCTGCGAGCCCCAAACACATAGCAGGCTGAAACCCTATACCAGGGAATACATCACAAAAGGAGAGTTCAGAACAGTGTACAAAGGACTCTAGTACGTTGAGGAACTCGTGAGGAAAGTACAGGTATTTCATTTACATAAAACGGATCCCGATCGAACCCCAAACAGGTTAAAAACGTGCCTATTGTTCAAAATCAGACATCTGGGAATAATCCCAGACATCTTAAAGGTGCTATACCTTTACCATAAGTCCCTACGGTATCCTCAGATGTCCAGACCTTCTCTGCGATTGTCTGAAGGCAGTTCTAGACATCGGACAATGCCTCCAATCCTCTGGACACACCTCCGGACGTCTGGTGATGTGATTAGACGTTCAAAAGTGCATGGGAAAGCATTCCAAGCTCCTTCCCAAAGCTGCACCTGCGTACAACATCGCAGGCGTGGTCAGCTGACATATACCCCTGCGCTGCGATATGCATGGTGCAGGGAGATACGTACCTCGCGATAAATGAGCTTTCAGACGTCTGGCCTTAGCTCCAGATGTCCAGGTATCCCGTCGGTCATCTAGACTCCACTCCAGACGTTTGATATTGGAAAACTTCCAATACCAAGAACTCCTCGCAACTCTCTCCTCTCGCTTCGCCTTACGCCGCAGCAGCTCCAGCCGCTGTAGAGGGCTGGGAGGTTGCCTCCTCGAGCCCTCTCCTCCTCCCGTACACGCCCACGGTGGCCGTGTGAGCTCTACTAAGCTTCCATCGAAGGTCCTCCGACCTCGGCCTCCTCCTCCTCCCACGCTCTCCTCCTTCCTCCCTCTTTCTCTCCCTCGCCCGCCCCCTCTCGCCACTCCCGCACAACATTGAAGGTGGTGGTAGCTGGTGTGTGGAGTGGAGAGGGGATAGGAGGGGGGGTTTATATAGAAGGCGTGGGGTTTAGGGTTTGGGGAAGAAAGAGGAAGGGAGAGAGAAGGGGAGGGTTCTGCACGCCTCCCGCGTGCAGAGTGTAGTGTGTAGTACAAAAATTTCATTTTCAGACGTCTGGGAATGGGTCCAGACATCTGGAAAGATGTCTGACTGAGACTCCAGACGTCTTAAAAGGCGAAAAGTGTGACGGGTCATTACATCATAACAAACTTAAAGGAAGTTTCATCCCCGAAACTTGAGCTAGCTAGTGTGCGGAAAAAGGAATATAAAACACAACAAACTTAAAGAGGACCGAAGTAGGTCCGAAAAGACGTACTCTCAGAAAGCTCCTGGTACCGCTCTCGCATCGCAGCCTCAGGCTCCCAGGTAGCCTCCTCGTACGGTTGGCTTCTCCATAAGACCTTTACTAGTGGTACCTGCTTCCGTCTTAGACTCTAGACGACTCTGTCTAGTATCTGCATTGGTCTCTCGGGGTAGGTCAGGTCGTTACCCACCTCGACGGTCTCGTGGCTCAGAACGTGACTAGGATCAGCAACGTACTTCCTGAAGTTGGACATGTGGAACATGTCGTGCACTCCAGAAAACTGGGGAGGAAGGGCAAGTCGATAAGCAACGGGTCCCACTCGCTCCAGGACCTCAAAGGGCCCTACAAACCTTGGCGTAAGCTTCCCTTTCACCCCAAAACATTGCAGGTCCTTCATGGGTGAAACACAGAGAAAGACGTGATCCCCAATCTCGAATTGCACCTCTCTGCATTTTCGGTCAGTGTAGCTCTTTTGTCTGCTCTTGACAGTGTGGAGTCATCTGTGAATCTGCTCTATCACCTCCTGACTCTGCCGGATCAGTCTGCGGCCAATCTCCCCCACCTCGACCCAACTCAAGGGTGTAGTACACCTCTGTCTGTACAAAGCCTCGTAAGGTGCCATGCCGATGCTCGAGTGGTAACTGTTATTATATGAAAACTCTGCCAAGGGTAAATGCTCCTCCCAGGAGCCTCTCCAGTCTAGTACACTGACGTGTAAAAGGTCCTCAAGTGTCTGTATGGTGCGCTCTGACCGTCCATCTGTCTGAGGGTGGTAAGCGGTACTGAACCTCAAATATGTCCCCAAAGCCTGCTGAAATTCAGCCTAGAACTGGGAAGTAAAACGGGCATCCTTGTCGGATACAATTTTACCTGGAACTCCGTGTAGGCGTACCACATTGCGAATGTACCTCTCTGCCAACTGTGCTGGTCACAAGGTGACTCGGATCGGCAGAAAACGTGCCGTCTTTGTCAACCTGTCTACTATCACCCAGACTGCATCGTGTCCTCGCTGGGTAACTGGTAGACCCACTACCAAGTCCATGGTGATGCTCTCCCACTTCTACTCTGGCATAAGAAGTGGCTGCAATGGTCTTGCAGGCCTCTAGTGCTAGACCTTCATCTACTGGCACACCAAACACTGCTGCACAAACTTACCAACATCCCACTTCATCCCTTTCCACCAAAAGTCATGTCTCAGATCATGATACATCTTTGTGTTCCCGGGATGTATGGTGAACTTGGGCCCGTGCACCTCAACCAGGAGCTCTCTTAATAACTCCTCGTCCCTAGGAACGCATAAGCATCCCCTTATGCGCAGTATCTCATCTGTAAAGGAAAAGTCTCCTGGGTCTCCTGTTAACACCCTGTCCCGCAGTGTTTGTAAGTATGGATATGTCATTTGTCCGGAGATGATGCGGTCTATCAGCTCTGGTCACGTCTGCTGCGTCGTTGTCACTATCCCACAATACCCCTGTGACTCACGGGGTCACCAACTGCCCAACTCCTCCATAAGTTTCCAACTCTATGCCTATAGACTGACCAAGTGGGTGGGCGCCTTCCAGCTAAAGGTGTCAGCCACCACATTGGCCTTCCTTGGGTGGTCGGAGATGCTGCAGTCGTAGTCCTTCAGGAGCTCTAACCAACGTCTCTATCTCATGTTGAGCTCCTTCTGGTCAAACAAGTACCTAAGGCTCTTAAAATCTCGAAAGTCTCACCGTAAGGGTAGTGCCTCCATGTCTTCAGCGTGAAGACAATAGCTGCTAGCTCTAAGTCATGGGTAGGGTAGCTATGATCATGGGGCTTCAGTTGTCGCGAAGCGTAAGTGACAACGTGACCCCGCTGCATGAGAACACCCCCTAACCCCTGCAACGAAGTGTCTATGTAAAGCACAAAACCGTCACTACTATCTGGGATGGTAAGCACAGGAGCTGAAGTCAATCACTCCTTCAACTCCTGAAAACATGTCTCTCACTCATCTGTCCAGGCAAAGGGCATGTCCTTTCGAGTTAGCTGGGTCATAGGATGCGCAATATGAGAGAATCCTCTGTTAAACCATCGATAGTAACCTACTAGTCCTAAAAAGCTGCGTATCTCTATCACTATACGTGGCCTCTCTCACTTGAGTATGGCCTCAACCTTGGCTGGATCCACAGCCAAACCATCCCTTGAGATCATGTGGCCCAAGAAAGTCACCTACCTCAACCAAAACTCGCACTTGCTGTACTTAGCATATAGCCTACGTCACCTCAGTGTCCAGGATCATTCGTAAATGCTCCCGTGTTGCGCCTGATCCCGCGAGTAAACGAGTACGTCGTCGATGAACACCACCACAAACTGGTCCAAGTACGGTCTGAAAACCCGGTTCATCAAATCCATAAAAGCAACGAGGGCTTTGGTCAACCTAAACAACATGACCAAGAACTCGTAGTGCCTGTACCGGGTACGGAAAGTTGTCTTGGAGACGTTGGTTTCCCTGATCTTCAACTGGTGGTAGCTCGACCTCAGATCTATCTTGGAGAACACTGTGGCATCTCGCAACTGGTCGAAGAGGTCGTCAATCCTCGGTAGCGGATACTTATTCTTGATGGTGACCTTATTTAGTTGGTAGTCGACATAAAGTCGCAGGGTACCATCCTTCTTCTTCACAAACTGCACAGGGGCTCCCCACGGGGATGCATTGGGCCTTACAAAGCCCTTCACCAATAGGTCCTGTAGCTGTGGCTTGTGCTCTCACAGCTCAAGCAGTGTCATCCAGTACGGTGCAGTAGAAATGGGGCTAGTCCCTAGTACCAGTGAGATCTCAAACTCGATCTCACGCTCGGGCGATTGTCCTGGCAGCTCCTCTGGAAAAATGTCGGGGTACTCACAAACCACTGGAATACTCTGAAAGTCAGCCACGGGGCTAGGCTCTGCCACTACATAGGCCAAAAATCCCTCACACCCCTAGCTCAAAAGCCTCGCTGCTCGAAGCGTGGAGATGCATCTGAAACCTCCGTCCACCAGCTATTCGTGAAACTTAAAGGGAGGCAATTCCGGTATGGAGAAGATGATCTTCCTCCCGAAACAGTCCACTAGGGCATGATAGGCGGACATCTAGTCCATCCCTAGGATCATGCCAAATCCTCCATCTGTATCACAATTAGGTCAGCAAGGAGGCTGTGTCCCCCTATACTGACCTCGCAGTCCGTGTAGACCTCCTTAGCTACAAACAACTGGCCACCTGGGCCTCTGATCACAAATGGATCCTCTAACAGTACACTGCCCTACCCCAAACTGACAGTAAAACTCGCAGCAACAAAAGAGTATGTGGCACTGGAATCAAAAAGTACGTACACTAATCTGCCAGAAACGGTAACCATACCTACCACCACTGAACTGGAAGCCCTGGCATCTCTGTGTGTCAAGGCGTTGATATGCCCCTCAATCTTCGGTGCAGACGAAGCAGCTACACTCTGGTCAGGTGAGCAGCCGCTGGCTGGTACCCTCCTCGTGACTGCTACCCTCCCCCACGTGCTTGGGGACCACGACCACCAGCTCGGCCTCCAGTGCTCGGTGTGGGGAGCATCTGCTGTGCTCTGGCCCTAGATGGGCAGTCCCTCCTGATGTGGCCCAGTGGCCACACTGGTAGTAGAGGGGGACACGGCCTCCTCCCTCAGTAGGTCCCTGCTGGCAGCTGGGCGGGGGTCCGGTGCTAGCAGCTGGCCCCTGTCTAGGGCCCCCAAAGGCCACTGATGGCACCGCAAAATGAGATGGCTCTCTTGCGGGTGTCTTGTGACTCCTCTCCTAACGGCCTTGAGAGTACTCTGGCTGATAGGGCCTCTTCCATCCGCTGTCGGTGTCTCGTGTGGTCGGGTTGGTCTCCTCGTAGGTCATGGCTGCCTCAACCACTCGTGAGAGGGTGGGTAGCTTCAAGGGTTTGATATACCCCCGAATAGCAGGTCGGAGCCCCTTAGTAAACCTCAATAGGCGCTCCTCCTCCGTAGACACGGCTGTCGAGGCAAAACGTGACAACTCCAGGAAATGCGTGCGGTACACGCTAACAATCATCATCCCTTGGCGGAGAATGTGGAACTCCCGCCTCCTCTGGTCCTGCCAGGTCTGTGGAAAGTACTGCTCGTAGAAGAGAGTCACGAATTGGTCCCACGTCGGCTCTCTCCTCTCCTGGTCTCTAACTGCCCTCCACCACCTGTGTACCGTGCTCTCTAGCTGGTACGTGGCAAAGGCCACGCGGCACTCCGCGGGAGGGCGAAAGGTGTTGAACACCTTCTCTATCTGCTCCAGCCAGTCCTCTGCCTCGATGGGTCCTCATCCCCCTTGAAAGAGGGGGACTTCAGCTTCCGAAACTATCCGAAAAGCTCATGGTGTAGTTGCAGTGGGGGGACGGGCATGCCTCCAAGCAAGGAGGGCTCGTGCTCGGAAGTGTCAGAGTGTGGTGAAGGCGGTGGAAGACCATCCCCTCCCCCTCCTGCTCGTCTGGCATTGCGATGGTCTCTTTGTCCCATCGAGGACTCCCCCTCCACGTCCTCAGGGAGAGGTGCGCATGGAGGCTGGTGGAGCTCCTCTCGCACAATATCCCTGATCAGCTGGGTGAGATCCTGGGCCTGAACGCCCAAGAGAAGAGGTGGGTCAACTGGTACCTCAGGCCGGCACGTCCACTCCTCTGACCTCGTCCACGACCGCGACCACGGCTCGCCTCGAGAATTCCTTGACGAGGCATCTCCTACAAGGAGACGCGAAAGACAGAACAAGAGGGTCAACGATACTGAATTCCTTCGAGAAAAGACTCAGAACAAATATCAAGGCAATACGTTGCGGTGGCTATCTTAGTTATATGCACGTGAATGGTTATTCTCAAGCCAATTGGTTCATTTCTTGGGATGACCTTGCTCTGATACCATCTTATTACGACCCGATTCCCGGATCCCTATAGGACCCGAGACTGGCTTGCCTCGACTAATCCCAAGACCCAGTCACCCAACAAGAAATAACCAAAAGCAGGAAAGTAAACCACATTCACATATGCAATAGAAATAAGCAGAAGAAACGTACAAGTAGTAAAGGAAAAAAAATCTATTGTTTCAGTACATACCACCACAACACAATAACAACGAAAAGCGGAAGTAAACAGTAGAGAAACAAAAAGGAAGTGCTGAAGAAATTACAGCTGGGCTCGACTGGGCCCAGCACCTTCCGCAGCCGGAAGCTCAGGCTGCTCAACTCCTTGTCTTGAATAGTATTATGAAAAGACAGAGTTAGCGAACGCTGAGTAGAGTGGTATTTATACTATTTAAAAATAGTAAAAGCAACAGGTTTAATTCTCATTTCTATTTATTTGTTTTATATATATTTCCGTCTCACCCATTTCTCTCAAGCATCCAGGTATTCTTGATCTTGCATGTTCCTCGTGGGAACGATCTTGATTGCAGTCTCTTCCGTAGAGTAGAAGTACACGTGGTGCTCTCCTGGTCGGGAGAGTCCCTCGTGGTAGTCCTACACCTAGTCAATCACCCCGAGCTCACTGTCAAGACGTAGCAGTGAGTACGACACGAGTGATAAGCGCACGGATATCTACCCCACACTGACACGCGGTCAGTCGTTTCTGCTAGCGAGTACGCCCAAAGTACAACACAGAACAGTATAGGACCTTGTCCTCCTAGAACAGGGGTCTTGCCCCTCCACAATCTGCACACCCTCGTCTGACTACCCCGGTTTGCCTAGAGGGCCTAACAAGTCGGTGTAGGGTGGCTAGCTGAACCCTGGGCCCCGTAGGGTGGCTAGCTCCCTCCCTACACTACTAGTTAGCCTCGGTACCATGTATACGAGGGCCAACAGGAGTCGATATAGAGTGGCCAATCCTAACCCCGGGTCTCAACCCAAGGGAGTCTAGCTCCGCTCTACACAAAAAGGGAACAGTTGCTCTCCTTGGTACCACGTACTCAAGGGCTAACACACTTCCCGTCTACATTCTAGGTTTCCGTCTATCCACTAGAGTTCTACTCCTAATTCCCTGTAGGGTTCATGCTCATGTTCACCTCATTTATTCTGATCCAGATTTCACCTTTCACAATTCATTTCTCATCCATATACAGATAGCTCGTGTTTCCATAATTCGATACATGCAACTGGGGATTTCACAGGTAATTGTTCATTAATTACAGGCAGCTCATATTCTAACAGGCAACTCACAATTATAATACAGGCAATTGCTAGAAGTTTATCTCAATCATGCATGCAAGTACATCATACAGCTCAAACGGTTCATTCATTTTTTTATCCTAGGGTTCATGCCACATCCTAGGGTTCCATTCGGCTATTTCCACAAGCACATTCTTATTTAAATATTATTAATGGAATTAAACCACTCTACCAGGCAACACAGGAGTAATGGGGACTCGAACCGCAGATCCAGGCATCTCTGCGAGCCCCAAACACGCAGTAGGCTGAAACCCTATACCAGGGAATACATCACGAAAGGAGAGCTCAGAACAGTGTACAAAGGACTCTAGTACATAGAGGAACTCACGAGGAAAGTACAGGTATTTCGTTTGTGTAAAACAGATCCCGATCGGATCGTAAACGGGTCAAAAACCTGTCTACTGTTCAAAATCAGACGTCTGGGAATAATCCTAGACATCTTGAAAGGTGCCATATCTTTACCTTAAGTCCCTGTGGTATCCTCAGACGTCCAGACCTTCTCTGCGATCGTTTTAAGGCAGTTCCAGATGTCGGACAATGCCTTCAGTAGTCTGAACGCACCTTCGGACGCCTGGTGATGTGATCAGACATCTAAAAGTGCATGGGAAAGCGTTCTGTACTCCGTCCCAAAGCTGCCCCT
The DNA here is from genome assembly GCA_037157565.1 of Thalassia testudinum. Lineage (NCBI taxonomy): Eukaryota > Viridiplantae > Streptophyta > Magnoliopsida > Alismatales > Hydrocharitaceae > Thalassia > Thalassia testudinum. Next base: position 60,295,383 of record JAZHRO010000059.1, read on the forward strand.
GCGTACAACATCGCAGGCGCGGTCAGCCGGCATATACCCCTGCACTGCGATATGCATGGCGTAGGGAGATACGTACCTTGCGATAAAGGAGCTTTCAAACGTCTGGCCTTAGCACCAGACGTCCAGGTACCCCGTCAGTCGTCTGGATTCCACTCCAAATGTCTGATATTGGAAAATTTCCAGTACCAGGAACTCCTCGCAACTCTCTCTACTCACTCTGCCTCACGCCGTAGCAGCTCCAGCCATTGCAGAGTGTCGGGAGGCTGCTTCCCCGAGCCCTCTCCTCCTCCCACACGCACCCGCAGTGGCCGTGCGAGTTCTGCCGAGCTTCCACCGAAGCTCCTCCGACCTCAGCCTCCTCCTCCTCCCGCGCTCTTCTCCTTCCTCCCTCTCACTCTCCCTCGCTCGCCCCCTCTCTCCACTCCCGCATAGCACTGAAGGTGGTGGTGGCTGGCGTGTGGAGTGGAGAGGAGATAGGAGGGGGGGTTTATATAGAAGGAATGGGGTTTAGGGTTTGGGGAAGAAAGAGGAAGGGAGAGAGAAGGGGAGGGTTCTGCGTGTTGCCCGCTGATATGCTCCTTAGCTCAACACAGTTAATTAAGTTAAGTTTATTTAATTAAGAGTAGAGAAAAGTCACTTAGGTTAACTCGAAGTTGTGTCGATTAGTAGTATAGGGTTGAATTAACCTAACATTTTAGAAAATTTTTATTAGTTGAGTCCAGGTCGTTCGTTGGGAGGTATAATTCATTCTAAATTCACTAGTTATCTTTATTTTTTTTATAAGTATAGGAGGTAAATCTAATTTAATTATGAAAGCATGAATTTTGGAAAATGATTTAAACTTAAGGAATATACAAAATTCCAAATCAAAATACATTTACTCAAATGATCTACTTTATTAACAAGTAAACATGTTAGTTTCCAATTTATTTCAAAGGAAATTAAGGCAAATAAGAGTTCTTCTAATTACAACATGCTTTATTACAACATTTAAAAATAAAAAGAAATTTAAAATAATGCAAGAAAAATAATTTCTTTTCTTTATTTCTTCAGCCTCTCTCTCTCTTTTCTTCTTCTTTCTTTTACTTATCTTTTATTTTTATCTTTTATCTTTCTCTTTTATTTTTCTCTTATTCTCGCGAGCTCTTCTTTTTTTCCTCTCTTTTATGTTCTGCCTTTCTTCTTTTCTTAGTGCTTGTTCATCCTTCCTCTTTGCCTTTGCGATTTCTTCTTCTTCCTTTCCTTCCTTAGCTCTTCCTTCTTCTTCTTCCTTAACCTTCTTTCTTTCCTTCAGCACTTCAGAACCTTGGCCTTCAGCTGAACTGAACCGGGTTTTTCTCTCCAACCAAAAATTGGTTTATTGTTTGCGGCTCAGACTTTTCGGGGATACCCTGCACCCCTTACAGGGTGGGACCAGACCCTACTAGGTCCTCACTTGGTTCAATTATGGTTCAGTTTATTTTCAGTTCAGAGTTTCGAGCCAACCAGCTTAACGCCTCCCAGGCCTCGCCCTCCTAGGGCCACACATCTGCACGCCACATAGGCGCACACTCGCAGGCACATACGCGCCCACACACACACACATACGCATGCTCAAGTTCATTCGATAACAGTGAGCCGAGTGCTGACGACTGAGAAGCCCACTGCACAAATTCCTTTTGTACTTAGGTGCTCGCTCATGGTTTACCGATGTGGGACTAATGTTCCCCCCTCCAGACCAAACTTCAACCGACGATTACTCCCTACTCAAAGCTTCAAATCAAGCGAGATAAAGCTTGATGGAGAGTTCTAAGGTGGCTCTACAAGATTCCTAAGTCAATTTGAAGTTTAGAGGATGATTTCCTCTTCAATTTGATAGGTGAAATTAAGGGGTTCCTAGGAGTTAATTATGCCTGAGAATGGAATTAAATCTACTGAGTCTATAGGATAGGTAGTTTAGCTTATCTAAAGGTCTGAATAGGTTATACAGATGATTCTATAGCTGTTTATGTGTGTTTCAAGCTCTCAAAAGCTTCAGGTGAAGCACAGAAGCTAAAAGCTTCACTGGAAGCTTCAAAGAAAGGGATTCAGATGAAGAAAAGATGCAATAGACACTAAGGATCATTCTTAATCAATTGAAATAGCTTCTAAGGGTTAAAACCAACTGATCTGGGTAGGATTCATCTTGAAATCTCATTAAAAAGGCACTGCTATCAGTTTGGATACGAAAACAACCCAAATTGATAGTTGATTAATTCCATCAGATAAACAGATCTGATGTCACTCAAATCACTTTAAAATCATTCACAGACATCTCAGAATCAATTCGAGCTCATCAAATCATTAAATTGAGCTCAGAATCAGAGTTTCCTCCTCAAGGTTGACTATAAGGCATTAAAAATTGACTTTCTGATGTAAGCCTTTTCACAATAAATCAAACCCTAAGCTAAAATCCTTTCATCCTCAGAAACTTGCTCAACCCCCTAGACAGATGTTTGAACCTAAAAATCTATGGTTTCAGGCTCATCGCCTGAACTCAAAATGTGATTTGTTCATCAAAGTGAATCAAAGGTTGTTGCAGAGATCTAAAGCTAGGGATGACTTTAGTGCATTGCACTGAAGCTTCTAGATCCATTAAATGCGTCTTTAAGCTTTCTAATAGACTTCTCCAACTCCGTCGGAGTTGCAGAAGATGAACTCCTAACTACAACTCCAAATTTTAAAATCCCAAATAAATGGCCTCAAGATGATCAGTGATCCATATTTTATCGATTTGGAGCTTTTCATCAAATTCTATAGGCTGAAGAAAACATTTGACTCGTCGGAGCTCCGGTGAGTCCAGTAAAAGGTAAAACCTTGTACAGAAAGATAAATCGTGCCATTTTTGATTTGAAAATGTTCCTGAGGTTGCAAGAAACCTCAGGATCGCAATTAATTCTTCTTTAATTCGTTAAATGAATGATTAAACAGTAAAATCAGTCTGAATAGCTTTTGAGTGGTTAAGGCACAAGACTTGCTCTCCCACTTAGAAGAGTGGTTGAGGCAAGTCAAAGGAAGTCTGCAATCATAAATATATAAATAATTTATAAATTAAACAACTCCTGAGCTGCCATAGACGGTGAGCTCAGGAGCTTAGATAAAATTAGGTATTTAAGTAATATATGATAATTAATCAAATTTAGATAATAATTAAGATCCTTTGATGATGAATTGATGATGAAGGATCTGATGAAGGTGAATCTAGGTCAACTACTGCCGCCATGGACAGCAGCAGTAGCTGATGGAGGTGAAATTGGATTAGGCGATTCAATGATCCAATTAATGATTAAATGAGTTAGAAATGATCATGAGTGGTTTAAGAAGGTGGACAGTGGTTTCAAAGACAAAATTAAGTTTGTGGCAAGCTCAAGGAGCTTGCCAAAGTCGAAGAAGATGATCATTAAACTCTAAAATTACGATTAAACTACCTAACTAACTACCTACCCTACCTAGACTACCCTACGCCTACTCCTAATCTACTATTACCTGGACGAAGGGGTCAACAGGATTCCACCGATGGCTAATAACAGAAGACGAAATTAGAGGGATTAAGAAGAATCTCTGATGGGCGGATGTAAGATGAAGCAGAGGATCTCCTTGGTCGATGCCTGTGTCCAGAGATGCGGTTGACCTCGGCGAAGCTCCTCAGCTGATCAGGATGGATGGAGGAAGTCGGAGAATGGCGTGGAAGATCGCCGAAGTTGCAGATGAATAGCCTATTGGGTCGGCTCAGTGTTAGAAGAGGGAAGGGAGCCAACTTGAGAGAAATCAAAGGGGTGAGGGGGTATTTATAGTGAATGGAGACAAAGAAGGTGGCGAGGTCTAGACGAAGAGGAAGCTTCGGGGGCTTAACCTCCGGCATCGTCTCCGATGACGGTGAGGTTAACTCCCACCAGAAATTAGGATTTCAGAGTAATCCAGACCGATGGATGAAGATGGAGTGGTGAGCGCAAGCTTCGAGAGCTTGTAAATGGAAGATTGATGTCGGCAGGGCGGTGATCGTGCGGTGGAGTCACTCTCCGTCGTCAGCCATTCAATCGGCTGAAGAAGAAGAAGACGAGAGGGACCTATGTGCAGTGAAACTTAAGGACCTATATGAAAATTAAGGATTCGATTGCAATGAATTTTAAGGACCAAAATGTAAACCCAGGTTTTAAAGGTTTATTTTAACTTAGATTTTTTTCAACTTTTTATATATGTTAGTAAATGTGATAACTATTATGTTTTCACCTTGGATTTACATTTTTAACCTTTTTAGGTTAATTTATTAAATTAAGTAAAGTTTACTTAAGTTATTATATACTTATGTATTCATTATGTTTAAGTTACTTAACTTATTAATTAAGAGAATGATTAATAAGATCTCAAGTCCAATTATTAATTAGATTGTTAATAATGTTTATTGAATGATAAAATATCATTTTAAACTTATTTTAAGGTCCTTTACTAAATATCCCTTATTTTATAATTAACCCTTATATACTCATAACTTTAGCCAATTAACTAGGAAGACTAGTTAATTAGGGATAATTAGAGATCATGATGAGTCTCTCATCATACCCCTAAGCCAAAGTTTTGCTAGTCCCTAGCAAAATTAACTAAGACTGTGATGATTTAAAGCACTTGGGTTTAAATTAATATAAATAGTAACTATGTAGAGGAAAGCTTAAGTAAGAAATTTTTAAGTTTAATATAAATGATTAATGTATAGAGCACTTGTGAAAATTTTCTTACTTAGATTTATACTTATAACATTTTCAAAACACACTTAAAACAATTGGTTAACAAGAATTTTATTCAGAATTAGAATTCTTTAAAAATCTCTTAATCTTTATAACTATTCTTAACTCAAATTAGAATACAGAGTGTTCAAAAGGAAACAAAACTTAAGAATTGAGAATTAAATTTTAACTCAAAAACTCAATAAAATTAAGTTGATCCTTTGTTTATGATATTTGACTTTTCCAATATAAGTTTAAGCAAATTAACCAGATACTCATTATTAATCAAACTTAGAGTAGTAAAACTCTAATTTACTAGCCTACATCACTAAAGAACAACTTATAGACTTAGGATTCTATCAATTCTTCTCCTTTAGATCTCAACTCAAAATGTTCAAAACCCGATTTCTTAGGCTTCGCTGCCCAATACCAAGGTTCAATAGCTATGATTTTAAAACATCTGTGCTTAGTGAAGAGATTTGTCCTAAAGGCATCCAAAGTTGCAAAAATCCAGATCTTAAGACATCAATTTCCAATCCCAATTATTCCAATTCAAGCCTTTGGCTTGGCCTTACTCAGGTTTGGTTGCTTTCTCCTCACCAGTTTTCTATCCCGAGGTCAACACTTTTTGTGTCTATCTCCTTGGTGGACCACTGGGTCTTTTATTCCTAATATTTTTATCTCCATAAATTTTTTTCACTTTTTCTATAGGTTAGAACACCCATTTGTAGCGAGGTGTTCTTTTTATTTGATGGAAGGAAGGGTAGCATCCATTTGTATTGAGATGCTTTATTTATTTATGGAAAAACTGCATAAGCACCCATTTGTAACGAGGCACTTAACTGCAGGGTGTTTTATTATTATTTTTTTCTTTTTCTTTTCCCCCTTCTCATTTTCCTTACTATCATTATTCTCCAAATCCTTTTTCTAGGTGAGTGGCACATCCTTCACCCTTTTAAGAATCTCCCCACGGAAATCCTTGGACTAAAGAGGATTCAGAACTAATCTCTTAACCTTTGTGTTTTCGCGATCTCAGATGCCAACAAGACAATTCTATGTGTGTGAATTTAGATGTTTTGGTTACTTAACTCTCAAACTAGAGCTTGGACAACAAAGCCCTTCACTCTCAGGTTCTTCAAATTCTTAGTTTCCTCCTATAGGATCCGTTAAGACAAAATTTACCAAGTCTAGTTATTTATCTTTAACCTGTAAGTCTTGTAAACTAAAGTTCTACTTACTCTCTATTTAATTAACTCTGAATATCTGGCCTTTTTACTTAACTTTATGATAAAATCAAATTTTCAAATAGCAAAAGGATTAATTAATCTAATTGATTAGAAAGTTATAATTTAATTCCAAAACTTAAGTTTAAATCTTAATACACTTAGTTTCTTAATTCAAGGTAAGAATAGAAAAACAAAGTTCTAAAAGATTTAAAGATTCCTAATTCAAATAAAATCTTGTTTTTAAAAATTTTAAAAACAAAAGTGTGTTTTTACAAAATGTTTAAGTAAAAATCTAATTAAAAATTGAATGCTCTTAAATACTCTATATATATTCTATAAATATTTTAATTTCTAACCTAAAAGAAAATTAAGCTCTTAATATATAGTAAATATATATATTCTTCTTTTTCTTCTTTATTAAAAATGAATATACCCCTCTTATTATTTTTATGAATTTTCATTTCCAAATTTTTGTATTCATATTTTATTATTTTTTAAGTATATGAGATTTTCCAATTTTTATGAACTTTTTTTTCAAAATTTTATGAAATTTTTTATTTTTTAAAATTTTTATCATTTTTGGAATTTCTATTTTTTAAATTTCGTGGATATTTAATTTTTATGTGTTTTTTTTATTTTTTTTTAGCCTACATTTAAAGTGAAAATTTCACTTCAACACCCCCCTAAGCAAAATTTTACAATGTCCTCATTATAAGAAGGATGAAAAGATATTACACTTTATTTAGTATAAAGTGATGGAAGGAGTCGAATAGAGGAGATCAAAGATCTTTGTGCGGACAATTTCAATTCTGACCAAAGGTCAGAGTGATCAGTCGGACTGAATGAAGGCAATAAGTAAAATATGAAGTGAAAGTTCAGAGTAAGTGTAGAAGAAAATCAAAAAGTAAAAATAGGAAACAGCTCTGTACAAATGCTAAGTTTTACGCCTTCAGCTAGGCGTAAACCTTAGTAAAGAACTACTAAAAAGAATAGGTATATGGTAAAAACAAAGGAGTTATGAAAGAATTGATTCAAAAATAGAAAAACAGATTAAACTACTCAGTTACAACTCATCTAGAAATTGCCTAGAATAGATCTCGCAGAACCCAAAATCAGATTCTTGTGAAAAATCTTAAAAAGATCAGAGTGAATCTTGTGAAGATTAGATCTGATTGAGGTTGAGATGTAGAATATTAAAGATTAAGGCAATTCAAGAAATGATTCCAACCAAGTTCAAAAGATCAGCAGAGTCAGTTTTGATTCTTAGTAATAGGTGGGTCATTTTGATACAAAATAGGCTGCTGATGTGGGTTTGGTGGATTGTTTTTAGGTAGTATGGAGGATGGGTTATGATTAGAATCAAAGGCCTGATTAAGGAAATGGACTTGGCCTTGATTTTGCCTAGGATTTGGCAGATTCCTAGGATTCGGAATTGGTTGAGATGGAAGGGTACCTGGCTGACGAGATTCAGCCAAAAGCGTGATCTGATTTTGTAAATCAGCCAACTCTACCTTACATTGCCTATGGATCTTAGCGAGAGCTTCAGCATTTTGTCGCTGACTTTCTGACATAGCTCTTAAAATTTGGTCTAGCTGTGTATCTCTATTTGGCCCTATGGGGTTTTGCAAACCCGCGTAAAATGGCCTCGCATTGTGTTGCTGAGGGGGAAATGGAGGTGTATTTAAATGGGTCTGATTCGGATAATTTAGTCTTTGCTTTTGATTTTGATCAGCCCAAGAGAAATTTGGGTGGCTTCTCCATCCAGGATTATAGGAATTTGAATAAGGGTTTGGTCTTGGAGTGTTTTCCTCGATGGCATGTAAACCTAAAAGATATGGCGTGTTTTTTGCAATAGGAAAGGGTGGGTAAGATTGTGGGACAAAGGTCCCTCCTTGGGTTGGTGAAGGAGTAGATAGAAAACCCAAGGAAGATGGATCTCTAGAATCCAGATTATTCACAAATTCCCTCTCCGCAGGAATTTGCGAAACAGGTAGATGCGCGGGATTTGTAGCAAGTAGAGGCGTAAGAGTCTTCATTGTATTTCTGACCTCATCGAGATGCTTTGCTATGATATTGACTTTGTCCAGTTTTTCTGCAATTATCTCTAAATCCTTTGAACTGGATGGGTTACCGATCTCGTGAATGCCCTTGTGCGGATTTTGATGATTCGTGTTTGCACCCCACGTAAATTGCGACATAGATGCATTATTGATCGAGTTTTCCACCATCGCTTCAAATAATTCTGAGGCGGATTCTGTGTCGCGATTTAGAAAATTCCCTTCACAAAAGGCATCGACTAGATTGTGAATGCCCTCTTGTAAACCATAGTAGAAGATGTGCATGAGTTGCCAACGAGGGATGTCATGATGTGGGCATTTCCTTTGCAATTCATGAAAACGTTCCCACGTTTCATGAATTGGTTCTCCTTGTTTTTGATTGAAAGTAGTAATAGCTCGCCTTAAAGCATTAGTTTAACCAATTGGAAAGAATTTCTTTAAAAAAGCAGATTCGAGTTCAGCCCAAGTTGAGATTGGTCTTGCAATAGTTCTATACCAATAAGCAGCTTTGTCTTTAAGGCTAAAAGAGAACATTTTCATAAGTAGGATTTCTCTATTTTGATTTCGAGGTCCAAGAGTTTGAGATAGATTCTTAAGATCTTCTATATGTTGAAATGGATCATCGGATGCAAATCCGTGAAAGTGAGGAATTAGACCAATGATGTTTGGCTTCAATTCAGGATCATTTTCCCCAATAAATATCCTAACATTAGGCTCTACTTGTGCATTAGATGGGTTGTAGTAATCTCTAAGTAGAGGCCTTGGATGAGGGATCGGTAAATCAAGGATTTCAAAACCCGCCTTAGGTTGAGGTGGAGGACAGGTTTGAAGAGTCTGTAAATTATTTAAGGCTGTCGTTAATAGATTTATCTGTCTAGTCTGCTCAAGCATCCTAAGATTCTGGTTTAAGAGCGCCTCATGAACATCAAAAGGCGGCATCTCCCCCTGACCAGAAGAGGAAGGGATCTTGGGATTTAGATTCTACATTTGAGCCATAGAAGTAGATGGATCAGACGGGAAAACCATTGGTTGCTTATCTGCAACCAACCTAGGATCACCTGTCAACGATGGTGTAAGAGGCGGATGCAAGGATCGCCTCCCATCCATGAAACAGAAAATAATGTGCAAGTGCACACACACCACCAATAAAAACATCGGCACAAAAACCCACAAAACGGCGCAAAGATGCTGGTTTTGCTCTTCTTTCAAAGGAAAGAAGAGATTCCTAGGATATGCAAGAGTAATTTGACTCAAACAAATAGAGTAACAGTATCAAAATACTCGTCCAAATCTGTGTCTACGTAGGTGCGTAACCTTAAGGCTCAAAGGTTTAAGGTCTAGGATCGAGACCACTCACTACTGGCTCCCCGGGGCTCTAGTAGTGAGACAGACTTATTGATCTTCGACCAAAGCCCTAAGAGGTGCAAAGAGGAGAGATAGAAAAATAGAATCGTGTGACTCTAGTGATCGCGCTGTGTGCGGGATAGCATGCAACAGATGATAGCGATAAAACCCGCATGCATTCTGCAATCAGATTTAGTCACAATTTTTAACTTCCTCTTTTTAATTAATCTTTTACAAAAAAATATCAACTAAAATACAATGGCTGCTTTTTAAGTCTTTTCAAACAAAAATATGTGGTCTTTTTAAATCTCCAAGGACAGGGATCTATGCGGGTTTTCTCATGTTTTCCCGCTGATGCGAGAAAAACAGTAAAAATTTCCCGAGTCAGATTCGCATTAATACTAGCAGCAAATGTACTCCTAAGAGTATATGCCTATTGTATGCTGCTGCTAGTCAGATAGAATATATTTTTATATTTTTTTAATTTTTTAATGCAACAAATCAAAAGTATAGAAATACTCACAAAAGAAGAAACAACAAAAGATTCCTACCTTCTCCTGAGATTACCTGTGAAGGTAAACTTGAGAAGAAGACAGAAAATAAAAACAAAACAAAACAAATTAGAACAGAAACATTAAAAATAGAAATATATTAGAAATACCTCCTAATTATACAATTAAACCAACTAAATTCTAGTGAATTAAGGGATTACCTTCCCGGTAACGGCGCCATTAAAATGATATGCTCCTTACCTCAACTCAGTTAATTAAGTTAATTGTACTTAATTAAGAGTAGAGAAAAGTCACTTAGGTTAACTCGAATTGTGTCGATTAGTAGCATAGGGTTGAATTAACCTAACATTTCAGAAAATTTTTTCTAGTGGAGTCCAAGTCATTCGCTGGGAGGTATAATTCATTCTAAATTCACTAGTTATCTTTATTTTTTTATAAGTATAGGAGGTAAATCTAAGTTAATTATGAAAGCATGAATTTTGCCAAATGATTTAAACTTAAGGAATATACAAAATTCCAAATTAAAATACATTTACTCAAATGATCTACTTCATTAACAAGTAAACTTGTTAGTTTCCAATTTATTTCAAAGGAAATTAAGGCAAATAAGAGTTCTTCTAATTACAACATGCCTTATTACAACATTTAAAAACAAAAAGAAATTTAAAATAATGCAAGAAAAATAATTTCTTTTTTTTATTTCTTCAGCCTCCCTCTCTCTTTTCTTCTTTCTTTTACTTATCTTTTATCTTTCTCTTTTATTTTTCTCTTATTCTCACGAGCTCTTCTCTTTTTCCTCTCTTCTTTTCTATTGTTTCTTTCTTCTTTTCTTAGTGCCTATTCAGCCTTCCCCTTTACCTTTGCGATTTCTTCTTCTTCTTCCTTAACTTTCTTTCCTTCCTTTAGCACTTCTGAACCTTGGCCTTCAGCTGAACTGAACAGGGTTTTTCTCTTCAACCAAAAATTGGTTTATTGTTTGCGGCTCAGACTTTTCGGGGATACGCAGCACCCCTTATAGGGTGGGACCAAACCCTACTAGGTCCTCGCTTGGTTCAATTATGGTTTGATTTATTTTCAATTTGGACTTTCGAGCCAACTAGCTCAATGCCTCCCAGGCCTCGCCTTCCTGGGGCCACACATCCGCACGCCACACAGGCGCACACTCGTAGGCACATACGCGCCCACACACACACACATATGCATGCTCAAGTTCATTCGATAACTGTGCACCGAGCACTGACCACTAAGAAGCCCATTGCACAAATTCCTTTTGTACTAAGGCACCCGCTCGTGGTTTACCGATGTGGTACTAATGTTCCCCTCTCCAGACCAAACTTCAACCGACAATTACTCCCTACTCAGAGCTTCAAATCAAGCGAGATAAAGCTTGATGGAGAGCTCTAAGGTGGCTCTACAAGATTCCTAAGTTAATTTGAAGTTTAGAGGATGATTTCCTCTTCGATTTGATAGGTGAAACTAAGGGGTTCCTACAGGTTAATTATGCCTGGGAATGGAATTAAATCTATTGAGTCTATAGGATAGGTATTTTAGCTTATCTAAAGGTCTGAATAGGTTATACAGATGATTCTGCAGCTATTTATGTGGGTTTCAAGCACTTAAAAGCTTCAGGTCAAGCACAGAAGCTAAAAGCTTCACTGGAAGCTTCAGAGAAAGGGATTTAGATGAAGAAAGGATGCAATAGACACTGAGGATCATTCTTAATCAATTGGAATAGTTTCTAAGGGTTAAAACCAATTGATCTGGGTAGGATTCATCTTCAAATCTCATTAAAAAGGCACTGATATCAATTTGGGTACGAACACAACCCAAACTGACAGTTGATTAATTCCATCAGATAAACAGATCTGAGCTCACTCAAATCACTTTAAAATCATTCATAGACATCTCAGAATCAATTCAAGCTCATCAAATCATCAAATTGAGCTCAGAATCAGAGTTTCCTCCTTAGGGTTGACTATAAGGCATTAAAAATTGACTTTCTGATGTAAGCCTTTTCGCAACAAATCAAACCCTAAGCTAAGAACCTTTCATCCTCAGAAACTTGCTCAACCCCCTAGACAGATGTTTAAACCTAAAAATCTATGGTTTCAGGCTCATCGCCTGAACTGAAAATGTGATCTGTTCGTCAGAGTGAATCAAAGATTGCTCAGAGATCTAAAGCTAGGAATGACTTCAGTGCAATGCATTGAAGCTTCTAGATCCATTAAATGCGTCTTTAAGCTTTCTAACAGACTTCTCCAACTCCACTGAAGTTGCAGAAGATGAACTCCTAACTACAACTCCAAATTTTAAAATCCCAAATAAATGGCCTCAAAATGATCAGTGATCCATATTTTATCGATCTGGAGCTTTTCATCAAATTCTATAGGCTGAAGAAAACATTTGACTCGTCGGAGCTCCGGTGAGTCCAGTAAAAGGTAAAACCTTGTACAGAAAGATAAATCGTGCCATTTTTGATTTGAAAATGTTCCTGAGGTTGCAAGAAACCTCAGGATCGCAATTAATTCTTCTTTAATTCGTTAAATGAATGATTAAACAGTAAAATCAGTCTGAATAGCTTTTGAGTGGTTAAGGCACAAGACTTGCTCTCCCACTTAGAAGAGTGGTTGAGGCAAGTCGAAGGAAGTCTGCGATCATAAATATATAAATAATTTATAAATTAAACAACTCCTGAGCTGCCATAGACAGTGAGCTCAGGAGCTTAGATAAAATTAGGTATTTAAGTAATATATGATAATTAATCAAATTAATATAATAATTAAGATCCTTTGATGATGAATTGATGATGAAGGATCTAATGAAGGTGAATCTAAGTCAACTACTGCCGCCATGGACAGCAGCAGTAGCTGATGGAGGTGAAATTGGATTAGGCGATTCAATGATCCAATTAATGATTAAATGAGTTAGAAATGATCATGAGTGGTTTAAGAAGGTGGACAGTGGTTTCAAAAGACAAAATTATGGCTCTGGAAAGCTCAAGGAGCTTGCCAGAGTCGTAGAAGATGATCATTAAACTTTGAAATTATGACTAAACTACCTAACTAACTACCTACCCTACCTAGACTACCCTACTCCTACTCTACTCCTACTCCTAATCTACTATTACCTGGACGAAGGGGTCAACAGGATTCCGCCGATGGCTCATAGCGGAAGAAGAAATCAGAGGGATTAAGAAGAATCTCTAGCGGGCGGATGCGAGATGAAGTAGAGGATCTCCTTGGTTGATGCCTGTGTCCAGATATGCGGCTGACCTCGGTGAAGATCCTCAGCTGATCAGGATGGATGGAGGAAGTTAGAGAATGACGTGGAAGATCGTCGGAGTTGCAGATGAATAGCCTATTTGGTCGACTCAGTGTTAAAAGAGGGAAGGGAGCCAACTTGAGAGAAATCGAAGGGGTGAGGGGGTATTTATAGTGAATGGCAACGAAGAAGGTGGAGAGGTATGGACGAAGAGGAAGCTTGGGGAGCTTAACCTCCGGCATTGTCTCCGACGACGGTGAGGTTAACTCCCACCAGAAATTAGGATTTCAAAGTAATACAGACCGATGGATGAAGATGGAGTGGTGAGCGCAAGCTCTAAGAGCTTGGAAAAGGAAGATTGATGTCGTCAGGGTGGTGATCTTGAGGTGGAGTCACTCTCCATCATTAGCCGTTCAGTCAGTTGAAGAAGACGAAAGGGACCTATGTGCAGTGAAAATTAAGGACCTATATGAAAATTAAGGATCCGATTGCAATGAATTTTAAGGACCAAAATGTAAACCCAAGTTTTAAAGGTTTATTTTAACTTAGATTTTTTTCAACTTTTTTTATATGTTAGTAAATGAGATAACTATTATGTTTTCACCTTGGATTTACATTTTTAACCTTTTTAGGTTAATTTATTAAATTAAGTAAAGTTTACTTAAGTTATTATATACTTATGTATTCATTATGTTTAAGTTACTTAACTTATTAATTAAGAGAACGATTAATAAGATCTCAAGTTCAATTATTAATTAGATTGTTAATAATGTTTATCGAATGATAAAATATCATTTTAAACTTATTTTAAAGTCCTTTACTAAATATCCCTTATTTTATAATTTACCCTTATATACTCATAACCTTAGCTAATTAAGTAGGAAGACTAGTCAATTAGGGGTAATTAGAGATCATGATGAGTCTCTCATCACCCACGCGTAGAGCATAGTGTGCAGTACAAAAATTTCATTTTCAGACATCTGGGAACGGGTCCAGACGTTTGGACAGACGTTTGACTGAGACTCCAGATGTCTTAAAAGGCTAAAAGTGTGACGGGTCATTACTCGCCCCTTGGGGTTCAGGGTTAGGACTGGCCACTCTACACCGACTCTTGTTAGACTCGCTGGGCAAACTGGGATAGTTGGACGAGGGTATGCGGATTGTGGAGGGGCGAGACCCCTATTCTGAGAGGGCAAGGCCCTGTGTTATTCCGTGCTGTATGTTTCGACGTGCCTGCTAGTGGAAACGATTGACCACGTGCCAGTGCAGGGTAGCTATCTGTTCGCTTATCGTGCGTGTCGTAGTCATCGCTACGTCATGACTGTGACCTCGGGGTAGTAGACCGGGTGTAGGACTACCACGGGAGACTCTCCTAGCTAGGAGAGTGCTACTTATACATCCTGCATCGCGGGAAAATTACAAGTGAGATCGTTTCCTTAGGGAACAAGAAGATTGAGCAATGCCATAGAACCTGATTAGCGTACTCGACTCAAAAACACATAAACTAGAGAATTTGAAATGGATGAAAATAAATAACTGACAATTGTATGTTTAGCTGGTTTCTGCTTAATTATGTTGCATGTAAATGACTTAACCACCACTCTTCTCAGCGTTAGTTGACCATGAATTTCTATAACCATGTTCCGGTCAGGGATTTGAGCAGCCAGCGCCATCGGCTGCTGAGGGTGTTGGGACCAGTCTAGCCTAGCTGTAGTTCTTCCTTCTTTAATGCTGCAGTGTTTTGTTAGTAGTAAGTAGCCCGTAGACTGTTGTATTATGTTCAGTTATATTTCTACCTATTTCTGTTGTGATGGCTATGTTTGTAACTGTACTTTTCCGCTTGTGCCATGCTATTTCCTTGAGATATACTGTTCTATTTCCTTTACTGTCTCTTACATACTTTCTGCTTAGTTACATTGCACGTGCGGTTGTGAAATGAGTATACATTTGGTTGTTTCTCATTGGACGACTGGGTCTTGGGGTTCATCGAGGTGAGCTGTTCTCAGGTTCTGTAGGGAGCCGGGAACAGGTCGTGATAAGATGGTATCAGAGCAAGGTCGTCTCGAGAAATGAACCAAATGGTCTGGAAGTAACCACGCTTGTACATGTAGCTAGGATAGCCATCACAACGTATTTTCTTGATTGTCGCTTTCGAGTCTTATTTCCCTCTGTAATCAAGTGTCATTGACTATTTTGTCCTTTCTTCGATCTCCGTGTAGGAGATGCCTCGCCAGGGAACTCTTGAGGTGGTCTGCGGATGTGGTCGTGGCTGTGGGCATGGTTGTAGGGGTGGACGAGCGATGACTGAGGACGGGGTAGCTCCACCTCTCCTTCCGGGCATTCAGGCCCCGAACCTTGCCCAGGTAATCTGGGATATCATATGGGAGGAGCTCTAGTAGCCTCCTCCTCAGCTGCCTCTCCTTGGGGATGCGGAGGGGGAGTCCTTCGTGAGGCAGGCGAGCCGCAACGGTGCTGGATGAGCTGGAGGGGGAAGGGTTGATCCTTCACCTCCCCCACCTCTCTTAGACACTTTGAAGCACAAGCTCTCCTTTTCGGGAGGCACACTTGTTCCCCCGTTGCGGCTCCACCACGAGATCTTTGTCCAGTTCATGAGGTTGAAGCCCCCTCCTTCAAGGGAGAGGGGAGCTCATCTGAGGTAGAGGATTGGTTGGAGCAGATGGAGAAGGTATTTGACACACTCCATCCTCCTACAGAGTGTCGCGTGGCCTTCGCCATATACCAGCTGGAGAGTGTAGCCCACAGGTGGTGGAAGGTGGTTAGAGGATGTAACGACCCGGTTCCCGAGTCCCTACGAGACACGAGAACCGGACCGACTCGACTAATCCCAAGACCCAGTCGTCCAACGAGGAAGTAACCAAAAGATAGTAAAATAAACCACATTCAGCATGAATATAACTAACAGTAAGAAAGTACAGCAGTAAGGAAAGAAACTACTACAGTAGGCACCACCACAACAGTAAAACAACATTTATCATATAACAAAAACTGCAGGTAAAGAAGGTACAGCGGAAACAAAACTACTCACTAGAACAGAAACAAAAAGGGGTACAAAGCTGGGGTAACTCTACTGGACCCTACTCGGCCCAGCGTCCTCTGCAGCCGCCGACCCTGGCTGCTCAACACCTGGTCCTGAAAAAGGTAACGAGTGTAACACGTCAGCAAAACGCTGAGTAGAGTGGCAAACTAACTAAAGGCAACAGTAGAGTGTACAGTAGCTGTTATGTTTTATTACTTCCTTTATTTACATCTTTCAATTTTTCTCACTATTTCATTTATTTCTCAGATCCTTTACTTGATCTCGAATGTCCTCATGGGACGATCTTGATTGCAGTCTTTTCCAAAAGTAGAAGTAGCACGTGGTGCTCTCCTGGCTGGGAGAGTCCCCCGTTGTGATCCTACCCTCAGTCAACCACCCCAAGGTCACTGACAGACGTAACGGTGACTACGGCACGCGCGATAAACGCACAGGTAGCTAGCCCGCACTGGCACGCGGTCAGTCGTTTCCGTTAACGGGTGCGCCCAAAGCACAGCACGGAACCAGGGCAGAGCCCTCTCAGTAACAGGGGTCCAACCCCTCCACAGTAACCAAACTGGGGCCTTGCCCCTCCACAGTCCGCGCACCCTCGCCTGACTACCCTGGTTTGCCCTAGTGGGCCTAACAAGTCGGTGAAGGAGGCTAGCAGAACCCCGGGGCCCGTGGGGTAGCTAGTACTCTCCTAACACTACTAGCTCTCCTCGGTACTACGTACACGAGGGCCAACAAGTCGGTACAGAGCGGCCAATCCTAACCCCGGGTCCCTGGGGCGGCTGGCCCCACTCTGCACTAAACAGGTACAGGTACTTCCCTTGGTACTGCGTACCCAAGAGACAGTACAAACTACATCTCAGTTCCATTCCTTTTTCTTTCCAGGAGTTCCACTCCTAACTCCCCGTAGGGTTCCAGCTCTTTATTTCAGAACATCATATGTTTCACTTTCCAGATTCACGTTCTCAAATTTCATGATCTCAAACATGTTTCTTTATTCATAACAGGCAGCTGTTAATTAAATTTACAGGTAGCTTTATATATTCCTTTCCATTTTTCCAAGACTGCAGTAATATACATTCCACTAGTTTTTCCATCCTAGGATTCATGCCATATCCTAGGATCTATCATACAATCTAGTTTTCCGGCCCTAGGATTCATGCAACACCTAGGAGCTATCATTCCATATATTTCTCATTCCTAGGATTCATGCAAAGCCCTAGGTTCTAGTTATGGTTCCATACTTTAACAGATTTTATTAATACATAAAGCCACTCTACCAGGTATAACGGGAGTAATGGGGTCGTGATCGGGAATCCCGCGCGCCTCCGCGACTCTCAAGACTGCAACCGAACGAGGTCCTATCACAAGGATCAAACACAAGGAGTGTCTCAAAACAGTGTATAGCTACTGTAGGCGGGTAGAGGAATTAATTCTGAGACGAACGCAACTCGAATCGCGGAAAACGGAGCCCAAACGGGCCCTAAACGAGTCGAGAAAGACGATACTGTGCAAAATCAGACGTCTGGAACTCCTTCCAAACGTCTTAAACGGTGGATCAGAGAATTACCTGTTCGGCTTGGTTCCCCGGACGTCCAGAAGTCTGCGGGGACGTCTGCCTAGATCCAAGACGTCCGATGGTCCCTCCGGACGTCTGGAGGTCACTCCCGCCGTCTGGTACAACTTCCAGACGTCTGATTCGCAAAGGATGACGAATCAGAGAACCTGCGCACAGCCAACCCCCCTCCCTCAGTACGGTCAGTCGACAAAAAGGAAGAAGAAAGCGGAAACTCACCTTTCAGACGTCCGTATGGTCTCACAGACGTCGACCTTGCCGTCTGGATATCAATCCAGATGTCTGATTCTGGAAATTTTTCCAGAATCAGAGCCCTGCTCGGCCTCCGCTCGCGACGCCTCCCGCGTCGCACCTCGCGCGTCTGCTGCTCAGCCTGCACAGGTCCCTCTCCGCGATGCTCTACGCCCCCTGCGCCCTCCGCCGGCCGGCCAAGCTGCTCCTGGCGAGCTCGCCCTCACGGTAGAGCCCCGCCCTCGCACGCCGCAGCTCCTCCGCGCTCACTGCGGCTGCCGCTGCCGCTGCGCCCTCGCGTCCGCTCGCTCTCGCGCACAGGCAGGAGAAGAAGGAGGAAGATGGGGAGATGGTGGAGGGGAGGCGCGTCCTTTATAGCGCCGCGCGGAGAGGAGAGAGAGAAGGCGGCAGGCCGCCTGCTGCCACAGAGAAAAGAGGGGAAAGAGGAATCGCAGGTCTGCACACCTGTGCACGCAGACGAATCTCCCGTGCGAGCATAACTATTCTCCAGACGTCTGTAAACTATCCCGGACGTCTGGTCAGACATCTGGATGTGATCCCAGATGTCTTGACAGACGTCTGGGCCACCTCCCAGACGTCTTAAAAGGCGTCTGGGGCACGCGCTCGTTACAGAGGACAATAGGAGGGAGAGCCAGCGTGGGACTGGTTTGTGGCACTCTTCTGCGAGCAGTACTTCCCACAGATCTGGCAGGATTAGAGGAGGCGGGAGTTCCACACTCTCCGCCAAGGGGCGATGACGGTTAGCGCGTACTGTATGCATTTCCTGGAGTTGTCATGCTTCACCTCGACAGCTGCATCTACCGAGGAGGAGTGCTTGTGGAGGTTCACTGAGGGCCTTTGGCCTGCCATTCGGGGGGTAGGTGAAGCCCCTGAAGTTGCCTACTTTCTCCTATGTAGTCGAGGCGGCCATGACCTACATGGAGACCAACTCGACCATACGAGACGTCGATGGGGGAGGACGAAAGAGTCACTACCAGTAAGAGCACTCGTAGGTCCACCGAGAGAGGAGGCACACGGGACCTGCGAGGGAGTCATCCATCTTTGTGGGTCCACCAGGGACCTTTGGGGGCCCTAGATTGGGACCAGCCGACTGCAGCTGACCCTCGCCTAGCTACCAGTAGGGACAACATACAGAGGGAGGAGGTCGCGTTCCCCTTTGCTACCAGTGTGGCCAGTCGGGCCACGTATAGAGGGACTACCCATCTAGGGCCAGAGCACAGCCGATGCTCCCACCACTGATCACTAGAGGCCGATCTGGTGGCTGTGGTTACCAGGCCTGAGGAGGAGGACAGCAATGACGAGGAGGGTACCGACTCGTTACTTCTCGCTCCGCCCAGAGCATGGCTGCTTCTTCTACACCGAGGGCTAAGGGGCATGTTAATGCCCTGACTCATGGAGATGCTAGAGCTTTAGGCTCCGTAGTGGCAGGTATGGTTACAGTCCAACAGGCTCATTTACGTGCTTTTCGATTTTGGTGCCACGTACTCGTTTGTCTCTACGAGTTTTGCCGTCAGCTTGGGATCAGGCAGTGTACTGTTAAAGGACCATTCCTGATTGGAGGCCCAGGTGGGCAGGTATTTGTTACTGAGGAGGTCTTCACTGATTGTTAGGTCGCTATAGGGGGACACAGTCTTCCAATTGACCTGATCGTGATCCCGATGGAGGATTTTGACATGATCCTAGGGATGAACTGGCTAGCTGCTTATCATGACCTAGTAGACTACTTTAGGAGGAAGATTGTCTTCTCCATACCAAAGTTGCCTCCCTTCGAGTTCCATGGCCAGCTAGTAGATGGAGGATTCAGGTGCATCTTTACGCTTCGGGCAGCAAAGCTACTGAGCCAGGGGTGTGAGGGCTTCCTAGCTTGCGTAGTAGCAGAACTTATCCCCGTGGTTGAATTACAGAGTATCTCGGTGGTCCATAAGTACCTTGACGTCTTTCTAGAGGAGCTGCCAGGACTACCACCTGAGCATGAGATCGAGTTTGAGATCTCATTGGTACCGAGGACCAGCCCCATCTCTAATGCACCATACAGAATGGCCCCACTTGAGTTGCGAGAGCTCAAGTCTCAGTTATAGGATCTATTGGAGAAGGGCTTTGTGAGGCCTACTACATCCCATTGTCCTGTTTGTGAAGAAGGACGGTACCTAGTCATTTCCAAGGAAATAGCTCATTTGTCATTATCAAAAATATAATTATAAACAATTGAACAATAGCTTCGTTGTATCAAGGCAAGGATGGTGGTGCTGAGTGTGTGGTGTTTCAGGTGGTGTGGTGGTCTACCAGTGACGAAGATGAGGGTGGAGGTGTTCGACAGAGCGGTGGAGAGTGTGAAACCCCAAATAGAATTAGGGCATTTAGAGAGGAAGGTGAGGCAGAGCTTGTGGAGGTGGTCGTGTGGTGTTTGGAGTGATGTGGAGGCTGTACGAACTCGCTGAAGTTTCGCCGGCTGTGAGGAAGACAGAGAGGGAGCTAGTGGAACGACGGTTGAATCGAGAAGGTGAGGGTTGGTTCCTAATCTAGAGGGAGAGAGGAAGAGGATTGAACTAAATTATGGATGAAAGAGAGAGAGTTTAGTGTCGGCTATGATTGGCCAACGCTAGAGGGGATGAAGTCTCCTTGAGAGAGGATGAGGAAGGGTTGAAGGCACCCTTGATTTGGCTTTCGTGGAGCTGATGAAGTCAGGGAAGAAGGAGGACCAACCAATTTGGTCGTTGGCCGACTGTAGGAAGAGATCGAGGAGGTGTCACCGGAGTTTGGTCGGAGAAGGTCGGGGAAGGAGGAGAAGAAGAATTTTAGGCCTGAACCTTGCTAAGGAGGACGGCTTGGTGATGGGGGTTCTTTTGTAGGGTCAAGGTCGAGCTCTAAGCTTGGAAGGAAGCTTGGATTGCTCAAATTTTCAGGTAGAAAAATCCTTGAAAATCTTGAGTTGGTTTGAGCTCTAGAGCTTGATTTGGAGATCAAGAGGCGGTTCAGGAGATTGGGAATCTCCTCAAGGATCTTCCCTCTAAGTTTGGAGGTGATTGGCTCTGATTTGAGGGAGAAAACCTTTCTCAAATCTTCGCTGAAGGTGCGTTCCCACCGCCAATGGTGACAGGGAGCTAAGTGAAGAAAATGATGAGAAGTTAAGGATCCATTTACAAATAATTTGAAACATGAGGGGGTAAATGTAAGAAATAGAGTTTTAAAGGGCTAAATTGCAAAATAAGTCAAGATGGCCTCTGATTGGGCCCAAATTTTTGCCTTAACCTAATTTGGACCCAAGGAATATAATGGTGAACTTATATTTGAGTTTTGGTTGGGAAATTTACACAAAAGTCCAAATTAGGGTAGAATCCCATTTGTAACTCTATTTTAGGTGAAAATGGGTTCAGATGATCAAACCAAAGGTACCAAACCTCTTAGAATATTTTTATATAAATTTTAGGAGGCTTAGATGGATTTTATTATGAATAAAACCTCTTTAATTTAAGCAGGTCTAAAATTAGGATTTCAATGTGTTGTTTTGGTTCTCGAAACACGTAAAGCCCCATTTTTGTCAATGCTGACCCACTTTTTGGAATTTTAAGCTCATTTGACCTTTATTTAACTTCTGAGTGACCCTGTGGTTAATTTTTGTTCATGATGTGTTGTTAAAACTGTAGAATTAGCCCTATTTTAATTTTTTTTCTCAAAATGGATTTGCGTGGAATTACCATCCTCAGGCGGCCAATCAGGAACATTTGTCACTTGATTTCAAATAATTAAAGCTAGTTATGGATAACGATGGCATTACTATTAGAAGCTTGACGATGTCTGGACTCACACGTAAGGGTAAGTCAGGATCTTCCTCCTTAGGCATTGCACCCGAGATGGAGTTGTATAATTTTTCTTTTGAATTTAGTAGTTGATTTGCCATTAAGGAATTCTTGGTAGCACATGGACTCAATGGAGTCTAGTTCCACCCTTGTGGGTCCTTGACTCGCCTGTGTTCCAATGGGGGGTGGATATGTTTATAATTTGTAAATATGCCATAGAGAATGGCCTCTGGGTGCCCTTGAACCCCTTTTCAGTTTCATTTCTTTGTCATTGCAATCTTTCTCCTTCTCAACTTAGCCTAAATTGTTGGCCTATTCTCAACGCCTTCATTGTCATCTATTTTCAGTTGGGAATCGCTCCCCATTTGGGCATATTCCGCCTAATTTTTTGGCTCATGCTCCTTAAGGTAAAAAGGGGTAGGCCCCCCTCTGGTACATACACCTTGTACAGTTGGCACACCAAATACAGAATAGTTGATCTTCCTAATAGTCTGAAGGGGTAAGATCGCCACTTTTTCTTCCTCCATAATGTCGAGACTTTAGTAGTCCCCTATAAGTGGTAAGGCTCGCCTGAAAGAGACTTGCTGCCTAGCTCTGAGAAATTGATCCATTTGCTTAGGTGAATGTGGACAAGATAATAGACTTTGGGCCAATTGCCCGATCAGAGATGAGGTGGAGAGATGTTTGAGCGGCGTTAACGTAGGTTATAGATTCCTATCCCATGCCATGTAAGTTGGGGGGTAGCAGCTTTAGATAGCTTATCTTCTCCACCATCTGAATAACTTTCTAGTTTTCCTTTTTCTAGCTTTTGGATGGTTTGTCTATCCAGACACTCCGAGGTGGCGACCCAGCATTTCTTCACATGGTGTGTTTAGGCGGGGAGAGGTAGGGGTAGGCCCTCAGAGCGAGGCGAGGGGAGCGGATCTTCCCATCCCAAGGAGGGAAAAAGGAAGGAAGTGGCAAGCGGTGATGAGGAAGAGGTCCCCTTCAAGCGTGCAAAGAGGTAGAGTGCCACGACTTCTCAGATATAAGAGTCGGCGACACTCATCTCCTTAAGCCTTGGTGGGGTTAAAACAACAGATGTCCCTACAGATTCGCCTCGCCAATCTGCCCTACCTGAGCCCATTATTCTGGGTGACTCCCCACGTTAGACTCTTAGTGAGGTGGTTGAGAGGGGAAGCTTTGGTCTGGCCACCACACCAACTGGTCTTCCAAGTGCCTTTTCAAAGGTGGCTGTTGGATCGAAAATCATCATAGTTTAGAAAAACATGTCGTAGTGTAGCGATGAAAATCGAATTGACATTTAAATTTGTAATTGGTAGAAAACCCATGAGTTCTGAGGTCGTTCGCAGGGAGTAAGTATACCAATTCAATCCACCAATCACAATAATAAAAAATAATGATGCAATTAATATTCAATCACAAATGTTAGAATAATCAAATAATGCTCAGAATTGTATCTTAGAGTAAAAATAAAAGAGAATAAAAATAGTGGTTGAAACCACCAATTATCCCCAACAATTAAGAACAAATCCCAATCAGATCAACAGTAGTATCAGCACTCTCCAACCACAATTAAAGGCACAATCAAACGTCCTATGAAGACCTTAGACGACTTAACTATCAAGCCTAAAGCCTTCTAGATTTGCCTAAGTGTAGGCACGGATCCCAATGATGCACAGTGTAAAAACCCCTCCTTTCCATAGAATTTCCTTCTTTCTCTCTCTTCAAAATTGGGTCAAAGGGTAGTTGGGTAATTGGATCCGGGTCCAGGCCTACAAGCATGTGTGGCGGCTGAGGAGTGCTAGGATAGGTAAGAGGGACCTCACCCTAGTGTCTTGAGGTGAATAGCTACGGCAGCAAATGCGTTATAAATGCATTTCAGATTTAGCGTTTTACGATGTGGCACTAAGGTGCTGCCTTCTTCACTGCATATCCTCGCCTGTTGCAGTGAAGAGCTTCATGCAATTGTTGCTGTTGTGGTTGCTCCTATGTCAAATTGAAGCTGCAACGAGGATCCTAAGGTGACTCCACGACATCATAAGGTGATGGTGAGGTCGGGGATGGACAGTGAATAGTGGACGATGGTAGAGATGAGAGATGATCCGGCGAACCCTGAAAGAAAGAATACGGGCTATAAGCCTAAATTAAAAGTCTTAAGATGATTGTCGGAGCATGGAGAGTGCAATGGCAGTGGTTTGGTGATGGTGAGGGTGAGCAGAGGTGAGGTTTTTCGACGAGGATAATGAGTGGCCAATACACCTAATTAGGTTAGGGTTTTTGGTCTCTAAAGTGTGAGGAAGGTAGTGGTGGTGGTTGTTGTGTGTTTCATGTCATGTGGTGGCTAGACGAAGCTCGCTGGAGCTGCTCTGGACTCGAAGAAGACAGAGAGGGATAGAGTGATTCAGGGGTCTAAACTAGGTCTTAAGGTCCTAAAACTCACTTAGAGAATAAATGGGAGAGGGAGACCTAAGTTATGGGATGAAAGGGGGAGGATTCATGTCGGTGTGGCTCATTGGACATGAAGAAGATGAATTCTCCGGTGAGGCCAAGCGACGAGGAAGAAGGTGGAGGACGCCCCTGCTTTGACTGGCGAGGAGCAGACGAGGCTGAGGGAGAGTTTGGCGCTCCTAGTTTGATGTTTGAGAGGCCCTAGGAGGATAGAGGAGGAGGTCGTCAGAGCCACGATCGGAGGCAGCCGAAGTTTAGGAGGAAGAGGTATTTTTGGCTTGAACCGGGCTCATTCTGACCGCTGAACCTCATGGAGCTTATATAAAGCTCAATTAAGGTCTCAAATTGGAAGTTTTAGTGCATAGGATTCGGATTTGAAAGCAAGGAAAACCCACATTTTATTTGAGTTTTCTAGAGCTTCTTGCTCCAAATTAGGGTCCAAGATTTGGTCCAATGGGAAGAGAATCCCTTCTTGATCAATCCCTCGAAATTTAGAGGGATTTGATCTAGGAATTAGGGAGAAATCCCATATCGAAGTTGGCGGGTAGTGGGTTGAAGATCCTGGTCATACAACCATGGTGGAAGGGGAATATTTGTGAGAACGATGAGAAGTTAGGTACCTTTTGGTAAGGAAAATTGAATCCTAGGTGTCTAAATGCAAGAAATAGAGTTTTTAGGGGCTAGAATGCAAACTAGGTCAAGGTGGACTCTGATTGGGCCCAAATTTTGGTGTAAACCTAATTTTGACCCAAGGAATCTAATGGTGAACTTAGATTTGAGTTTTTACCATGTTTTACTAGGTAAATTCCACATAAGCCCAAATAAAGGTAAATTCCCATCTGAATCTCTATTCTTGGTCAAAATGAGTTCAAATGGTCAAAGTGAAAGTACCAAACCTCTTAGAATATTTTTCAATGATTTTTAGGAGGTTTAGATTGATTTTATCTTGACCATAGCCCTTTCAATTTAAGTGGGGAAGATAATTAGGGTTTTCAATACTATTTTTACCCTTGAAATGAGTGAAACCCTAATTTAGTCAGTGTGAGCCCACTTCTTGATCTTTTAAGTTCATTTAACCTTTAATTAACCCCTGAGTAACCCCATGGTTAATTTGCATTTGTATGTGCTGTTAAAACAACAAAATTAATCCTATTTTCTTGTCTTCTTAAATCAGATTAGTGCGGAATTACGATCTTTAGACGATCATTTAGGAACATTTATCATTTGATTCTGACTAATTCAAGTTAGTTATGATGAATGATGGTGTTACCATCAATGGCGTAGGAGGCAGCAGCATCGGGAGGTTTTTTGGGTGATAGTGCTTTTGACCAATCGTACTTCAGGTGGAACACAACACGGGTGCGAGTGATGGTAGACCCTAGTGGTCAGGGGGTCTTTAGATCATTGGCCAGATGGACTTGTCTGTAAGGGGATCTGTGCTGGAGGGGGGACCCATGATAGCCTCGTGCCTGGTCGGGAGACCTCGGTCTAGACGAGCTCCTCCAGCGATGCACCTCATCTGGAAAGGCAGGTGCTACGACATCTGTAGGATGCCTTTTTTTGGACTACCCCTCGTCAAGGAGGGATAAACTTCAAACATGTTTTCTTTTACTGCCTTCGTATGGTGAGTCCTTTTCCTTGCTGTGTTTTTGATCCCCGCTTCTGCAGGATACTAGATTATTAAATTCTAATCATTCCTTTTTGATAGGTTGAAACCCTAGGGTCTTTATTCATTCCTGTTGGTGATGTATCATTTGATATCACCAATCCCAATGTCTCTTGCGAGACGGCTAACATGGCTGTGAAGTAGGTGATGACCGCTAGGGCGGAGTAACGGACCTTTGCCTGCCTGGTCGAAGAAGCTACTATAGCTCGAGAGAAGGTAGAGAAGGTTCTTGAGGAGGCTACCAAGAAGCTTCGGTTGAGCAGTAGGCGATCGACCAGGTGTCCCACCTGTAGGAAGAATTGAAGGAGGTCTGCCTAGGGCTAATAAGAGTTAGGTCCCTAGCCAGGAAGCTTAAGGAACATCTCATTAACATTCACAAGAGAGATCTTGTGAAGTTTTGAGACTTGACCAACCGGCTACACACTTCTTGTAGCAATATACTCTGGTTAAAGGAAGAGGTGCAAGTATTGAGAGTCGCCCACTCCTCAGTTGTGGAAGGGTACAAGGTGGCTCTGAAGGAGGAGCGCCTTCGCTTAGGCACGACTATAGATGAGCTTGCCAGTCTAAAGGCAAGTCATGAAAAGGCGGAGGCGGTTGTGGAAAGCCTAAGGAGTGATCTCGCCAAGGTCGACCAAATCGCGAAGGATAGGGCCAAAAGGGTGCTGGGTCTGGAGAATGCTGCTCAGCTGGAGGTGGACACTGAGATGGTGGAGTTCTTTGCATTCAACTAGTCTATGGAGGAAAGTAGGGATCTCGTCTCAAAGGAGGCTGGCAAATATATGTTGGTGGCAGTGCGGGCTCTTTTGGAAGGCAAGCACACTACTGAAGAGGAGTTGTGTGGTTGATCTATGGACCAACTTATGTTCGAGTTCGATAGACAGAAAGCTAAAGGTTTTATCACGGACAAGGCTCCAATTCTGCTGCCTGAAGACCAGAATAGAAGCCCGACTCCTGAAGAGGCAGACAAACTGGGTCTGTTAAGAGCCTTGGAGCAGCCTTCCCATCTAGCGAGCCCGTTCTATGAAGCCTCTCTGCCTCCTCCACCTCCTCAGGTTGATCTCTCTAAGGACTACGAGTGAAGCGCTCTGCCTCTGTAGGGTTGTTGTTTTCCCCCCTTTTTTTACCTTTTTCCTTTTTTTGTGGGCCATTTGATGGGAATGGCCTTCAGTTGAGAATGTAAGACACTCAACTACAATAAATGAAAGAAAATGCTTTGTCTTCTATCCATTTAACTTTTTATACTTGGTACAATCTTAAGTTGCATGCATGCCAAGTTCGAGGAATTAGCTTACCGCCTAGAGTTTGTAACTCGTAGAAGTCGCCTAGACTGTCCTCTGAAATCTTATAAGGCCCCTCCCACGGGGCGTCTAGCTTTGCACTCGAGTTGCTTGGCATGGAGATTTCACTCTTCTGTAGGACCAGATCTCCTTCAGAGAACTTCCGCTTGCAGACTCGCCTGTTGTAGGCGGTTGCGGTTGCCTCCTTATATCGTAGCGCTGATTTGGATGCCTTCTCCCTTAGCTCGTCCACCAAGTCTAAGGCCAGGTGGACTTGATTGTCATTAGTATCAGGGTCGTACAGCTGCGTACGATATGTGGGAAGGACTATTTCTATAGGCAGTTCGGCTTCATGCCGTACATCAGGCTAAAAGGTGTGTGACCTATGGAAGTCCTCTGGCAAGTTCTATAGCCCCACAATACATCCAGTAGTTCTTCGGCCCATCTTCCCTTTGAAGAGTCTACCCGTCTCTTTAGGGCTGAGATAATGGTACAGTTGGTTACCTCTGCCTATCCTTTTGCTTGGGGGTGTCCCAAGGATGTGAAGCATAGGCGGATGTCCCAGTTTGCGCAAGATTCTTTAAACTTGCATGCAAACTGGGTACCATTGTCCATGACAATGGTTTGTGGTATTCCATACTAGGCTATGATATTCTTCCTGACAAATGACATGACCCTTTTGGCTATTGGGCCAGCCATGGCCTTGGCTTCTACCCAGTTGGAGAAATAATCCACTACAACCAAGATGAAGCATTTTTGAGCTGGCACTAGCAGGAAAGGCCCAATGAAATCCATTCCCCATTTTGCAAAAGGGATGGGTGACATGATATGCACCAATTTTCCAGGTGGCAAGTGGTGCAGTGAAGTGAACTGCTAGCACTTATCACACTTGCGCACAAACTCCTTATAATGTTGTTTCATTTGGGGCCAGAATTACCC
Source organism: Thalassia testudinum (assembly GCA_037157565.1). Classification (NCBI taxonomy): domain Eukaryota; kingdom Viridiplantae; phylum Streptophyta; class Magnoliopsida; order Alismatales; family Hydrocharitaceae; genus Thalassia; species Thalassia testudinum. The sequence goes on from JAZHRO010000059.1 coordinate 60,323,526, forward strand.
CACCTGAAACAACCGGGACAGGAGTGCCTTATACCCTTCATGATTCCCATATATGCCTTCATGGGCTTCCTAGAGGGCTTGTGATGCCTCCTTCTGTGCAAGGCAACACAACAAGGGAGTGAAATATCCCTGCTTGTATAGTTTTCCCTCTATCAAGGTATGCCTAGAGGCCTTTAGGTGGAATGCCTTGGGCCATGGTTCCTTCTGGGGCAACTCACCAATGTTCAAGTATCTAATGATAGATGTCATCCAAGACGTGGATTGTTCTGTCGTGAATGTTCTGGGAGCAAGTACCATCAGCTCTTTTAACATTTGGAGGCATATGTCCTCTTTCTGTTCTAGTGGGATTACTGATGCCAGGTGGGCTAGAGCATCTGCTAGGGGGTTGTCAGATCGGGGTACCCGACTGACTGAGATGCTTTTGAAATCTGACAACTCCTCCTTGACCTTGTCAGCATATAGGATCATATTCATATCCTAAGCTTAGTACTCGTTAACTTGGTTAGCAACCAACTGGGAGTTCGTACAAATCTCTAGCAATGAGATGCCTCTTGACTTGGCCACCTGGATGTTGGCTAACATGGTCTTGTACTCCACCACATTATTGGAGGTGGGAAAGATAAGCTTGATGATGTACTTATGAGTAATGTTGTCTGGGGCGGCTAAGGCTATGCCTGCCCCAGACCTGGCTGCCATGGAAGAGCCACCTACATACAGCCTCCAAGGTAGAAAGAGGGAAGCATCTGGATCTGTGAATTTTGCTACGAAATCCTCCAGAGCTTAACCTTTGATTGATCTCTTTGGCTAGTACTAAATGTCGAGTTCCGCTAGCTCCATGGCCCATTTTATTTGTCATGCCGACCCCATGGGTTTATGCAGCATTTGACGTAAAGGGTAGTCAAATAAGACTACTATTGAATGGGCTTGGAAGTATGGGTGTAGCTTTCTAGCGGCAATCACCAAAGCCATCCCAAGTTTCTCGATCATAGCATACTTAGCTTCTGCGCCTTGATAGGTCTTGCTAATGAAGTATACTGGTCATTACCCTCCTTCTCGTTCGCCTACTAGAACAACGCTGACAACGGACATGGACGTCACCAGGTAAAGGAATAAAGATTCCTTGGCCTTAGGGGCCGTCAGAATGGGAGGAGTTTTAAGAGCTTCCTTTACCTCCTCTAAAGCCTTTTGGCAATGAGGAGTCCAATGGGTGGTAGTATAGCCTTTGCCTTTTTTAATACACTTAAAGAAGGGCAGACATTTATTAGAAGATCGAGATAAGAATCGGCCTAAAGAGGCGATCATGCCAACTAGCAACTGTATCCCTTTTAGAGTGTTTGGTAGTTCTAGAGCCATGATTGCCTAAATTTTGCCGGGGTTGGCTTCTATTCCTTGGTTAGAAATTAGAAAGCCTAGAATTTTTCCCGCTGAAATGCCAAAGACGCATTTGTCATGGTTCAAATGTAGGCAAGTGTCTCTTAAAACATGGAACACCTCCGCCAAGTACTCTAAATGTTGGGGGAAATTTGATCCCTTCACCAACATATCATCAACATACTCCTCAAATAGTTTTCCTATTAAATGGGAAAAAAATCATGTTTACATGGTGCTGGTAAGTTGGTCTAGCATTCTTCAAGCCAAAAGGCATGACTCTGTACTGAAATAGACTCCTGTCTATTATAAAGGAGGTATGAGGTCTATCTACTGGAGCAAGGCTTATCTAGTGATATTCGCTATAGGTATCCAGGAAGGACATATGGGACTGACCATTGCATGAGTCCACCAACGCGTCAATCCTAGGCAAGGGAAATTCATCCTTAGGGCATGCTTCATTCAAGTTAGTGAAGTGACACACATCTGTCACTTTCCGTTTGCCTTCTTCACCATAACTACATTGGATAGCCATGTCGGGTACAAGGACTTCTCAATAAATCCAGCCTCTAGGAGCTTTTTAACTTCTGCTTCAGCTGCTTACCACTGTTCAGCTGACTTGTTCCTGCAGTCTTGTTTCACTGGCCGAGCATTTGTTTGGATATTGAGGTGATGCTATATCAAGGATGGGTCTACTCCTGGCAAGTCATTGGCAGACCAAAAGAATACATCTGTGTTGGCCCTTAACAAAAGTAGTAGCTCCTGGACTTCGGAGGGGTTAAGGTTCACCCCGACTTTGATGAGCTTAGTTGCGTCGTCAGGATATAACTGAATAGCCATGGCTGAAGAGCCTGGCTGAAGCTTTGACGTTGTTGGAGGATCAGCTAGGTTCACTTCTTGCTAAATCGCCTGGACCTGGCTTCTTTTCTTGCCCCATTTCTGTGTCTTTGGAGGCCTTGGTTCCACGGATCGCTCCAACTCGATCCAAAGGAGTTTGCGGCTGACTGATTGATCCCCATGTACTATCCCTACTCCTCGTAGAGTTTGGAAGAGCATGAATTGAAAATAGAAGGGGATCACTTGGAAGGCATGGGTCATTGGGCAACCGATGATGCCATCAAATGTTGCTGTCAATCTAGCCATGATGAATGTGGTCATTTTGTTCAACTGCTTGCCCCATCACAGATAGATAAGGGTAAGCTTATCTCTCCTTTCGACATCACCTTGTGATTCCCAAACCCTACACCTGGGTGAGTTGATGGGGATAGGTGTTTTTCTTTGAACCCCATCCTTAGCAGTGTTTTCTAGAATAGAATGTCCACTGCATTGCCTTCATCCACTAGGAGCCTAGGCTAGAGTTGCCCCACCAATAGGAGAGTCACCAGGAGTGGATTTGTGTGCTCTGTCAGGTTTGATAGTGCAGAGAATAGTTTTGAGGTCTCTTGCTTGACAGAGCCTCTCTCTCCCCATTGAAGAGTGAGGAATGTGCTACAAGGAATTCGCTCGGGGGAAGCAGTTTGCTGGCTTGAAGTAGCGTTGACTCCGAAAATGACCTCGACCTCCATGTTTGTTGTTTTCGGCAGCAGGAGGTGAGTATTCTAAGGTAGCGTTGCCTTCATCGCCAAGACCTGACAATGATATTCCACATGGGGGAGCCATGGAGACACCACTTGCTTAATTTGATGGGCTTCAGACTCCTTCGGCTCCTAGTTTGCCACAAGGACCATATTAACCCCTCGAAGCTATTGAAGCTTCTCCTTATGGTACTCCTCCGGACCCTCCATAGGTCTCTTGCTCTTATCTTGACCTTCATGCCACTTGAAGAAATGGGCCAAGTTTCCATGCCGGATATGGGACTCAATCTGGTCACGTAGATGTCGGCAGTCTTCCGTAGTGTGTCCTTGGGCTTGATGATACTTCCTGTAGGGCCTGGTATTAGCCTTCTTCTTGAGAGGCTTTAGTAAAGGTAAAAGATCCTTGTCAGTGGACCATACCTCTGCCAACACATCCACCTGATTCATGGCCAGGGGAGTGTATTCTACAAAGAACTCTCGCCTGGGCTGGCGAGGCCTGTTGTTTAGGCCATTGCTGGGCCTTTCGCTTCTATGATCTTAGAAGTTTTCCTTCTTTTTGTTGAAGTGATTGCCTCCGCGGATGGATATAGGAGCTGGTTCTCCCGATACTCCTTTTTTCCGTGGGACCGAAGTCGTCTCCGTATCATCCACTAGCCGGCTACGGGAGCGGAATGAGTTATCCTACTCTGCAAACCTCATAGCCTGGTCCCATAATTCCAACATATCTCTAGGTAGAAAATCATCAATATCGTAATAGAACCTCTGAATCAGGAGGCCTGACTTGAAGTACTAGATAGAGATGACATGGTGGGGCCTTTTGAATTTGAAGTACTGAGCCTTAAACTAGTCCAAATATGACCAGAAAGACTCATTTTTATGTTGCTGGATCTCCGACAGCCTTTCTAGGTTATCCCTAACCTGCTGTTGTCCTGCGAAGTACTGGCTGAATTTATCCATCAGCTCTTGGAAGTAGGTAATCTGTCCTGCCGGCAGCTCGTTGAACCATTTGTGAGCCATGTCGGAGAGATATGATGGGAATACTCGGTAGAGCACCCCGTCAGGACAACCGTGTACAGGTATCATCTGGCGGTAGCTCCCCATAAAGCTGTTGGAGTCCGCTGTTCTGTCATATTAGGTCATGACGGGCTACTTGAATTTCTTTGGCAGAGGTGCCATCATACCTCCTCCGTGAAGGGGTAGGTAGTGACATACACTCGCGGGTGTATGCCTCTCATTGCCTGGGTGACCTGACGGACAATCTTAAGTAGCGAGCCATGGGGTGAGTCCCAGATTACTCCCCTAATGAAAGTGGATAGGGAGCTTTAGGCAAGCTAGGAGGAACTTCCCCTTGCTGGCTGCTAAACTCGCTGATGGGAACACCATCATGAGCCCTAACTATCTCATTTTGATGCAAAGAAGAGAATAAAAGCTCCTACATAATCAACTGGAGGTCCTAATTCAATGAATAACCATTTTGAGAGAAAAGTAAGAAACAAGGGGTAAAACTACAATTTTACCATTGCAGTACAACAATGGATTTTCTCATGAGCTAAACATAGGTCAAATGGTCTTAACAAGATAAAAAGTGGGTTGGTTCAAATAGAAAATGGTTCATGTGAATTCTGAGAATTAAATGACTTCTAGTAACCTTAAAACAGATCCACTTGATTTAACAAGGTTTTGGTCAGGATAAAATTCACCTAAACCCTTTAAAAATCATATAAAAATATTCTCTAGTCTTTAGAAGCTTCAATTTGGCCATTGGAACCTATTCTGACCTAAATTGGGGTCTTAGACAAATATTTACCCTAAATTGGGTTTTTACATAAATTTCCCAGTCAAACATGGTCAAAACCAAAATACAACTTCACCATTAGATTCCTTAGGTCCAAATTAGGTTTGTACCAAAATTTTGACCTAAGAGGAATTCATCTTGACCCACTTTGCAAATAGGTCCAACACAATTACGTTTTTACCTATATCTTTTGAAAACCTCTGCAAACCCCCCCTAGCTTCTTCTTCATTCTTTGCAATTATGTCCCTCCACCATTATAGCGGAGGGAATCCTATTCTGGCCAGATTGCGAGGGCAAGTTCTCTCTGATCTCTCAGAGAATCCCCTTCAAAATTGAGAGGGAGATTCTCTGAGAAATCTCCTCTAGTGTGAACCTAATTTGAGGCTTTGTTTGGTACCCAATCTCTCATGCGAACGCATGAGAGATTTGGGTCTCTTTCAAGTTTCCATCTCCGACGAACCTCCCATGCTTGGAAGCTTGGTTTCCAAGCACAAATCCATCCTCAGATGCCTATATAAGCAAACCCAAATCACCCTACATCTCCCAAGCTTGAAATTGGCCGGAAACACCCCTCAAATTCGTCTCTCCCCCTTCGGCCAGTTGGCTCATCAAACTCCGGTGACTTCCCTCTCTCTCCCTCGTCTCCTAGCCACAATACCAATGGCAAGTTTCTCTTCCTCCCGCTCATCTGCGTCGCGCCGCACCCACCGACGCCTTTGCAGCCCCTTCGTCCTCAATGATCTCCCCCACTAAGCACCTTCGTCTCCGACATCAGTGATACGAGCCAGCCACCATTCCTACCTCCCCCTTTGTCTCTTTACACCTAGATAAGTTCCCTCTCCCTTCTACTCCTTTTTCCCCTCTTTATCTCTCAAAAACACCCCTCGAAGCACTCCACCGCCATCATCCCCTTCACCTCCGGCCAGACCTCCGGCGAGGCATCCCTGTCGCTCCGCACCTCCATCCGCCTCGCCAACCACCACATAAGCTTCGCAACACCTCACTGAGCATAACCCCTCACTCCATATACGCTATCACTCAACCACAAGGACCCCCGAACACACCCACACACGCGGCCATAGGTTGCCCTAGGCACGCACACTCAGGTAGTCCCACGCCATGTCAACCCCTGTAGTATACTCGCCGTGCCTCGGCAAAGCCTCCTGAGCATTCTGACGTGGCCGCGAGGCCATTTGCATGATTGCAGGTACAGGAGGGTCGCCACCATTGATGAACAGCAAGAAGCTTGCTTGCAAGCTCTCTTCAGGTCTGCTCGCTCTAGGCCAATAGTCCCAAGTGGCGCGGAATACTTTCGCGAACACTCTAGGCATCTAATTGGTGCTGAAGGTCGAAGCAGCAGCCGCAATTGAACGAAGACATCCAGCTGTAGACACGCGTGACAGAGGGTGGGAAGTTAGTCCTACATCGGAAGCTTTTGGACGCTCGCACTTGCATAAAACTGCATAGGCCTTATCGCCTCAGTACCATGGGGTGAGGTCCCACTCACCCTTCACCCGCCTCGTCCGTGACCTTGCCTCCGCGGACCTGGCCTGACTCGACCCGACTACACACCTCGCCCACCACCACACGTCGGTGGGCCTGGTCCCAGGTGCGTACCCAACCCGATTACCTGAGACGGTGGCTTTGGGAGAGAGAACCTAAGAGAGAAAGAGGAGAAGAGAGCACGCGCGGGTAGGGGTAGGTTTTCCTCTGTAGGGAAAGGAGAAGAAGAAGAAGCCAAAGGCTGAAGCCAAGGAAGAAGAAGGAGGAGGCCGAAGAGGAAGCAAAGGAAGGAGAAGATAAGGCTGAAGAGGAAAGAGCCGAAGAGAAAGAAAGAGAAGGAAGGACTGAAGGCAGAAGAAGGAGCCACCAAAGAAAGAGAAAGAAGGAATTGAAGGATGGAAAAGGCTGAAGAAGACAAAGGAAGAGAAACGCTAAGGCACGAAATCAGAAGAAGAGAAAGAAAGAAGAAGAAAGGAAGCAGTCGAACATAGAAGAAAAGAGAAGGAAGAAGATCAAGCACTGTAGCATCCATATTTTAAGGCGTCTGATTCACAAATCAGACGTCCAATTTTGTGCTTTTTCAAATACATTGATTTCTTTAATATCTTCTATGCTTACATTTTCGCACTATAACTCTGGTTTTTATTGCATATTATATTCAATTTCTCAAGTTGTGTTCTTGATCTCTAAACCCTAATTTGCTCCCTATGTTCGACCTCAGACTTAAACTTCGAATAATAAAATCTATTTGTTTTCAAAGCGATTCCGACTATATTACAACGCTTTATTTTAAAACTCATTTTCGCCTTGTTAACATTTTGGCGTTGTTACCGGGGAGCAACGAGCGATCTAGAAATCTTGATTACAATTGCGGATTTGGTTCTAACTTGATATCTCTTTTGTAGTGATTGTTTCAGGGGAGAAGATTCAAAGGAAGACGGCCGAACAACAAACATGCCCAGGCCAGGTAATTTCTGGTTAGCCCTTTCTCTTAAGCCCCTCATTCTGAAAAGGAAAATCAAGATAAAATCAATTAGGGCTACATGCTTTTCATCTCTAGTTAATTCACCAAAGTTGCCTGATTTGATTCCAACAATAATATGGATTTGTGCATCCATTTAAGGTAACTAGGGCTACCACCTTCTTGATTGAGCCCTAGATACCATATTTTGGCAACTAAATTGGACCAAAATTAGAGCCAAAGTAAGAATTTCAATTTAAGGTTTTAGAAACACACCTTCATAAAGTAAGAATCAACTCTCCAAAAAGAGGTGTGCCTAAGCCTTAGTTGAAGAGGCTTATTCAGGAAAGCCCTAAAATTCAGACTCTTAATCTCACTTGAATCCTAAAAGAAATGACCTAAAACTTTTCAAAGGACAAATAGGTGAAGTTGACCCCCTTGCTGGGTCAACCAACCTTGAAATTAGGTCACTTTTGCACTCAATACATCTAAAGTTCAAGTGAAATCTTAAGCACCTTTTCTCTTAAATAAAACTGGTAGACTTAAGAGGTCAAAGTCCCCATTCTGGTTTGCCTGGAACATTAGTGACAAGAGAGGTCGGGTGGGGGAAACCCTGTAACTCATGGGGATGCTCTATCATGTAGGGGTCTTTAAGGGACTCTCCCTCTCTGGTTGCCCAGGTATGTCTCAAGTGGACGGCTTTTTGACTAAGGGGTATCATCCGCCCCGAACCTCTATAGTCATCCAAATTTTTGGGTATCCTGATTGGGTCCAACACATTCTACCCTCGTCCAAACCATCGGTGCATGTTCGGTAGGAGGTCCTTATGACCATCCTTGATATCTCCTTTAGTGATTCACTCCCACCGAGGCCAGGCCTCGACATCCGTGTTTGTGCAGTAACCCCACCACATAGACATCTCCTCTGATTCATTTGAACCAAATTCTCCTTCTTCCATCATCATGGCACAACCAGTAGAAGAAGAGAATAACCTTGAGAACCAACTCTAATGCCTTAATGATTTATTTCAAGCCTTTGTATACCTGCCACAGCGTCCTATGATGCGAGATCACTACAATTCCGCTGTGGTGGCTATCGAACCTCGAGTCCAAATCCCGGCTGGAGGTCCTAATTCTGAACTTAAGCCCAGCATGATTCATGCTATTCCAAAGTTTCATGGGCTTAATTCTGAGGATCTCTTCCAGCACATCAAACAACTCAAACATCTGGCCTAGGCCTTCGGGTCAGATGTCCAAAATCGGGATATTCTTCTCATGAAAATGTTCTCCTTCTCCCTCATGGACAAAGTAGCTCACTGGTATCAGACTCAAATGCGTCCAATCAACACATGGGTTGAACTACAATCTGAATTCTTGAAAAAGTTCTTCCCAGTTGGTCGGAAGAATGCCTTACGACACCAGATCACACACTTCACCCAGCAAATTGGAGAACACCTTCATGAAGCATTGGACCATTTCTTGGATCTCATGCGAAAGTGCCCCCATCACGGAGTTCCTAAATGAGAACAAGTCTAGTCTTTTTACCAGGGATTCCGTGAAGACATCCGCTTATTCATCAATGCAACCTGCAGAGGAAATATCATGGGTCAACACAAAGACATTGTGTGGGAGATTCTTGAGAATATGCACGAGAACTCCATCAATAATAACTCCATGGGCTTATTCGATTGGACGAATGCCCGCACATCGACAAATCCAAGGAGAGCACACGAGACACAGGGCTTGTCCACATCCGTTGACTTGGAACTGATGGCTAGTCGATTGGACAAGGTCTCTATCATTGAGAAGAAGGTGGATGAGTTGACTCAACATCTGTAGTGAGCCACCTCTACACAAAACCCGTTTGCATAGTCGCCTTTTGGGAGGGAAGCTGTGCATAACATCTATCACTAATCTTCTCAGGGGATGGACCCGTATCCACCCCCGTCTAACTCTAGGACCAGAGGAAACTCCGATTTGACCTACTCTAGTTGGGGGAACTCTGAACCCTCGTACTCTGACTTTCCTAAGGTTCCTCAAACCTACGAGGACCTCAATGCCATCCATAATGACCCATTTTCTAATACCTATAACCCTAGATGGCAGAATCATCCCAATTTCTTATGGGCGGGAAATAATCAAAATCAAAGACCACCATCAACCCCGTCCACAAGCTCCTCGTCCATATCAACCACCTCAGCCTCGACCTAACCCCACCTATCAATCTGGGCCAACTCAAACAAATCAAATGACTCTTATCCTTCAGACTCTAGCTGACATTCAGAAGACGAATGCGGCTATGCAAAAACAGCACAAGGACGGGATCATAGAGGTTCATAATCAACTCGCCTAGATGGCAAATTCCCGCCAACCTATCACACTCCCTTTGCAGCCTCTACCAAATCCGAATAACATGCTGAACCAGAGGCACGTTATGAACCCAAATCTGGGCCAAACCCACATGATTTATCAGGCCCCTTCTGTTCCATCACCTGACGGGATGGAAGCTTCAACATCGTATGTGGGATTTCAGCAGCAACCACCTATTTTACCAACTCTAAACCAAAACCAGGCAGGACTGAATTCTATCACAACCCGTAGTGGCAAAGCAACACAAGACCCACCTTATCCTAGCCACTTTCATCCTGTTAGTAACCCAAGCCCTAGGATAGTTATCCAGGATACCCCTGTCCCAGATCAAGAACCTGGACCTATTCTAGAGGAACCATCCAAGGTTCCATTTCCCGAGGCCTTGACGAAGGGAAAGAGGACAAACAAACTCGTGGCTCCTGAGGAGGATCTGGTCAAGCTCTTTGAACAGGTCCATATAAACATCCCCTTGATGGATGCAATCCGCCACGTACCGGCTTACGCACGATTTCTGAAAGACGTGTGTACACCCAAGCATAAGCCGCGAACCAAAAGTGGGAGTCCGATCGTACTGTCAGAGAAAGCCAGCTCTGTAATTTTGAGTAAACTCCCACCTAAGGCAAAAGACCCAGGCACTCCCCTGATTTCTTGTACCATTGGTGATACCCAATTTGACAGAGCTTTATTAGATTTAGGAGCCTCCATAAACCTAATACCTACATCCCTCCTTGACCACCTTGAGGAATCTAAGCTTAAACCGATAGAGGTGACATTGCAGTTGGCTGACCGATCTATTAAATCACCTAAAGGAGTTCTTGAGGATGTCATCGTTAGGGTACGAGATTTCTATTTTTCGGTGGACTTTGTAGTCTTGGATATGGATGCTCCAGAAAACCCAAGGGATACACCAATTATACTAGGGAGACCCTTTCTGGCCACTGCTAGGGCCAATATAAATTGTGAGGAGGGCCAAATTGAACTGAAATTTGGAAACCAGACACTAAAGATTGACATCTTTAAGGCCCAACAAGGGATTAATTGCGGTGTTATAGAACAGATATGTGATATCAAGGCTATGGTTGATGATCCATCTATTGAGGACAACCTGATTACTTCCAATCAACCACAAGAGGATCAAAACCCGCAATCAGAGGAGTCCGAACCTAACCTAGATACACCCATAACTCCTTCCCTTGTTCCTGACACACACCCCGAACCGCCCGTTGCTGCTGATAACCCTGTTCTGGAACTCAAGCCTCTTCCTGACCATCTGAAGTACGTCTTTTTGGGTTCTAATCAAATGTTTCCTGTGATTATCAACTCCAAACTCACCCCTGACCAGGAATCCTATCTGATTACTGTTCTATAGCAACATCGTAGAGCCATTAGATGGACTCTCGATGATTTGACTGGTATCAGCCCCTCTTACTGCACACGCCGAAGAGGGCACACGACCTTCCCGTGAAATGCAAAGACATCTGAATCCTAATCTGCAGGAGGTCATGAAAAAGAAGATCATCAAGTGGTTAGATGTAGGGATCATCTACTCGATCTTCGACAGTCGGTGGGTGAGTTCAATCCAGGTTGTGCCTAAAAAGCTAGGACTCACCGTGATTACGACTGAAACCAGAGAAATCATACCGACCCATGTGGCAAACTTGTGGAGAGTCTACATTGATTACAGAAGACTCAATTCCTCCACGAAGAAGGATCATTTCCCACTAGCGTTTATTGATCAAATCCTCAAGAAACTAGTGGGAAATATGTTCTGCTTTTTATATGGGTACTCTAGTTATAACCAGGTGGCAATCCATCCTGAGGACCAAGAAAAGACCACTTTCACCTGCCCCTTTAGGACATACGCATTCCGAAGGATGCCGTTCGGTTTCTGCAATGCACCCGCGACTTTTCAGCGATGGATGCTTGCCATATTATCAGATATGGTAGGTGATTATCTGGAAGTCTTCATGGATGACTTTTCAGTATTCGGAGAATCATTTGACGATTGCCTCCTGCACTTGGTCCAAATCCTTAGGCGGTGCATTGACATGAATCTGGTTCTTTCTTGGGAAAAGAGCCATTTCATGGTGCCTGAGGGAATTGTCCTAGGACATCTCATATCAGAAAAAGGCATCCAGGTCGATCGAGCCAAGGTGAACTTGATTTCCAAACTCCCTATGCCTAGCTCGATCAAGGACATTCGATCTTTTCTGGGGCACGTCAATTTTTATCGTCGATTCATTCCTGATTTCTCAAAGATCGTGCGCCCCCTGACCACTCTGCTATCTAAGGATGTACCTTTCGAAATCTCCAAGGAATGCACTCAAGCATTTGAAATCCTCTGTGACCGAGTTACTCAAGATCCGATCCTACAATCCCCTGATTGGTCTCAACCCTTTGAGATCATGTGCGATGCATCTGATTTCGCTGTAGGAGCGGTACTTGGGTAGAAACTTGACAAGAAACCCGTGGTCATCTACTACGCTAGCAAGACACTTGACGAGGCTTAGCGTAACTACACAGTTACTGAGAAAGAGCTGCTAGCCGTAGTATTTGCCCTGGAAAAATTCAGATCTTATCTCTTGGGCTCCCGTGTTATCATTTACTCGGATCACACTACTGTGAGGCATCTCCTTGCGAAGAAGGATGCAAAACCTCAATTAATCCGCTGGATCTTGCTGTTGCAAGAGTTTTACCTGTAGATTCACGACAAAGTGGGAAAACAGAACGTGGTAGTTGATCACTTGTCCCGCCTTCCGAGATCATCGACCCTTCCAGACCCATCACGGAACATTTTCCTGATGAGCACCTCCTGACTATCAATATAGGGCTTCCATGGTTTACTGATATAGTAAACTACCTGGCATCACATCAGATCCCATCCGATTGGCCGAAGGCCAAGAAGGATAAATTTCTCTCCGATGCCAAGTATTACTTTTGGGAAGACCCGTATCTTTTCCACATTGGTGCTGATCAGATCATTCGACGATGTGTCGCGGAAGTAGAAATTCAGAACATATTGTCCTTCTGCCATGACCAGGCATGCGGTGGACATTTCTCAGGTCATAAAATTGTAGCGAAAGTCCTCCAGTGTGGCTTCTATTGACCCACGATTTTCAAAGATGCATACAATTACTATAGGGCATGCACTCTTTGCCAGACCTTAGGCAACATGAGTCACCGTGATATGATGCCCTTACAGCCGATTCTCGTATGCGAAATCTTCGACTTGTGGGGGATTGATTTTATGGGACCCTTTCCTGTTTCGGACGGCTTTGAGTACATTCTACTCGCTATTGACACGTGTCCAAATGGATCGAAGCCATTCCGGCTTGAACCAATGATCATAAGGTGGTTATCAAATTCATTCATCAAAACATCTTTTCGCGGTTTGGGATTCCACGTGCTATAATCTCTAATGGAGGGACCCATTTCACTAACGCTCAGTTCAGGTCACTGATGACCAAATAGGGGGTGTCACACCGAATTTCTACTCCTTACCACCCCCAAACTAATAGTATAGCTGAGCTATCAAATCGGGAGATTAAGAAAATCCTCCAGGTTATTGTTCGACCTGACAGGAAAGACTGGTCATCCCGACTTCCGGAAGCTTTGTGGGCTTATAGGACCGCCCACAAAATCCAATTAGGTATGTCTCCTTTTAGATTGGTGTACGGGAAGGCATGTCACCTCCCCGTCGAATTGGAGCACAAAGCCTATTGGGCAGTATGGAACTACAACCTAGATCTTTCTAAGGCAAGAACCCACAGAAAGCTTCAAATGAGCGAGATCGATGAATTACGCCACGACGCGTATGAGAACTCGCGAATTTGCAAAGAGTGGGTTAAGGCCTTTTATGGCAAGCACATATCCAGAAAGATCTTCCACCCTGGTCAAAAAGTCCTACTCTTTGATGCCAAGCTTAAACTGTTCCCAGGAAAACTACGATCAAAATGGATCGAACCCTACCTCGTCCGACAAATTTTTGGAAATGGAGCCATCGAATCAGTCCACTCAGCCACGATTCAGAACCTTTCGTCGTGAATGGTCAAAGACTCAAATCGTCCATTGACTTGACCGATACAAATTTGGCTGAGATATCCTTTACCTTCCATTCTCCCTAAGCTCATTGTGCCCAGCCGATGGCGTAAAACTCAGCGCTTAACGGGAGGGAACCCATCATTTTTGAAAAACTCAAAACCTTTCTTGACACTCCTACGTTGAATTCATATTGCACTTTAGGATTCATCCATTAGAACAGCCGACCCCACCTCAAGTACCCGTACCCGAGTTTTGAAATCGTTCACAACAGTCACCTCAACCCATTCGCCCACCCAAAACCTGTTCTAATGAATGATCTAAGCTAAACTTGAACCCACCTAATTTACAATGGGGACATTGCAAATCGTAGGCATGGGGGTGGGGGTATGAAAGTGCAAAACGCCATGAAAAATCATCTCACAAGAAAAGGTTTCAATAAAAAAAAATCACATATCGCAAAAACACCACAAAAATGAAAAAAATTCTTGAAAAAGAACAAAAAAAATCTGAGGGGAGAAAATTTTGAGGCCATACAAATCATAAGGAGAAAAAGGGAAAAAGTGAAAAATGTAAAAAAAGGAGCACAAAATGAAAAGAAAAAAGAAGAGATAGTTATTAGTAAGAAATTAAGGGATTAACTAAGTTCTATACCATATCAAGAAAAAGAAAGTGAAAAGAAAAAAAAAGTGCTAATGAGACACAAAAGAGATTAGTAGGAATGCTGATCTTAGGCCTTTTGGGCTAGACTGTTAGGCTTAAAAATTCAAGTATCCACTAAGATCTGGATAGTCCTCAAGAGGTTGGGGAAAATGCGAAGCTTAAGTATTAGGTCTATGGCTTAGGGAGTATTCAGCCTTGTTAACTAACCTCTGGTTTGCGAAACTTGGTAACCTAAGCACCCCAATCCACATACAGCATGGTTTGGTGTGCATAAGTATCAAAAACACGCAAAAGCATTTAATTATTCTGAAAAAGTCGCTTAGATTAGGAGCGGTCGATCAACAAAAGTTGATTTGGACGAGTTCCCAACATGAAGAGGTGGGAAATTCCCCTCGAAGATGCACAATAACATATCGTCTCTTCGGTGCTTGTCTCCTAGGATATCTACATATCCTATCGGGGGCATGTAAGAACCTTGTGTTGGTTCAGATGCCATGGGCAGCATTATCACAAAATGTTGATGCCAGGGTCAGGATTTAGCTACAGAACACCATGGGCGGCATTATCACGAAATGTCGATTGCCAGGGTCTAGATTTATCTACAGAACACCATGGGCCGGATTATCTTGCAATCTCAAATGCCAAGGTTCTGGGGGTTGCCATGGGTGGCATTATCACGAAATGTCTATTGCCAGGGACCCTTCGAGGATTGATGATGGGGACCAAGAATCCGATACAAACCATGTTGAGAAGCCAATTTGAAGTTAGAAATAAAAAGAAAAGAGAGAGAAAACTCTCCGAACAAAGAAAATCCTCTATCTCTCTCTTACAAAAAATGCACTGCAAAATGAACCGAGGCTAAAATATGTTACAAGCATGGGTGCTTTAACTACGGAGTCTAACGATCCTTAGGATAGTTCCTGTGGGCCTTAAAAACCTTCGTGGCAGGTTGAGGCTAGAGCTGGTCAGGTCCGGATCTTGGTTGGTACTTGAGTACCTTTAGGACTACTATTGGCATTCTAACCTAATCAAAAAGAAAAAAAGCACTCATCATAATTTCTGAACATCAATGAACTCATGGTCTAGAATCGAAGTTAAAATCTTAAAATTTTGCTAAGGGACTAGCAAAAGCTAGGCATGGGGGTATGATGGGAACACCATCATGAGCCTTAATTAGCTCATTTTGACCTAAAGAAGAGAACAAAAGCTCCTACATAACCAACTGGAGGCCCTAATTCAATGAATAACCATTCTGAGAGAAGAGCAAGAAACAAGGGGTAAAACTGTAATTTCACCATTACAGTACAACAACAGGTTTTATTATGGGATAAACATAGGTCAAATGATCTTAGCAAGATAAAAAGTGGGTTGGTTCAAACAGAAAAGGGTTCATGTGAATTCTGGGAATTAAATGACTTCTGGTAACCCTAAAACAGACCCACTTGATTTAACAAGGTTCTGGTCAGGATAAAATTCACCTAAACCCTCTAAAAATCATAGAAAAATATTCTCTAGGCTTTAGAACCTTCAATTTGGCCATTGGAACCTATTATGACCTAAATTAGGGTCTCAGACAAATATTTACCCTAAATTAGATTTTTACGTAAATGACCCAGTCAAACGTAATCAAAACCAAAATCCAACTTCACCATTGGATTCCTTAGGTTCAAATTAGGTTTGTACCAAAATTTGGACCTAAGAGGAATTCACCTTGACCCACTTTGCAAATAAGTCTAGCCCAATTATATTTTTACCCGTATCTTTTGAAAACCTCTGCAGAAACCCCCCTAGCTTCTTCTCATTCTTTACAATTAGGTCCCTCCATCATTATAGTGGAGAGAATCCTATTCTGGCGAGATTGCGAGGGCAAGTTCTCTCTGATCTCTCAGAGAATCCCCTTCAAAATTGAGAAGGAGATTCTCTGAGAAATCTCCTCCAGTGTGAACCTAATTTGAGGCTTTATTTGGTATCCAATCTCTCATGCGAACGCATGAGAGATTCGGGTCTCTTTCAAGTTGCCATCTCCGGTGAACCTCCCGTGCTTGGAAGCTTGGCTTCCAAGCACAAATCCATCCTCAGAGGCCTATATAACCAAACCCAAATCACCCCACATCTCCCAAGCTTGAAATTGGCCGGAAACACCCCTCAAATTCGTCTCTCCCTCTTTGGCTAGTTGGCTCATCAAGCTCTGATGACTTCCCTCTCTCTCCCTCGTCGCCTAGCCACAATACCAGTGGCAAGTTTCTCTTCCTCTCTCTCGTCCGCATTGCGCCGCACCTGCCGACGCCTCTGCAGCCCCTTCGTCCTCACCGATCTCCCCCACTGAGCACCTTTGTCTTCGGCATCGGTGATACGAGCCAGCCCCTATCCCTGCCTCCCCCTTCGTCTCCTTACACCCAGATAAGTTCCCTCTCCCTTCTACTCCTTTTTCCCCTCTTTATCTCTCAAAAACACCCCTCGACGCACTCCACCACCATCATCCCCTTCACCTCCGGCCAAACCTCTGGTGAGGCATCCTCGTCGCTTCGCACCTCCATTTGCCTCGCCAACCACCCCATAAGCTCCGCAACACCTCACTGAACATAACCCCTCACTCCATATACGGTATCACTCAAGCACAAGGTCCCCCGAACACACCCACACACGTGCCCACAGGTTGCCCTAGGCATGCGCACTCAGGCAGTCCCACGCCACGCTGACCCCTGCAGTATACTCATCGTGCCTCGACGAAGCCTCTTGAGCATTCTGACGTGGCCACGAGGCCATTTGCGTGATTGCAGGTACAGGAGGGTCATCGCCATTGACAAACAGCAAGAAGCTTGCTTGCAAGCTCTCTCCAGGTCCGCCCGCTCCAGGCCAACAGTCCCAGGTGGCGCGGAATACTTTCTCAAACACTCCAGGCATCTAATTGGTGCTGAAGGTCGAAGTAGCAGCCGCAATTGAACGAAGACATTCGGCTGCAATCGAGCGTGACATAGGGTGGGAAGTTAGTCCTACATCGGAAGCTTTTGGATGCTCGCACCTGCATAAAACTGCATAGACCTTATTGCCTCAGTACCATGGGGTGAGGTCCTACTCACCCTTCACCCACCTCGTCCGTGACCTTGCCTCCGCAGACCTGGCCTAACCCAACCCGACTACACTCCCGCCCACCTCCACATGTCGGTGGGCCTTGTCCCAGGTGTGTACTCAACCCGATTACCCGAGACGGTGGCTTTGGGAGAGAGAACCTAAGAGAGAAAGAGGAGAAGAGAGCGCGCCCGGGTAGGGGTAGGTTTTTCTCTGCAGGGAAAGGAGAAGAAGAAGAAGCCAAGGGCTGAAGCCAAGGAAGAAGAAGGAGGAGGCCAGAGAGGAAGCTAAGGAAGGAGAAGACAAGGCTGAAGAGGAAAGAGCCGAAGAGAAAGAAAGAGAAGGAAGGACTGAAGGCAGAAGAAGGAGCTGCCAAAGAAAGAGAAAGTAGGAACTGAAGGAAGGAAAAGGCTGAAGAAGAAGACAAAGGAAGAGAAAGGCTAGGCACGAAATCAGAAGAAGAGAAAGAAAGAAGAAGAAGAAAGGAAGCAGCCGAATAGAGAAGGAAGAAGATCAAGCACTGTAGCATCCATAATTTAAGGCGTCTGATTCACAAATCAGATGTCCAATTTTGTGCTTTTTCAAATACATTGATTTCTTTAATATCTTCTGTGCTTACATTTTCGCACTATAACTTTGGTTTTTATTGCATATTATATTCAATTTCTCAAGTTATGTTCTTGATTTCTAAACCCTAATTTGCTCCCTGTGTTCGACCTCAGACTTAAACTTCGAATAATAAAATCTATTTGTTTCCAAAGTGATTTCGACTATATTACAACGCTTTATTTTAAACCTTGTTTTCGCCTTGTTAACTCTCGTGCTTCAGCTTCTCGAGCTATATGCGTAAGTAGGCGTTCTCCTCTCCTACCATACGACGCCAATTCGGTTGGTCATAAGTAGGACTAGAGTTTTGGGACTCCTCCCACTGAATCTTATGATTTTCCTTGATCAGCTTGAGGCATAAGAAATTGGTAACCTAGTTCCACCCGAAGGGGTGTACGTTTAGGGGAGAGCGAAGCTCCCAAGATTCTACTATGGTGGCTAGTAATACAATCACTTCTTGTTCTCTCTCTCAGAAAATGTGTGCAGCCTCTTCTAAAGGCTCCTCTTCTCTATTTATAATACAAAAAATATCGTGACAACTTTTTGTTTGATAACGGACTTCACGGATTCCCCAGCTTGTCCGTTACTTGGCTATAAATAGTCTTTACAGTGTAAACTATTAGCGCTGACGTGGATGTTGTTGCCCCCTCTTCAACTCTGATCAACCAGATTGTCTGGTAGGTGGGGTTCGCTTGGATATGTGTAGGTTTTAGACAATTGGGTAGCTGGATTCACCAGTCCATTAGAGAAGTGGAACCGTTAGGCTTTGTACGAAGTTTTAATTCTGAGGGTACTTTTTTCCCCTCATCAGAAATCCACCAAAATGTTTGAATAGAATTGAAAGGATTGAGCATCTACATAAGTGATAACTAGGATGATAAGTAGCAAATACATTCTAGAAAATTGAGTTTTCCTTGAGACACATGACTACCCTTCACTCCTCACAAGCCCTATCTTTGGATTTGCCTTATTATAGACTGGTAGCTTTCTTCCTCCCTTTTTTTATCCCAAGGTCAACATAAGATTGAAATCAGTGTATATCTCTCCAGTTGTGTCATTTGACATCTTTTACTTTATTTCTCACTACCTTTTCCTTTCTTTTCTTCTTTCTTCTTTTTGTTCATTCATTTTTATTACTCTAACTCTCTCTTTTTATTGTCTACTCATTTTTTAAAGTTAGGTGGCTTTTCTAAATTTGATTCATGAATGCCTCCTAAATAAGAATTCGAAGAAGATCAGGGTGTAAGGTTAGGATATGAACATTCAACACCTAGGAGGGAATGCAGTGTAACATGCTAGCCATATCTGTGAGGATCTTAGAATTATATAAGAATAAAGTTTGATTTTAAGGAATTGACTTTCAGATCTTACACCTCTTAAAAAACCTTGGTTTCTATTGTTACTTGCCTACAATTTAGTTGGTTAATGTGTAAGTGCAAAGGATGAGATGCTCAGGTTTCAAAAATATTTAATCTATACGATGCAAGAAAAATAACCCATGTGCTTCCTACACTATCGACTTAATAATTTACCAAATCAAACCCTTCAAAGACTTGGAAACAAATTCATATCTTAGTAAATACTCCAGTTAATTAAGTCAAAAACAACCTAAAGAGTTTAGGTAAAAGATATCTAATATACTTATTTGGTCAGAGAATCTTGAGAACCTAAGTAGCATCATCCTTCCCCAAGTTAGAATATGAAAAAACTTCATTAAAACTTCAAACAAAACTACTTCAAATCTTTTTTTTTTTTTTCAAAAATTTGACAAAATTTTGGAGACTAGACATATATAAAAACTCAGTAAAATGTTACCCACCCTCCATGACTATTTCATGAAATGTCCTCATTGTATGCTCATAAACATGCATGGGAGGAGAAAAGATATCACCTAAATTGATTTGAGTTGGTGCATTAGGGATCAACTAGCTCCAAACTTGCAAAGTTTACCTAATACATGTAAGCAAAATTGTGTTGGGTTGCCTCCCAACAAGCACTACCTTTAACGTCTTTAGCCAGATGAAGATCTCGTAGAGGATGTGTCCATTAATTCTACCGAGAGGATCAATATCAAGATTGAGATTTGATCATGAAGTTTAGAGATGAGATGTCCACAGATGTGGACAAGTTAATGATATAGCCCTATTCCAAAAGGTCAAATACTTGTTAAGTAATAAAAGTCGAATTCATGTGTCCATTGTCTTCCAAGCTTGAATATATGAGGAGTGATGTTAGTTTAGTTACATGCAACTAGAGTTTAAAATGTTGAACACTTGATAAATTCAATTGTAAAGTGCTTGTGTCCATTGATATTGAAGCTTAGGATGATGATCATATGATTACGCAAACTCAAGTCCCATGAACCTTGCATTGCACTTTAACTTGAAAGGATAATAAGGATCCTCATAAAATGCGAGCAATTTGAAGTGTATAAGAGCCTTTAGATTCAACAATTCATATCCTCCCAAACTCTCTTTGTAATGCTTCTTGAAATTGGCAAAGGTGACTATTCGCTTATTTTTTTCATCTATTTCTTTACATGAAATATCTTTGATCTCCTTAATCCTTTTTGTAAAATCTAAGTCCCTCAAGACATGAGGAGGTGATTTCAACCTGGTTACATAAAACTCATAATCACACTCAAGGATAAATTATTTAATTTTTTGTTCATCAAGAGTTGATATAACGGTGAAATTAACCAAGAAATTGTCATCTTGTTCAAAGTGGGATTCATTCATTTTAATCTCACTTAGATCAAGAAAGGAGTTTTCATCCAATTCAAAAATGAATTTCTCATAGTCAGAACTAATGTTTGAGTTATTTTTAAAATGAAATGACTCATATTTAGGTTCTATTTCCATCCAAAGATCCTTCTTTTGAACACTATCCTCAAAATCAAATCTCTTTAATGAGACCTTTTCATGGATTTGATTACTTTGATCAAGATCATACTCCTCTAGTGAAGGGTTCGACTCTTCTTTATTCTCCACTTTAAACTCCTAATCCTCATATTTAGACTTTTCATCAAAATCATTTTGAAACTTGTCTCAGAGAATCTTAAGATCAATGTATGATTTAGACAGTAGATCATTAATACAAACCTTCCCAGAAAAAAATAATTCCTCTTTAATCTCCTTACATGATTGTTCTATAAAATCTTATTTTGGCTCTATCCCTAATTCATTTGATTGATCCCAACTATCCTGTATGATTTAGTTTCAATTTCATTGGGTTCCATATCATTTAACTTAATTTCAGGACTTCCAACATTTTTTTCTAGGTGAGCCTCATTGATCTTTGTAAGGGTGATTTGTCATTCTCTTTCTTTCATCCTCTTTAAGAGGTTCAATAGTGTTTGATTGATATCATATATTGTCTGTTTGAGTTTCTTAGCTGCTTGAGATCTTAATCGCTCTTAACAAGAATTATTTTGCAAATTTGAACCCTTAGTCAATTCTGGGTTGGAGCTTAGCTCCACAGGTAAACTTTTAAGGATAGGGCCATTAGGTCCTTTGGAAAGTAATATGGTATCATATCTGGATCTACTTCCTCAAAAGGCACTAATCTACCCGTTGTTTTTCTCCAAAAATGTTCGAGTGAAGGTTCAAGTTCAACAAGGATCTTGAAATGAAAATGGTCATTTTCAAGTGTGCCTGAGAAATCATATGAGCTTGCCTTGCAATCAAGTACAGATGAAGGGTTGAAATCACATCTGTATTGTGGGTTTCAATATGTAAATT
This sequence comes from Thalassia testudinum, assembly GCA_037157565.1. Taxonomy (NCBI): domain Eukaryota; kingdom Viridiplantae; phylum Streptophyta; class Magnoliopsida; order Alismatales; family Hydrocharitaceae; genus Thalassia; species Thalassia testudinum. The sequence goes on from JAZHRO010000059.1 coordinate 60,345,212, forward strand.
GAGACATGAATTTAGAAAATTAAGCTTTATCATGATTTGATTCTCTACTTTTTGTTTTGAAGGAAAGAAAGGATGGCATCATATGCCATATGCATCCAAAATTTTACTAATAGAATTGTGTATCTACAAGTGTAATGAAATAAGATGTGCCCAACTCTGAGCGTCTCTATTAACATTTTTCAACTATGCTCAAGCATGGTGGAACACTAGTTTGATCCGTGCAGCAACACCCTCCACAAACCTATGGCCATCCTGCCCATGTTCTGTTTGTCATCTGTTAGGTGCTGTCACAGATCCTTCAAGGATGGGAGGAGCTCCTCGCATACTAAGAGCCCAACCTTGTGCGTGAAAGGGCATGTTACCAAGAGGTGGATCGTGTTATCCTCTACATCAGAGCAATGTGCACAAGTTTGGGCCTCGACCCTCATCATAAGTCATTGCATCCTCCCAGTGACCAGCCCACCCCTCCAACCTTGCCAAAGAAACATATGCACCTTCAAGGGTGCTCTAATGCGTCAAAGGTGCCTGTACTACATGTCAGTGTGGTTAGCCACCAAATTGTCGGTGAGGGTGTTATAGGCACGACATGGTAGATAAACATTATGTCTCCAATGGCAACCATTCATCCCTTGAGATGACCTGAGGTGTGACAGGTCCTCCAGAAGGCACACCTGCTTTATCATAGACCTCTCGATAGAGGGCCCCTTATAGGCATGAATCGATAAATATGAGAATCGCTCATCATAGCTCGAATTGTGCTCAACAACTTTTAAAATTATCGAACTCGCATTGGATTGAACTTGGTGGTGAGCTAATTCATTGCGAACAAGTTTAAAATAAATACATAAGGTTTTAGTTGAATTTTGAATTGAAAAAATGAGTGGTAGTTGGGTTAGTCTCAACCATTTTGAGTTTTTTTTGTACCATGTGTACACTAAAGGGGTGACAATGGAGGCATGAAGGTGGAGATAGCAGTCATAAGGACTTGTAGATGAGGATTAAAAGTTGTGCCAGTTATAGATGGAGGGTTCTAAAGGTGAAGGTGGTGTTGGTAGCTTTAAACAGAGAAGGCAATGGAAGGCGGTTGATCGCACGGGTTTCGCATGTTTGAAATCGAGGTTACGAGTAACCTATCGTCGTAGTTGCAAAACTCATGATCAAATAAAATTTATATCGAAACTCGGAGGGAGTCTCAGGTCAAACACAGGGAGGCGACGTTTACTTAAATTGAAAACTGCGCTTCGTTTTGTTTCTTTTTTGTATTTTAGGGTTTTGTTATTTTTTTTGTATTTTTGAGAAGAGAACAAGTAGAATGAATCACAAGATAGAGATGGAACAAATATGATATATATATTAATCCAATGTCGATTACAATAAACTATGAAAGCATAAAAAGAGAGGGGGTGAGAGGAAATCTCCCGAATCGGTTGTTCGGTGAGACGACGGCACCTGGCGGAAGCTCGGACGAAAGAAGTGAGGAGAGAGATGACGGAGGTGAGATGCAGGAGGACGTTGGGTAGAGGAAAGCTTCGGTGTGCCTTCGTAATGGAGGTGAGAAGGCAGAGATGATCTGCTACCGGAACGGAGGTGGGAGGATGGCTCCAAGGCGACCTATGAATGGGGATGGGAAGATGGATGAATATTTGGTGGGGCAGAGGCTCGCTATACTAATAGGCGCCTTAGGAGGTTGAGAGCAAGCTCTAACAGAGCGTTGGTAGGCTTGCTAAAGCTTGGGAGTAGGTGGGAGTAGAGTAGGTAGAGATGGCTTGGAAGGGAGGGGGTATAGGTCCTTTTATAGTGGGAGAAGAGGCAAAAATAGGTATGGGACCATTAGTGACCTCCAGGCCATCGCTGGAAGTGTCGCTGTAGGCAGCTAATGAACGCTCATGCCCACTCACGACCACAACTGAATTTACTGGTGCATGAAGAATTAGCGACGGCTATAAGAGTCACAGTAGGTCCAACTCATGCATCGCTGTAGGCTAGTGCTAATCGAGCACGCGCCCATGCTATCGCTGTGCTGGTGCGTGCTCACGTGCTGGCGCTGCATTGTGCGCATGCATGCTTCTCCGAGCGTGCACGCGTGCGGTGGCTCGTGCGTGCGCATGGGCAGCCTGGGCAGCGGCACGTGGTGCAATCTAGGTCGTCCATCTTCTTTTCGTTGTAGGGTCTAAGGCATAAGGATTATTCGACCTCGTTAACTGACCTATGGTTTGCGGGACTCGGTAACCTAAGCACCCTAATCCACACATAGTTAGGTTCAGTGCACCTAAGTATCAAAATCATGCAAATGCGTTTAACTTATTCTGAAAAAGTCACCTAGATTAGGCGCAGCTGATCAACAAAAGTTGATTTGGATGAGTTCCTGGCGAGAAGAGGCGGGAAATTTCCCTCGAAGATGCGCAATAACATGTCATCTCCTCGGTGCTTGTCTCCTAAGATATCTACATATCCTACCAGGGGCATGTAAGCACCCTGTGCTGGTTCAGATGTCATGGGTGGCATTATCTCGAAATGTCGATTGCCAGGGTCTGGATTTAGCTATAGAACGCCATGGGCAGGATTATCTCGAAGTCTCGAAAGTCAGGGTTTTGGGGGTTGCCATGGGCGATGCTATCTCGAAGCATCGATTGCTAGAGATCCTGCGAGGATTGATGATGGGGACCAGGAATCCAATACAGACCATGTTGAGAAGCCAATCCGAAGTTAGAAATAAAAAGAAAAGAGAGAGAAAACTCTCTAAACAAAGAAAATCCTCTATCTCTCTCTTTCAAAAAGTGCACTGCAAACTGAACCGAGGCTAAAACTTATTACAAGCACGAGTGCTTCAACCGCGGAGTTCAACGAACCTTAGGTTAGTTCTTGTGGGCCTTAGAAACCTTTGCGACAGACTGATGCTGGAGCTGGTCAGGTTCGGATCTTAGTTGGTACTTGAGTACCTCTAGGTCTATTATCGGCATTTTGACCTAATCTACAAGAGAAAGCATGCTTTAGAGTTTTGAGCATAAAAAAGTATGGCCTTGAATTAGAGTTAAGACCTTAAAATTTTGCTAAGGGACTAGCAAAAGCTAGGCATGGGGGTATGATGGGAAAACTATCATGAGCCATAACTAGCTCATTTTAACCCAATTAAGTCATTAAATGCTCCTACATAAACAACTGAAGGTTATATTTCATTGCATAAGCATTCCGAGGGAAAGGTAAGAAATTAGGGTTAAAATTGTAATTTTACCAGCTTATTATGAATGCATTACAACCATAGGTTTTCTCAAGGGCTGAATAAAGGTCAAATGGCCTTAATAGGATAACAAGTGGGTTAGATCAGATAAAAAAGGGTTTGCGTATGTTTTAAGAATTAAATAGCTTTTGAAACTATAAAAGCAAGCCCACTTAATTAATTGAGGTTCTGGTTAGGATAAAATTAACCTAAACCCTCTAAAAATCATATAAAAATATTCTCTAGGGTTTAGTACCTTCAATTTGACCATTAGAACCCATCTTGACCCAAAATGGAGTCTCAGATAGATATTTGCCTAATTTAGATTTTTGCATAAATTACCTAGTCAAACATGGTCAAAATTAAAATCCAACTTCACCATTGGATTCCTTAGGTCCAACTTAGGTTTGTACCAAAACTTGGACCCAAGATGAATTTGTCTTGAGCTAGTTTGCAAATTGGTCCTATCTGATTACATTTAGGCACTTAACTTTCAAAATCCTTTCAAATAGCCCCCTAACTTTGTCATTATCTTCACAATTAGGTCCCTCCACCATTATCGCGGAGAAATCTTTCTCCGGCCACCTTTAATTAAAGAAAACTCCTCTGTTCAATCAATCCCTTCCAAAATTGGAAGGGAGATTCTTTGAGAAATCCTTTCCAATCTGAACTAGTCCATGTGCTCCGAATCTTTCCCAAGAAACACCCAATTTCGGTGAGGGTTTTCGAGCTTGGAAAGCTTGATTTCCAAGCTTTCCTTGCCTTTGGATCCCTATAAAAGAAACACCAGATCTTCCCAAACTCCTGAGACTTGATTTCGAGCCATGTAACCCTCCGTTCCTCCCTCCTTGATTGGTCGAAAAGCTCCTCAAGCTCTGGCAACATTCTCCAACTCCTCTTGTCGTTTGACCACAAAACCAGTGGCAGATTTGCCTTCCTCTCACTCGTCCGCTCTTGGTCGTACCAGCAGGAGCCCTTCTACCTCCGTCATCGTCGCCGTCCTCATCACCGGAGTACCTTCTTCCCTACCGTCAGCCTACCAATGCCAGTGCTGATCTCCCTCCTTTCATCCACTTAGAATAGCTAGATTAGTTCTGTAGCTCTTTTAGTTTAGTTTTATACTCAAAAACCCCAAAAACAACCCTCGACACCGACGTTCACCTTCGCCTTCTCCACCTCCGTCAACATCTCTGGTGAGGCTCTCCGTCCGCTACATCACACCACAAAGCTTGCCACGTACCTCAATATCTCCGCCGTCCTTCCACCAACCAAATCCCTCTCTTATTTCACTCCATCACTCACCTAAACCATCTCCCGAACAAACCCTCCGTCGCACCAACAGTCCGAGGTCATTAGACCTCCTCACACCACCAGTCGCCTCAGCACCATCACGGTTGCATTCGTCATCATCTGGCGACGCCTCCTGAGCGTTTTAACACAGTCGAAAGGCCTTATTTCTGATTCACAAGTGGCAGGTTATCATTGCCATTGGCGAAGCTTCGACGCAAGCTCGAAGCCTTGCTCCAGGTACTGTAAGCCCTAAGTGAAGTCCCAGGTGCTACGGACTTGCATCAGGATCAGCCCTGGTCTTCTGATTGGAACCATTAACTGCTCCTTAGATGGCAATTAAACAAAGCAGTTGCTGCGACCTACTGTACGAAACACCAGGGATGGATAGTCCTACATCGTGGACTATGGAGCGGCTGCAGTGATATAAGATGCAAAAGTGTTGAGGGCTTATCGCCTCAACACTTAAGGGGTGAGGTCCCTCACACCCCTCACTCTCCCCATCCGTGACATCTACCCTGTGAACCTGGTGCACACGACCTGATTACCTACCTAATCTGTCTCACTCCTCGGCCACTCACGGCCGGTAGCCCTGGACCCGGGTGCGTACGATCCGATAACCCGATTATATCCGTGGCTCTTGGAGAGCGGATCCTAAGAGAGAAATAAAGGAAGAGAGCTACGTGGGGGTAGGGAGGTTTTGCTCCCAGGAAATCAGGTTGACACTTAGCAGGATTTCGAGGAAGAAAATCAGAGGAAGAAGAAGAGCTAGTGGCACAGAGGACAAAGAAGAAGAGGCTAATTAGAAGAGGAAGAAGAGAAGAGACAGAACCGAAGAAGAAGAAGAAGGGTCGAAGAAGAAGAGGAGTTACAAAGAAAGGGTCAGAGAAAGAAAGAAGAGGGCGAGTAGAAGAGAAGCAGAGAAAGAAGAAGAAATCGGAAGGGAAGAGCACTATAGCATCAGACATTTAAGTCGTCTGATTTACAAATCAAATGTCTGATTTGAGTTTATTTCATATATACTTTGAGTTCCTTAGCTAATTCTGTAAGAAGTATTTGGTGATCTAAATCACCATTTTACTCCCATCTTTTTGAACCTTGATCTTGTTATTATTACAATACTTTACAAGTTAAATTGTAATCTTGATTCCTAAATTTCATATTTCTCCTTGTGTTCGACCTCAGAATCTTTTCGAGTAATAAAAATTGTATTTGTTTTCAAAGCGATTTCGACTATATTACAATGCTTCATTTTAAACTCGATTTTGCCACGTTAACATTTTGACACCGTTGCCGGGGAGCAACGGACAATTTAGACCTCTCGATTGCAATTCCAGATTTGGTACTAACTTGCTTTATCTCTTTGTTGTTATTTCAAGGAGGGATTCATTGAAGAAAATTCAACTACACAACAAACACACCAGGGGCAGGTAAATTCTAACCACTCTCTCTTAAGCCCCTCATTCTGAAAAATATAAAAGGAAAAAAAAATCAATTAGGGCTACTTACATTCTTTCCATAGATAATTCATCAAGTTGCTTGATTTTATTTAAATAACAAAATCTGATTTGTGCACCCACTTAAGGTAACTAGGGCTATCACATTCTTGTCTGAGCCCTAGATACCACATTGGACAAATTAAATTGGACCAAAATAAGAGCCAAGTAAGGATTCCAAGTTAGGGTTTTAAAGACACACTTACATAATCAAGAACTGATCTTTCCCAAATAATGTGTGCCTAAGCCTTGGTTGAATTGATCTATTCAAGCAAACCCTAAAATCAGGCTCTTAATCTCACTTGAATCCTAAAAGAGGGACCTAAAACCCGTGGGGGCGCTCTACCGTGTAGGGGTCTTCGCGGGACTCTCCCTCTCTGGCTGCCCAGGTAATTCTCAGGTGGACGGCTTTCTGACTAAGGGGTATCATCTACCCAGAACCTCTATAGTCATCCAAAATCTTTGGGTGCCTTGATTGGGTCAATATCACATCCAATCCCTCATCCCTTCTATTTAAAGCACACACAGATTTTCTTGGGAATCTTTTTCAGATCTAATCAATTTCGATCTAAACTTGAATTTTGATTCTATATCTTGATTCCACCATCTGGTTCAAAAATGCAACCTAGCTACTTTGGGAAACCATTTAAGAAACCTGAATCACAAAGATCCATGAAAGAAAGAATGGTTGAGGATGCCCTTAGATTTTATGAGATTGATGACAAAACCTCAAAACCAATTGAAGACATTGGGTTAATATATCGATAACAACAACCTTCATCATAAACTGTGCCCAACACAAGTAATAAATGGATCCACCCGGGATGTTCTCATGACAGGATACATTGAGTTAGAAAAATTACATCCAATGCATGACAAATCCTGTACTTTGGGAAAGACACCGAGATGATCTTGAAAAACGGGAGGAGATGATAAACTTATTAAAGCAGATAATCGATCAAAAATACACGTACATTCCCCAAACATTTAGCAAAACATCTTGGAACAATACTAAGGATCTATCTAATTTTCCAAATCCCGAGTTCGAGAATCAAGGTTATTGTGGACCTCCAGCCCAAACGGAATATGATCAACCTAATATACAGATTAACATTCCTAATCTTGAAATAGGTTGGGAGGTCCCAATTGCAAGAGAACATGATTTTGATCCAGCCCTAGAAAACCAAAACCCTTGTTCGCCAAGCATAGAATTCCTAGACTCCTGTAATAATGAGATTGAATCAGAACCTCTTGAGCGTGTAAATCCTGCCCCTTACTCTGATAAGGTGACCCCCAAAGGCAATTCAGACCTAGATTCTAGTAATTCAACCCACATCCTTAGCCTAGAATCTGGATCTGAATCTTCTTGGGATAATTACAAGGCCCCGTATGACGAAAATCAAAGTTTGATTTTGGATTATGATTCTAAGCCTTTATTTGATGAATGTACCTCTCCAATATCCTCAGAAATACAGATTGACTTTTCAGAAGTCACGCCAATCTACGATACAGAAACCGAGGAGTTGGAAGAGTGGGGTTTTGATTGGGTCTTCCCTACAAGCTGAAAACCCGAGCCCAGACCCAATAGGGACACCTTTTTAAGCTCGGAATCTACAATAGGCTAAACCCAAGTCAGGTTGCTGAGTCTACATATTGTGATTTATTCTATGGTGGAACCTCTGATCTTGAATCAAATTCAGAAGTTGATTCTTGCAAATTCTCCGACAATTTTGAATCTTACTATGATTTCGAAGAACCATTGTTTCCTGACAACTACGAGCTAATCTACGACCTCAGCACACATGATCCATTCTTCGACTCTGACTCTGAGGTCCCTAATCCCACGGTCATTGATTTAAATTCAGGTTCCATTGAGATGGAATCATTTCTTTTTGATACTTAGAAATTAGAAATGAAAATTGCTGAGCGTCTACAATCCAGAGTTCAAATCTTTTCTTGACTCTGATTTCTTTCACCCTATAAACACTCTTCAAGCATTTACCTTTGAGTTTGATAGCTACTATGAGGACTCTCTAAATGAACCCACTTTTAATTCTTTTTTAGTTGAGCCCTCACACACAATTTGTATTGATGCCACCTCCTCTACATATACAAAACCTATTCAAACTCGATCTCAGCCCCAACCCACAACCGGGCTTAATTTCTATTCTGATTCTCCTCTTAATGAGCCAGTTGCAGATGATTCTCCTTCACATTTTTATCGGGTTTCGGACATTAATTAGACTACAAATCACGCCCCATTCTTCTCTGATCACTCCTGTAGGGTTCCTACATCCTCCACTGATTCTTTTTCATTTAAGGATCCCTACTCTGATCAGGCTGATTCGGCTCAGCCAAACCCTAGCTATACACTTCCATACCCTTTTGAGTTCCAAAGTATATGCTGGGTTCCACATCTCTTGATCTACATTTATCAACCCACCAAATTAATTGGGTTTGGGCTGCATCATCAGCCTGTTGATCTAAACAAGCACCTGGTTGGGCCAACCAGGCTTTTGATCAAGGTGCTTGTTCTGCAAAACTCATATGATTTAACCACTCCTTCTCCATACCATTTCCCACTCGACTGAAGGCGTTGAATTTAACGCTTAACTAGGGGCAACCCGTCATTCCAAAAAAATTGAGATCCTTCTGATTATCCTTCTGTACTTCACATCTATTGCACCCTGAGTTCAATTTTAGAACAGTCAATCCCACCTCTGGTACACGTGCCAGAGCTTGAAATCATTCGCAACAGTCATTCCCGACCCGTTCGCCCACCCGATAATCTTGTTCTAATTCTTGAACCCAAAACTGTTTCACACCCTCCGTTTACAATGAGGATATTGCAAAACTTAGGCATGGGGGGTGATAAAGTGCAAGCATACAAAAAATCACATATTCCAAAAATACCAAAAAAAATAAAAAAATTCTTGAAAAAAGAACAAAAATACAAGAGGAGAGGAAATTTTGATGGCATATCAAATTTTAAGGAGAAAAAGGGGAGGAGTTAAAAATGTCAAAAAAGGAGAATAAATTGAAAAGAAAAAGGAGTCATTAGTAAAAGATTAAAGAATTGACTTAGTTCTAGACCATATGAAAAGAAAGAAAAAAAAAGGTAAAAAGTGCTAATGAAATAGAGAAGCGATTAGTAGGAACGTTGATTTTAGGCCTCTTGGGCTATAATTCTAGGCTTAAAAATTCAAGTACCCGCTAAGATCTGGATAGTCCTCAAGAGGTTGAGGAAAATAAGAAGCTTAAGTATTAGGTCAAAGGCATAGGGATTATTCGGCCTCGTTAACTGATCTATGGTTTGTGGGACTCGGTAACCTAAATACCCCAATCCACACACAGTCTGGTTCAGTGCACCTAAGTATCAAAATCACGCAAATGCATTTAACTTGTTTTGAAAAAGTCACCTAGATTAGGAGTGGCTGATCAACACTAGTTGATTTGGACGAGTTCCCGGCGCGGAGAGGTAAGAAATTCCCCTCGAAGATGCGCAATAACATATCGTCTCCTCAGTGCTTGTCTCCTAAGGTATCTACATATCCTACTGGGGGCATGTAAGCACCTTGTGCTAGTTCAGATGCCATGGGTGGCATTATCCTGAAATGTCGATTGCCAGGGTTTGGATTTAGCTACAGAACGCCATGGGCAGGATTATCTCGAAATCTCGAAAGCCAGGGTTCTGGGGGTAGCCTAAACCCAATTCCATGTGCAGTGAGGTGGGGATTACATTAATGGAAGCACCCAAGTCAAGGAGGGCCCGGTTAGAAGTAATGTTTCCTATTGTGCAGGAAATCAGCGGGGCTTCCGAGTCCTGCTTCTTAGGAGGTAGCTTGTTTAGGATCAGTGTGCTTTTGTTATCGGACAAAACTACTCTCCTATTATTTTCAAATTTCGCTCTACGCCTTTCTTTATATGCATTCAGTAAACCTATGGCGTAGGTGGGGATTTATCCGATAGCTGCGAGGAGTAAAATGATTGTCAATTTGAAAGCCTGAAGTAAGGACATCCTTTCCTCCAATTTCTCCTCCGACTTTTTCTGTTTGCCCATACAACAACAACAAACTCCTGAATCAGACACTGATTTTTTGTTGATCACATTCTTAGTTGAGAGTTTGGAATTCTTGCTACTGGGCCTAATGGGGTTGACATGGGGTTGGGTAGGTCCCTTGTGTCTACTACCACTCCTCAAGATGATGGTGTTTGCTATGGCAAAATGCTGTTGGTTAGTGCCTTGAGGAGGGTTGGGCAAAACAGGAGGCTCCCGGTTGATTACGGTAGGAACTTGGTTTGCTTCGGGAGGGGCTGGGGTAGCCTGATAGATAACATGAGCTTAAGCATGTGACTCCCCATCATTACCAAACCCTTGAGGCCCAGTGCCTCAGTTCTGTACATTCCTTGGGTTTGGTACATATTGTGATGGTAGAGATCTGGGTTGTCGGTTGTTTGTACTAAGTGTTGAAGTTCGAGTTGTTACGCTAACGTATTTGGTTTTGAAAAACTTGTCGTTGTAGTTTGAAAGCGAAGAACTCGTGTTCAACAAATAAAATTTATACCAGAATAGAAATCCCGAGTCGAACTCAGGGAGGTGAACGTTTGATTTAAAAATACGCATTTAATTTATTTGTCACGAAGTAGATTAATTGATTAGAAACTATCTATCTATTTACACTAAATAGAAGAGAGAGAGAGAATGAGAGAGAGAGAGAGAATATTATAAACAAAAATCAAAAAGAGATGTAGAATGAACATGAAATTCATTATCAAAGAGCTTGCTTGTTACACTAAACATTACGAATAGAAAGCAGAAAATGATTATACTAGAAAGCAGTAAATCTACTTTAGAAAGCATTAAAAAGAATGGAGAGAAAATTATCCTCCTCGACGATTGCTTGGAGGACGAGCCGGACGAGACGACGCCTAGAGGACGGGGAACAGAGCAGGATGAAGGAGGATGAAGTGGAAAGAACGGGAATGGGGCAGCACGTTGTCGTCGTCGCGGGATCCACTTCCGAAAGGGGGATGAATTTTGACTTTATCTCTTGAGGAGCATCCCGGATGTGGGATAAGCTTCTTTTGAGCTTTGGAGAGGGAGAGAAGAGAAGGAAGGGATGAAAATTTCATATGGAGGGGGTCTCCTTTTATAGTTGTAAGGAGTGAGGGCAATTTGGTCTTTTTAATCTGAAAAACATTAATTCAAGACCTTTTTATCCATCCCTAAAGGTCCGAACGTGGGCGTAGTGGGCGGCGCACACTCCCGCTCGCCTTCTCAAGCTGCAACGCATGCCCACGATCTTCAAATCTCAACCGTTTGATCGTGAGATCGAACGGTTGAGATGCATCCTCACCGCGCCTCCTCAGCGCGCGCCTCCACGTGAAATCTCGCGTCTGCGCGAGCATGCGATAGCGCATGGGCGCTATCGGGCACGCACAGTCGCTGGATCGCAATCGAGCGCTCCTCATGCCCGCTCGCCCGCGCCCCCTCGCCTTCTCCTCGAAACTTGAACCCACGCCCATCCACAAGTGAACGCTCTATCCACTGCGCTACGTGCATGGATGGGCGGCTGGAGCGATATCTGAGTGTGCGATTAGGACCGTTGGATTAAGATCCAACGAGTAGGGCTGCGTCTCCAAGTGATCCTTCAGAGTTTGAGAGCGCCGGTTGGGATCCATTCTCAGCCGTTGGATCTTGTTCCAACGGTGGAGATACGTGGGTGCTAGCAGCTTCGGAAGTTGAGGGCGATTGGTTGGGCGATCGAGATGGCACCATGTGGCACCATCTTGGTCGTCCATCTTCTGGATGATGTAAATGGTGCCACGAGTGTCGGATTGAGTCGATTTTTGCATCGTTAGGCTGCAATTGTCTATCCAAATCCATCCGTGTGGTCAGATTTGTCTTTTGAAATGTGGATTCACACCACCTTGGCCCTTGATCTTCTAGGGTTCCTCGGTCTCTATCTGATGCTACAGATGTCTAATTAAGGCGATCTTGGAGTCGTTGAACTCCAATCGTCACCCTGATCAAATCTGTACAGTTGGATCTTTGATCTGAGGCCCCAATAAAAATTTTCCCTATCCCTGAACATAAAAGGAGACAATTAACCTCCATTTTATTCAAACTAATCTAAATGCAAGATGATGCATGCTATGCAATATTTATAGTATGCAATGCAATTCTATTCTTAAAAACATGTATAAATAGACATCTTATGTAGTGTAAACATGTTTACATCACTAAGTCCGTATTGCAAGGTGTCCAGCGAAGTTTTCATCTATTGCATGAGCTGGAGCATTGACCCTTGCATTTCTACCATTTTCAGGTTCAAGTCAGCCTACTCGGCGGGTTGTTGAGCAGTCCACATGGGCTGATTAACCTGATTTAGGGGCAATTAAGTATATACATGACCCTGACCCATTAGTTTTTGCGGTACAAAGTTGTTGGGTCGATATTGGGTTTGCTGCCCCTAATCCTTCGAAGAGAAGTTAGGATGAGTTTTCCAACTAGAATTGTAGGAATTTGAATAAGGGTTGGACCTAACATTCTTTTGCACAGCATGAACATCCTCATAAGATGAGGATGAAGAAGTCTCAAAAAGACTGGGATCAAAGGCCCCAGTTTGGAACCCATAAGGTCCCAAGAAGAGTTGGCTCAAAGGTTAAGTCGGCTCTAGTTGGTTCACAAACTCCCGTCCCATAGGAGCTTGCGAAGAATGAAATCCTGATCCTTGGGATTGAGTGGATCTAGAAAAATTAATGTTTCCGGACATCCACTCTTCCGTTTGTTTAGCAACCAGATCCATCTTATCTAATCTATTACAGATCAATTCCATATCAGAAGAATGAGAATCTTGGACCTCATTGGCATTTGATCTAGTTTGTTGGGATCGGTTGAAGGTTTCCTTGGAGGCATGGTTTAAAGAATTTTTGCTTATTTCCTCAAACAAATCATACGCGCTATCTGTGTCTTTGTTGAGGAAATTGCCTCCGCAAGATGCATCCACATGATTACAGAGTTGATCATTCAACCCATGATAAAAAATCTGCATAAGTTACCATTTAGGCACCTCGTGGTGTGGACATTTCTGCAAAAAATCCTAGAATCTCTCCCAGGCCTTATGAAACGGTTCCCCCTGCCACTAGGTAAAAGTGGTAATGGCTCGTTGCAACGCATTGGTTTGCCCAATTGTGAAGAATTTCTTCAGGAAAGCTTATTTCAAAGCTATCCAGGTAGCAATCAGTCTTCCAATGGTATGATACCAATGTGCAGCCTTATGCCTGAGTGAATGGGGGAAAAACCTCATGAGCACCTGTTATTCATCCACATTCCGCGATTTGGTAGTCTGAACCAGAGTGATCAGGTCCTCTAAGCCAAGCCCTGATCGGGGTGATGATTGGAGTTCAATGACTCCAAGATCGCCCTAATCAGACATCCGTAGCACCAGATAGAGACCAAGGAATCCTAAAGATCATGGGCCAAGATGGTGTTAATCCGCACCTCAGACGACAAATCCGACCACATGGATGGATTCAGATCGACGATTGCAACCTAACGATGCGAAAATCGGTCCAATCCGATACCCGTGGCACCATCTACATCACTCAGAAGATGGATAGTCATCATCTTCCTTACCTTCAATCATCAGCCCGCCCTAGCTTGAATTGAAACCATTGCCTGAGAATCTGAAATATCAGTTTTTAGGACCACACAAGATGCTCCATGTGATTATCAGTGCTAAATTAACAAAGGAGAAGGAGATTAAACTGATTAAGGTCCTAAAGGAACACAAGGAGGCAATTGGTTGGATCATTCATGACCTTAGGGGGATCGAGCCAACTTATTGCAATCATAGAATATTTTTGGAAGATGGATCCTGCCTTCTTGCCAAATGCAGAGGAGATTAAATCCAAATATGCGAGAAGTGGTTAAGGAGATTATTATGTGGCTCGATGTAGGAATCATTTATCTGATCTTTGATAGTCCTTGGGTAAGTCCTGTGCATATTGTTCCCAAGAAAGTCAGGATTACCGTTATGACTAATGAGAAAGGAGAATCTGTCACAACTTGTTCAGCTTCCTCTTGGAGGGTTTGTATCAATTACAGGAAGCTGAACACAGCCACCAACAAGGATCATTTCCCTCTGCCTTTCATTGATCAAATCCTAGAAAGATTAGCCAGGCAGAAGTACTTTTGTTTTCTTGATGGCTACTCGGGATACAACCAAGTTCCTATCCATCCCGAGGATCAGGAAAAAACTATTTTCACTTGTCCCTACGGAACCTTTACTTTCCGTAGAATGCCATTCGGCTTATGCAATGCACCTGCGACTTTTCAAAGGTGTATGCTGGCTATATTCTTTGATATGGTGGGAGAGTTTATGGAAGTCTTCATGGACGATTTCTCTATTTTTGGAGAATCGTTTGACTCTTGTTTAGCTAATCTTGAAATGATTCTTAAACAATGCATCAAAATAAGATTGGTCCTTAGCTGGGAAAAGAGTCATTTAATAACACAAGAAGGCATTGTCTTGGGTCATGTAATCTCTGAACGGGGAATTGAAGTGGATAAAGCTAAGGTTGATGCTATCTCTAAACTTCCCCCTCCCACATCTGTTAAACAAATTCGATCATTTCTTGGTCATGTGGGATTCTACAGAAGATTCATCAATGACTTTTCGAAGGTTGCTCGTCCTCTGAGCAATCATCTCGCCAAAGAAACACCATTTGATTTCGACGAATCATGTCATAAGTGACGGAAAGCCATTCTCGTGCATTTTAAAGTTGTCAAAAATCATAGTATAGGCACGCAAAAATGTTCGTAAAAAAATGATTTCTAAAGATAACGAGACTTTGAGTCCCGGTTGTTCGTCTCTGGAAGGCATTTGTTCAAATCTGAAATCGATCTTTTATAGCTCTACTTATTTAGAATCGCATGGCGGTTTATGGTTATTATGTATTTAAACATGACATGCTTAGTTGTAATTGATGATAATGAAAAGCAGGCAACTTTAATCACATGAAATATTTTGCAATCAATAAGCTCATGGTGATTTCCAACATAGAGATATGCATATAAAGAATATATCTTTCATTCATTCATTCAGAGGATGTTTGCAACAGGGAGTGTAGAGGAAAGGTTGTACATGAAAGCTTAAAAAGCATAAACCTAGCTAACAGAAAATGATCGCATACAGGAATCTACGGAAGGATTTTGCATGCATCATTGGGGGAGAATAAGGACTACACTACTAAGCAGTAAATGAAAGCAGTAATGTAAAGAGCTAGATAGTAATCTATCAAAAAGTGAGGGCATTCGAAGGTGGGCTTCGATGGCCTTGGAATGGTTGAAAGGAGAAGGAGGGGCGGACAATGGAGCTTAGGCCGACCCTTGGAGAGAGGTTGGGGGAATGATCCAGCATCCTGGCATGGAGATGGTGGCAGCCATGGTGAGGCAGCTCATGGAGGTGGAGTGGAAGTGATGTAGCTAACCTAAATGGAATGAGTAAAGCCAAGAGATGGATTGCCAAGAATGGGATGGGTGCAAATGGCCACCCCTTAGGTCTTTTTATAGACCTAAGGGAGTCTCTCTAGAGAAGTGTGGAACTCTCTAGAGAAAGCTCCAAGAGTGGCTATCCAAGTGAGATAGAAGTGGTTCTTAGATCCACAAAAAGTGGATCTAAGAATTGAATGCCTGTTGGTTGCTAAATTTGGCAACCAAGAGTGGCGCCACTTCAAGAGTGTTCTAGAGAAATCTAGGTGTGTGGGAGTGCGTGAGTCGGTGTGTGTGTGTGTGTGTGTGTGTGTGGTCGTGCCCTAGGTGTCTAAGTGATATAGGTTAGGTCCTAAGGGGTTTAGGTAGGTGTATGACTTGAATTAGGGTTGCAAACCCTAGTTGCTAAGTGAAAATTGTAATTAAACTTAACCCAAGTTTAATTGAATGAGTGTGAACCTAATTGAGAGTGAAATAACTCAATTAGGTTAGGCTTAGGTCAATTAGACTCTCACTAAGTCCAATTGGACTTGTGTGGGTTGAGATTTGAGCTCAATTGGACCCTATGAGTCCAATTGACTTAGGTGATGGTAATTGACTTTGATCTAAGTCAATTGGGTTTAGTGAGGACCTAATTAGGTCCTTAGGAAGGTCTAGA
This sequence comes from Thalassia testudinum, assembly GCA_037157565.1. Lineage (NCBI taxonomy): Eukaryota > Viridiplantae > Streptophyta > Magnoliopsida > Alismatales > Hydrocharitaceae > Thalassia > Thalassia testudinum. The sequence continues at coordinate 60,361,366 of JAZHRO010000059.1, forward strand.
GGTGGTGTACTAGGGTTAGGATACCTTAATTTAGGTTCCTATGGGGTTGGAATTGGGTCTAGGGAGCTAAAGATCCAAGGTCAAGGCTTAAATCTCAAAACAAGAATTGGAGAGCAGTTCCAGACGTCCAAAAATAGAATCAGAGATCTTATACTAAGAAATCAGAAGTCCATTCTTGTTGTCTGGACATCGAATTAGAGTCAGGAAGAATTCAAGGTTTTGTCTTGGGTATTATGCAGAAATTGGACGTCTGACAAAGTGTCTGGACGTCCAATAACACTGCAGAAGTGGGTTTGAGGTGTCAGGAGTTGGTTGAGGGTTCTGGACGTCCTAAAATTCATCTGGATGTCCAGATAAGGGTTGGAATTAGGGTTTTAGGGTTTCCTAGTTTGTGGTGACCTAATCTAAGGGTGGCTAAGGCTTGGGGAAGTCTCTAGCCTATCCTAGGGCTAGGATGGACCTATGCTCTTCACATTTTACTGCTTTATTCCTACCTAATAGAATAGCATACCTTACTCCCTTACACTATTACGTCCTACATCTAATCTGAGTCTTCTGCTCCAATCCTGCTGCAACACCCATTATTCCTGATCCAGCTTCTGATTAGCTTATTGCCTGCAATTTACATAATGCACTTAATTAGCACATTATAACATTATTTTATGCATAGCTAAAGTAAAGCAGTAAAGATGCAGATAATGCTTATGCATGCATGAATTACCCTAACTTATGCTAAGTTCTAACCTAATTTAGGCCAATTAAGACCTATGATTGCTATGCAATCATACCCCCATGCCTAAATCTTGCTAGTCCCTAGCAAGTGCAAGACTAAATTATTCACAGCAAGGGTCCCTGAGGGATTTATTATTTTATCAAGTGTATGCATAGAGATTTTTCTCCTTTTTGTTTTCACCCTATGCTCTAGAAATCCAGACAATCGTGAAAGTGTAGCTATGTAGCTTTTGCAACGGATTCGAGTGAAAAACTATACACCTCTAAAGCCTGTACTTGACCCCTAGTAAAATTTCTAGCAGGATAGGTGGACTTCTTCCCTCGGGGTATTCAAGATATTCTATGAGTTCCATCCCGGCTTTAAGCTTAGGTAAAGGATGTTTGAGGGATACGGGTGTTTATTTGGTGGGTCACTCTCACTTGGTGCTACATAGAGATTAGTGCTACAGAATCTAGATTCCCATATTATCAAGTAATTCAACTCAGAGAAAGACGAGAAAAACTATGCTCTCTTTGGTTCCTTTGTATTTATTCTCTCTTTCTCTCTTCTCTTTTTCTTTTCTTTTCTTTCTTTTTCCTAGAGCTCACAATCTCACCAGATTCACATGTATCATCTGTATTTTGGTGGTCTCACCTGGCATTAACACTTTAATTGAATTTCCATAACCCTAACACTAAGTCAGAATTCCTTAGCTAGTATTCGGGCGGTTAGAAACACAAAATGATAGATCAAGGCCATATTTGGTGGATCTCAAATTTATTTGGTGGTATTGCCTCAATACAACTGAAATAAACACTAAATATTCACTTTTTTTCTTTGCTTTTTCTTCTTTTTCTAATTTTTTTTCAATTTTTTTCTTCTCTTTCTTTTTTCAACACAACACAACTAGCACATATCCATGAACTTTATTAAGGAGGCATTATTAGGGATTGGTGGTACTCAAGAGACATTGGGTGGCTTATTTGGTGGAAGTGCCTACTCACGGCACTGGGAGAGACGAATAGGATGATGTATTTCTGACCTTGACATCAATACCCTCCTTCAGCCGAGGATTCCATAAAGAATGGTCGTAACCATCCACCTTAGCCCTAGTTTTATGAAAATTCGCTCTCCGCGTATTTGCCTTATTTGGTGGCTCTCAATATTCACACAAAATGTATACGTAGGAATCGAGACCGAAAACTATGTCTAATCTCAGAGTATCATCACCTAATTATCTAGGATTTCAAATTCCTTACACTAATCTTAGAGCACCAGTACACTCCACTCTCATCTCACACAATTTGGTGGATTTTTGGAAGAAAATATGCCTGACTCCCAAAACACTATCCAGGGGTTCAGGAGAAGAAGCACTGCTTCTTCTCGACACATTAAAGATGTTTATCAACCTTCACCATGAATCCATTGCAAATTCTACGTGTGTGTGAAAAATTATATTGGATTCCAGATTACAGGAATCAACTAGAGGAAAATAATTCCTAACGCATTCTCTTAATAAAATAGTCTTATTCATGAATGCAATATGTATATATGTTATAAACAAGTAACCTCGTATAATTTGTACTTCATAAAATTTCCCTTTCGGGTTACATTCAGCTTGACCCTAAATTTAGAACAAGAGGTGAGCGGGTGAGTCGGAAATGGCTGTTGCGGACGATTTCTAGCTCCAATGCGACCATTGGAGGTGGAGTCCGTTGTTCTTTTGTTTAGGGTCCTAAAGTACGCTTGACATGCAGCTCTGAGGTTTTCCTAAATGTTGGCATAAAAATTTTCAGTTTTGTTGTATCTACCCCCCCATGCCTAAGTTTTTGCATGTCCTCATGCATGAATATAAAAGAAAATAAATACAGCAGGGAGAGAATGGGTAGAAATCACCTGTAATTGCTCTTGAAATTATGTATTCAGCACCGGCCAACCTGTCAGTATGCAATATGCAGAAAGACAATATGCTAAAAGAAAAATATGCTATGTATAAAAATGGTTATGTATAGGTGATGGTGGAATGTGGGATATGCTATCTATACGTGCTGAATTTAATGCCTCCAGCTGGGTGAAAATATAATCACACGTCCTCGATAAGATGAATGATCTCGTCAGGTGGAGGAGGTTCCTGGGCCAAAAATGGCTTGAGGCGCTAGCCATTTACCGTAGATATATGCCCATATTTTGGGTCCCTGATCTGGACTGCCCCATTAGGATATGGATGAATCACAACATACGGGCCAGTCCACTTGGACTTGAGCTTCCTTAAGAAAAGTTTCAGTCGCGAATCGAACAACCAGACTTGCTGGTTGGGCGTGAATGCTTTCCTTCGGATGTGGTAGTCGTGAAAGGCCTTGGTCTTGTCCTTGTATATCAATGCATTCTCATAGGCCTCCCGCCGGATCTCTTCCAATTCGCTGAGCTGGAGTTTCCGTTCTTGACCTCCTGCATCGAAGTCGAGGTTACATTTTCGCACTGCCCAAAAGGCGTGGTGTTCCAACTCTATAGGAAGGTGACAGGACTTGCCATATACCATGCGATATGGTGACATTTCGAGTGGGGCCTTGTATGCGGTCCGATATGCCCAGAGTGCATCAACTAATTTATCAGACCAGTCCTTCCTGTCTGGTCTAACCGTCTTCTGGAGAATCAGCTTGATCTGATGGTTAGACACTTCAGCCTGCCCATTGGTCTGCGGGTGATACGGGGTAGCTATACAGTGATGGACCCCGTATTTCTTTAGTAATGACCTGAAGTGGGCGTGAATGAAGTGGCTTCCCCCGTCGCTAGTCAGAGCGCAGGGTATTCTAAATCTCACGAAGATGTACTGTCGTACGAAAGAAATGACGATCTTGTGATCAGCCCGTCTCGCCGGGATGGCCTCGACCCACTTCGAGACATAGTCAACGGCTAGTAATATGTACTCGAAGCCATGCGAGTTCGGAAAAGGGCCCATAAAATTGATGCCCCAGACGTTGAATACTTCTACAACCATGATGGGCTGGAGTGGCATCATGTCTCTCCTGGTCCTAGAACCTACCGATTGGCATCATTTGCAATGTTGGGCATATTTGTGTGTATCTCTGAAAATGGTTGGCTAGAAAAATCCCAATTGCAAGATCTTTGCAGCGGTTTTCCGTCCCGAGAAATGACCACCACATGCATCATTGTGGCAAAAAGATAACACACTGGGGATCTCAGAATCTCGGATGCATCTTCGAATAATCTGATCCACTCCAATGCGGAAGAGCAGTGGGTCATCCTAGAGGTAGAATTTGGCCTTTGCAGTGAATTTGAGTTTCTCGTCCTTGGATAGGTTCGCGGGAATCTTGCCTGCGGCAAGGTAGTTTGCAATATCCGCGTACCAGGGGAACTTAGCAGAGTGAATTGCCAAAAGCGATTCATTCAGAAATTGCTCATGGATAGGCAAGGAATAAGGAATGTGTCCTGGGTCCAGTCTGGATAGGTGATCCGCCACAACATTCTACTTTCTGGCTTTGTTGCGGATCTCGATATCAAATTCCTGCAATAGAAGGATCCATCTGATGAGCCGTGGTTTGGCATCCTTCTTTGCCAACAAATACCGGAGGGCTGAGTGGTCAGTCAAGATGATGACTTTGGACCCTAATAAATACAATCTGAATTTTTCCAACCTGAATACTACTGCTAGCAGTTCTTTTTCAGTGACAGTGTAGTTGCGTCGGGCCTCATTCAGCATCTTGCTAGCATAGTACATGACGAAGGGTTGTTTCTCCCGACGTTGGCCTAAAACAGCACCGACAGCAAAATCAGAAGCATCTCACATCATTTTGAAATCAAGTGACAAGTCAGGTGGTTGGAGAATCGGGGAATCAGAGACAGTGCTTCGTAAAGTCTCGAAGGCGCTGAGACACGAGGTGTCGAATTCAAAGGGGACATCGACAACCAGGAGATTCGTCAAAGGCCATGAAATTTTTGAGAAATCACGTATAAATCTTCGATAGAAGCCAACGTGACCCAAGAATGATCTGATCTGCTTGACCAAGCTAGGTGGTGGTAAGTGGGAAATAATCTCAGATTTTGCTCGATCGACCTCGAGTCCATTTTTAGAGATCCTGTGCCATAGTACTATGCCATCCCTCACCATGAAATGGCTTTTCTCCCAGGATAGTACTAGGTTTACCTCAATACACTGTTTCAGGATCTTGGTGAGGTTATCAAGACAAGATGCGAAATCATCTCCAAAAATGGAGAAGTCATCCATGAATACTTCCACATAATCCCCAATCATGTCAGAGAAGATGACCATCATATAATGCTAAAATGTCGCTGGTGCATTGCAGAGGCCAAAGGGCATCTGTTTGAAAGCGAATGTTCTGAAGGGGCATGTGAATGTGGTCTTGTCTTGATCTTATGGGCTAATCACTACTTGATTATACCCGGAGTACCCATCCAAAAAGCAAAAGAAACTGCGTCCAACTAATCATTCCAAGATCTGGTCAATGAAGGGCAAAGGAAAGTGATCCTTCTGGGTAGCCATGTTCAGTTTCCTGTAGTCGATGCAGACTCGCCAAGATGTCGTAGTGCGGGTCGGGATGGATTCGCCCTTATCGTTTTTCACAATGGTGAGTCCTGCTTTCTTGGGCACTATCTGGATCGAACTCACCCAATGGCTATCTGAGATTTGGTACACAATACCTGCATCCAGCCATTTGATGATCTCCTTCTTAACAACCTCTAGCATATTTGGGTTAAGCCATCTTTGAGGTTGTCTCGAAGGTTTCACTCCCTCATCCATGTAAATGTGATGAGTGCAATACGAGGGGCGAATACCGCGGAGATCAGTAATACTCCACCCTATAGCAGCCCTATGGTCTTGTAGCGTAGAAATCAATCAATGCTCTTGTTCTTGGGTTAAGTGGGCATTAATAATGACTGGATATGTCTCACTTTAGCCTAAGAACACATTCTTAAGTGAGTCAGGTAAGGGCTTCAATTCAATCACGGGTGGGTCAGAGTCAGAAATGGGAGTGGGAGGAGCAGACTCAAGGGTGGGAATCTGCTAATCCATATGCACGTGAATTCCCGCTGATTCGCTTCCTGTGAAATAATCGGTTGTGACTGCATTAACGGGAAACCCGTTACCTATGGTCACGTCTTCCTGAAACAACAAAGGCAATTCAGCATTGTGTGGATCAGGATAGCTAGAGTCAGGCGTGCTATAGTCAAAAGCACACCCTAAACAATTAGATCCTCGGGGAGATATGTGTAGTGCAATGGTCTCAGTCCCATGTGGATCAAGGTCCAAGAACCCTGATAGTGCAGATGAATGAGACATTGGGTTGTCACAAAGGAGCCCAATGTTACCACAGTATGCCAAATCTTCATCTTCACCATCCTCCTCTATGTGATCACAGTCAAAATTCCTTGCTGCCCTGAATATGTCAAGTTGAAGTCGCTCATTACCTAGGGCTATCTCCATACACCCAGATGCACAATCAATGTTTGCTCGGGCTATTTGTAGAAATGGGCGACCCAAAATAATTGGTGCATCTCGGAGATTAGGAGGAACTTCCATATCGAGAACGAAAAAGTCTGTAGGAAAGCAGAACCCGCGGACTTTTATGATCACGTTCTCAACCACCCCCCTCGGTGTCTTCACTGATCTATCAGCGAGCTGAATCATGACTGAGGTGGGCTTCAACTCCCCAAATAGAAATCGATCAAATACGGCAGTGGGAGTTAGGTTGATGGACGAACCCAAATCTAGAAGGGCTCGATCAAATGGAGAATCCTGTAAGAAGTAGGATATAAGTGGGGTACCAGGGCCTTTATTTTTCTGCGGCAAGTCAGCTAGAATCACGGCGCTAGCCTCTTTAGACAATATTGCCTGTTGTCCAATTCTAAGCTGTTGCTTTGGGGTACAATAGTCCTTGAAGAATCTAGCGATAGCAGGAATGTGATCGATTGCCTCGAGGAGGGGGACCTGAATATGTACTTCCTTAAACATTGATTTCAGATCCTCAAAATTTCGCGTCCTTTTTCCATACTACATTTCGTGTCAGAGCCTCAGGAAAAGGGACAGGAATCTCAGGGTTGAGTGGACGCTTACCCTTATCTATCACAGGTGGCTCCTGAGATGAAGAGGGAGTTGAACTCGCTTGCGGCGAAGGGTGAGAAAAATCAAGAACTACCTGCCTATGTGGTGGTTCGAATGTCTTCCTTCTGCTCCTTAAAGAGACAGCATGTGCATTGGCTTGCTGTCCATGAGGTGGTGGGGGAGCAAAAGGGGCAGAGTATGTGGGGTTCTGCAAAGGTGGCTGGCCTTGCGCGTAACCGGGTGGTGCAGGAGGCGCCTGTAATATGGCGTGTGCCTATCCCTGTGGTGCCTAAAACCTAGGCAGGGCACCTTGGTTCTACACATATCGAGGGTTTGAGACGAGTTGGGAGGGCAAGGCTCCCTAAGTCCTATGCTCCTGCAACAGCTGGTTCTGCATGTTCTGTATAGTTTGTATCTGGTCTGCCATCGCCTTCATGATCTGCAAGCTATCCTGTGTAGATTTCCTCATCGATTCTTGCAGCTCCTCTTTCAGTGCCTCCAAAGGGTCAGCCCACTTTGGAGGGTGACTGGAAGCTTGGTGCAATGGCTGGTATATAGAACGGGGTTGCTGCTGATGCGGGAATGGCTGCTGCCTAGGGTATGTGTTTTGCGCATTCCTGTATTGCCTGGTCTGATAGTGTGGATCTTGATGTGGTCTCTGTGAGTTACCAGACTAGGAGAAGTTTGGATGCTGGCGCCAACCAGGGTTATACGTCTCTGAATATGGGTTATTACTCCCGTATCCTTGGATAGCACTGACGTCCTCGTAGGCTGAAGATGTCTGAGACGTATATCCATCAAGGGGATACGTATTATAATCTGCAAGTGGTGCGTAACCCTGGTCGTATGGTGCCAAATCTGGATTGTTTACGGGATCCTGATATGCGAGATCTCGTAAATGAGGAGAAGATGCATCCCGAGTGAGTAGATTAACTCGAGCAGGGGGGCTCAAGGTGCATAGGAGGGTCTTTGAGCAGCAGAATTCAGGTTAGATTGACCCTGACTAATTTGGTCAATCTTTTTCTCAATCAGGTTTATTCTATCTAGCTGCTTGACGATGATATCCATGTCAGCTCGAATCCACTCGGTGTGAGCCTCATGGACACCAACCCGCTGCTAACCAGGCCGCTGGAACTGGTTCATGGATGCGGCATTCATCGAGTTCTCTACCAAAGATTCGAACAACTCAAATGCCTTATTATTGTCTTTCGCGAGGAAATTCCCGCCACTAGATGCATCGGCCAGATACTGATGTGTGTCATCCAGCCCATGGTAAAAGATCTGAGCTAAGTGCCATCTGGGTATACCACGATGCGGGCATTTCCGGAGAAGGTCATGAAATCGGACCCAGGCTTCATGCAATTTCTCCCCAGCTCCTTGGGAGAAAGTCATGATTGCACGCTTCATCGCATTTGTTCGACCGATTGGGAAGAACTTTTGCAGGAATTCACGTCGGAATTCCGACCAGGTTCCAATTGGCTTCCCAATGGTCTTGAACTAGTATGAAGCTTTGTCCCTTAGAGAGAATGGGAAAAAATTCATTAGAACAATCCCAAGATCAATGTTCCTGGGTCGAATCTTTTCTGCGAGTCGACTCAGGTCCTCTAGGTGCTGGAATGGATCTTCGCTTGAGTTCCCATAGAAGTGAGTGCTGATCAACTCAATCACCTTGGGCTTGAGCTCAAACGCATCTTCTCCTGCGGGAATTCTGACTAAAGGTGTGACAATTAGTGTGGCTGGATCGTAGAAATCCCGCAGTTGTTCTCCTCGCGGCAAGTGCTGCATCCTGTCAAGCACCGTCAAAATTTGGTCCATGCTCTGCTGATGCCACTCCTCAGATTCAACCACCCGAGCTTCCAGACGAGCCATCGGGTCTAGATTATCAATATCCTGACCCGGTCCAGGTCCAGGTCCAGGATTAGCCATTGTGGCTATAGGAGTAGAAGAAGTGGGGGGAGAAGATGGTTCTGGCGAGGTGACTCGCCTCCTTGGGAGTGGCTCCCAAGGTCCAACCAATTGAGGTCTAAGCGACCTTCCTTGCATACACCACCCAACCCCTGGGTTGGTGTAGCCAAGCCAGACAAGGCTAAGGCCCTGTCAATCAGATGGTCCTTATGAATCAGACGACCAGATTTTTCGTTCTAAGTTTTAATTCTTGAAGAAAATTCATCGTACAACTGACTGAAAGCGATTCCCACCTCTCGGCTAACCTAGCCAAGAGGTTGGAAGCACCTTGTAGTACGACAATGAATTCGAGTTTAATTCGTGTTTCAAAATTTATTTTAGCCCGCTTTTCTTCAGTTGGGGTTTGTGGTGACTGGCTGATGAACACACATAAATTCATGATAAATTGGTTATTTTTTATAGTTCATAGGCTTAACATTGCATATCATGTTATAAATATTACATAACATCTATTGCATGGCATTTAGGATAGTTGTATATTTTGTATATTAATTCCTTCATTTTATATGGCCAGGGTGGCAAGGCGACATCCATACGGGTTTCAGATGGAAAATCTGACCGTACGGATGGATTCGGAGCGACGATCGCAGTTCAGCATCGTGGGAATCATCTCGATCTGAGCACCGTAGCACCCTCTACAAGAAGAAGATGGACGGCCCAGATCCCCGCACCCCCCCTTTGCAAACCAGCGATCCAACCATTGCAACAAACCTTCCCTTGGGTCATGTGGAGCAGCTTGGTGCAATCGCTTCCCAGCCGTTGGATCTTGATCCAATGGCTAGGATTGAAGGGAGCGGATGAAGGAGTTGAGCGGTGCTACTGGCCGGTGTTGGGTCGCCATCCAGGCCACCCAACACCGGCTAGCAGCACCGCTCAACTCCTTCATCCGCGCGCTTCAATCCTAGCCGTTGGATCAAGATCCAACGGCTGGGAAGCAGTTGCACCAAGCTGCTCCACACGACCTAAGGGAAGGTTTGCTGCAATGGTTGGATCACTAGTTTGCAAGGGGGGGCGCAGGTTCAAATCCCCGTAGCCCCTCTAATTCGCAATTGGGCGGGCGCATGGAGCGGCAGCGCCAGCGCAAGGCAGCACATGCGCACGTGCACGCCAGCACATAGCAAGCGCGCACACAGCAAGGCGCGCGTGACGAGTGGGGCAGCGCAGTGTGGGTGCAAGGGCGGTTGGCGCCAGCTTTCAGCGACAGCTGGGCTGACCTACTGCAACGCTTACAGCCGTCACTATTTCATTGCAAGCCAGTAGAGCCAACTAGGGGCGTGAGTGGAGGTGAGTTGTCTACAGCAATGGTTCCAACGACGGTCTGGAGGCCACTAATGATCCTTTAATCCATTTTTAGCCTCTTCTCCTCCACTATAAAAGGACCTACACCCCTCCCTTCCGAGCCATCTCCACCTACTCTACTCCCACCTACTCCCAAGCTCTAGCAAGCCTACCAACGCTCCATTAGAGCTTGTTCTCAAGCTCCCAAGGTGCCTATTAGTGTAGCGAACCTCTGCCCCACCAAATACTCCTCCTACTTCCCATCTCCCTTCATAGGTCATCTTGGAGCCGTCCTCCCACCTCCATTCCAGTAGCAGATCAACTCCGTCTTCTCACCTCCATTCTGAAGCTACGCCGAAGCTTTCCTCAACCCGACGTCCTCCAGCATCTCACCTCCATCGTCCCACTCCTCACCTCCTTCGTCCGAGCTTCCACCAGGCACCATCGTCTTACCAAACAGCCGATTCGGGAGATTTCCTCTCACCTCCCTCTTTTTATATGCTTTCATAGTTTCTTGTAATTGACATTGGAAGTAATATATATCAGATTTGTTCCCCATCTCTATCTTGTGATACGTTTGCTTGTTTGCTTTTATTTCAAAAATACAAAAAATAACAAAATCCCAAAATACCAAAAAGAAATGAATCGAAGTGCGATTTTCAATAAAGTAAACGTCGCCTCAATATGTTTGACCTGGGACTCCCTTGAAGTTTCGATATAAATTTTATCTGATCGATGTGTTTTGCAACTACGATGATGGATTACTTGTAACCCTGATTTCTAACATGCGAAACACGCCCGACCATTTTGGCGTCGTTGCCGGGGAGGCAACGGAATTTACTTTATTGTTTATTGTATTTCTTTGCATTTACATAGCACTAACCCTACTTGTCTTTGATCTACTGTCTTGCAGGTACCCTAGCATGGAGATCCAAGTGTGGCAGATCAGAGTAAAGTGCGAGTAGAGTACTCTGTAAGTGTCTCCCATTTCCCTCCCCCCCCACTAGTTCCTTTCGCCACAATCATAACCATGACGTAATCTACTTATGTGTTTACATAAACCCTAGGATAGACTTTGTTTGTCTTGTTTGCCACCTTCACCCATCTCACCCACATCTTATATAAAAAAAAAAAACAAAAAGATATTTTCTGTGGGACGAATCAATTTACACACTCTATACACCCACATTTGAGGCACATAATTGGACTTGATTTTCATCTACTCAACCAGGCTTCCGACCTGTGGACCCGGTACACGAATTCAACACATAAAAGAGTAGAAAACATATTAGGTTAACCACCTTTTTATGTGCCTTAATCGGTGGTGCATTTGAGCCAATTGAGTGAATTGTTTGGGCCACACCACCTAATCTAAAAGAGGTTCATTTTCTAGCTACCCCATAGGATTCAATAATTAGGTTAAGCCAGGCACTCCATATTTTTCTTGAGTTCTAAAGGAAAATACTTGAACATGTGCTTTCAACAACAAACTTGGTTTGACTCACCAAACTTGGTTGAAAATAGCTAATATTTGAATCCTAAAAGCTATTAAGCAAGATTCGAATCCTAAAACTCACCTCATTATTAATAATCTTGCTTGAAAACCTCTTGGTTGTGCACATTCACACGTTCTCAAACAAATCATTAAGGGCACAACCCATTAAGGGCCCATCACATTCCAGAGCACCAATTTCCCAAGCCTAACTAAAATCAATTAGACGTTGGCCCTAAGGATTCATTCACTCGTCGGGATCCAGGTTGAGATTATTCATGATTAACCTACTTATACTAGTTAATCTGATGTCTAGCTAGGGGAGTAGCGTCAAACGACCGCGGTTGGGGGGTACACTAGGAACCGGAGGCATAAGCCAAAGGAAGAACCTTCTCCCCAATCCCTCCTTCTAACTGGTTGGATTGTCTGGACATAAGTAGAGTAAATCGTCCATAATCTTAAGATGAATTCTGAGAGTCAGTAGACCTTAGGCTACCCCATCTAAGGACAGGCTTGTATTCTTGTGCTGTAGGGTTCCCTCTTTTCCCTGTCCTTCCGACTTCCTTCCAGTGTATGCTTGGGAGGAGGTTAGTGAACCCTAGATTGGAAGGACTTTTAGACCATTCTAGGAGGCAGAGGTTGAGCTATAGCCAAGCAGAACCCATGGCTAATCAACAACTACCTCCCCCACCTCCGAACCAGCAAGAGTTGATTCAAAGGCAGTTGGAAGAATTGCAGCAGATGCAGCAATGGTTCCAACGCATGCATGGTCAGGGCGCTTGTCCCTTGAAGGATTTTTACGATCCTTCAAACTATGGGGAATGGCCCAGCGTCATGATTCCCGTTGGAGACATTGAAATCAAGCCCCAAGTCTTAAGTTTGATTAAGCATTTCCATGGGCTTGGCTTAGAGGACCCATTCCAGCACCTGGAAGATCTGAACACTTTGGTTTAGACCACCAGAGCAAGGAATGTGAACGAAGAGCAAATGATCATGAGGCCTTTCCCCCACTCTCTCAGGGATAGGGCCACACATTGGTACTGGACTATAGGAAGATCGATTGAAACTTGGGCTATTCTTAAGTCAGCTTTCTTGAAGAAATTCTTCCCTATTGGAAGGACCAATGCCTTGCGACAGGCGATTACCACTTTCGCCCAGCTGCCGGGGGAACCGTTTCATGGTGCCTGGGAGCGATTCCAGGAACTTTTGAGGAAGTGTCCACACCACGAGGTGCCAAAATGGCAACTCGTGCAGATTTTCTATCACGTAGACGCCTCCTACGGAGGCAATTTTCTCAATAGGGATGTAGATAGCGCATACGACCTATTTGAGGAAATGAGCGAGAACTCAATTAATCATGCCTCCATGGATGCATTCAATCGGTCCCAACAACCTAGGTCAAGTGCTAATGAGATCCAGGATTCTCATTCATTTGACATGGAATTAATTTGTAATAAACTGGATAAAATGGACTTGGTTGCTAAGAAAATGGAAGAATGGATGTCTAGGAATTCAGGATACACTTCTTTACCTACTCAATCCCAGAATTCAGGATTCCATTCCTCACGAGCTCCCACAGGGCGGGAATTCATGAACTAACTCGATTCAACTCAACCTGTGAGCCAGGATTTCTCGGAACCATATGGATTCCAAACTGGGGCCTTTGATCCCAGTTTCTCTGATCCTTCCTTCTCTTCATCCTTGTTTTATGAGGATGCATATGCAGTGCAGGAGAATGTTAGGTCCAACACATATTCCAACACTTTTAACTCGGGATGGAGGAACCACCCTAACTTCTCTTGGAAAAATCAAGGGCAACAGACCCAATCTCGATCGAACAACTATGCATCTTAAAAACCCATGGGTCAGGGTCAAGTATACACCCAGTTGCCCTCGAGACCAGTTAATCAGCCATCTTGGAATGCCCAACAATCCACGGGGCAGGCTGATTTGAACCGGCAGATGGTGGAAATGCAAGGGTCCATGCTTCAGCTTATGCAACAAATGAAGACATCCTTGGATAACTTGCAATCCGAGTTAATTGCAAACACCCGACAACCCGGATCCCTACCATCTCAACCCATACCAAACCTACATAATGTGCAAAATCAGGGCAATAGAGCCCAAGGGTACGGGAATCAAAGGGACCCACGCGCGCATGCTCAGGTGGTTGAGCAGGGTCCCTCTTCTTCCTCTTCTGGTTACATGACCAACCAAGGCCCTCCAATCTTCACTAATCCACCTCAAGACCCAAACCCTTATGCCTTTGCAAACTCTGTCACCTTGAGAAGTGGGAAGTAGACCCAGAACCCAGAATTACCTTCTAGAAGTCAAAACCCTGGGGAGCTTGAGAAAGAGGAGGAGGCTAAAGAGGACAATAAGGCTCAGGGATCGAAAATTGAAAATTCCACCCATATCCTGTTCCTTGAGGCCCTATTGAAAACCAAGAAGAAGAAAACCCTAGACAGCAACGAGGAGCTTTTGAATTTATTCAAGAGTGTAGAGATCAATATTCCACTCCTCAATGCTATTAAGCACATCCCGACTTATGCTAAATTCTCAAAAGAACTGTGTACCCAAAAGCGTAAGTCATGAGAACCCACTTTGAGGAAGGTGATTCTCTCTAAGCAGGCAAGTTCTGTAATCCTACATCACCTTCCTCAAAAGAAGAAAGATCCAGGTGCCCCCTTGATCTCATGCATTATTGGGGAATACACTTTTGATAGGGCACTATTGGACCTAGGTGCATCCATCAACCTAATCCCAACTTCTATTTATGAGAAGTTTGGGTTAGGTGAACTCAGGCCAACCTCAGTAACGCTAGAATTAGTGGACTAATCGGTCACCACACCGAGAGGCGTTATTGAGGATGCAATTGTCAAGGTCAAGGATTTCTATTTTCCTGTAGATTTCCTCATCCTCAACATGGATGTACCTAATGATTTGAGGAACACACCCATCATTTTGGGGCGTCTATTCCTAGCTACCGCCAAGACCAACATAAACTGTGAAAGCTGTAGTATGGAGATCGCCTTTGGGGATAAGAAATTAACTCTGGATATTTTTAAGGCGATAAGAGGATTTGAGGATTGTGGATTCATTGAGGAACTCGAGGATCAAGATTTTAAGACGTGTATGACAATCAATGCACTCGAGGACTCCATTAGCTTTAGCGAACCCAACCCACAACCCTCCTCCGTGGTAGACCTGCCACATCCTGAAGAGGCTATTGATTTTGTTCATTCCCAGCCTCTTCCACTGGATCGTCCTGATGAATCTTCATCAGCATCCTCCCTTCCTTCTATTCTAAACCCGCCCCAGCTGGAATTAAAACCATTACCCAAAAATTTGAAATATGAGTTCTTAGGACCTGAAAACACGCTCCCTATGATTATTAGTGATGATTTGACTAAGGAGCAAGAATTAAGGTTGATTAAGGTCCTTAAGAACAACAAGGAGGCAATTGGTTGGACCATCCATGACCTTAGGGGGATCGAGCCATCTTATTGTAATCTTCATATTTTCATGGAAGATGGATCCCGCCCTTCTCGCGAAATGCAAAGGAGACTAAACCCAAATATGTGAGAAGTGGTCAAGAAGGAGATAATTAAGTGGCTCGATGCTAGGATGATTTACCCAATCTCAGATTGTACCCAAGAAGGCAGGAATAATCGTTACGACTAATGAGAAAGGGGAAACCTTCACCACTCGTTCAGCTTCTGCTTGGAGAGTCTGTATTGACTATAGGAAGCTAAACACTGCCACTAGAAAGGATCACTTTCCCTTGCCATTCATCGATCAAATCCTCAAAAGGTTAGCTGGGCAAAAATATTTTTGCTTCCTGGACGGTTATTTGGGATATAATCAAGTCCCTATCCATCCCGAAGACCAGGAAAAGACAACTTTCACATGTCCCTACGGAAACTTTGCATTTCATAGAATGTCGTTCGGGCTTTGCAATGCACCTGTGACTTTTCAAAGGTGCATATGGCCATAGTTTCTGACATGGTGGGAGATTGTCTTGAGGTGTTCATGGATGATTTCTCTATTTTCGGAGATTCTTTTGAGTCTTTCTTGGCTAACTTGGAATTGATCCTTCAGAGATGCATCAAAACACGGCTGGTCCTTAGCTGGGAAAAGAGCCACTTTATGACTCAGGAGGGCATCGTCCTGGGTCACGTGGTCACTAATCGGGGAATTGAAGTTGATTGAGCTAAGGTGGATGCTATCTCTAGACTTCCTCCACCCACATCCATAAAACAGATTCGCTCTTTCCTTGGGCATGTGGGTTTTTATAGAAGATTCATTAAGGATTTCTCGAAGGTTGCTCGACCCTTGAGTAACCTTTTGGCCAAAGACGCACTGTTCGAGTTTGATGAATCATGTCGTAAGGCATTTGATTTATTGAAAACAGTCGTCACCTGTGCCCCGGTATTGCAACCACCGATCTGGACATCTCCATTTGAGATTATGGCTGACGCATCTGATTATGCCGTCGGGGCTATCTTGGGTCAAAAGATTGAGAAAAAGTCCTCTGTGATTTACTACGCTAGCAAAACTTTGGATGAGGCCTAGAGGAACTACACCGTTACTGAAAAAGAATTGCTAGCCATAGTTTTTGCTTTAGAAAAATTCAGGGCTTATCTGTTAGGTTCTCGTGTCATCATCTATACCGACCACTCAGCCTTGAAACATTTCTTGGCCAAAAAGGATGCCAAACCCTGACTTATTCGCTGGATTCTGCTGCTTCAAGAGTTCGATCTTGAAATCAGGGATAAAGTTGGGGCACAAAATGTAGTGGCGGATCACCTCTCGAGAATCCTAATTGATTCTCCTCATCTGGATGTTCCGATATCTAATACTTTTCGGATGAAACTATACTCACAGTCTTAGGAATCCGAACCCCCTGGTTTGTGGATATTGTCAATTATTTGGCCATTGGTTAAATCTGCCAGGATTGGACCAAATAACAATGGGATAGACATGTATCTGAGGCCAAATATTATTTTTGGGATAATCTCGAGCTATACCGCATTGGCGCAGACCAGATTATTCGCTGATGCATCCCGAAAATCGAGTTACATAGCATACTTGAGTTCTGTCACACATCCGTGTGTGGTGGACACTTTTACGGGAAAAAGATGGTCACAAAAATTTTGCAATCCGGATTCTATTGGCCGTCATTATTTAAAGATGCCCAGGAATTCTCTAAGTCATGCACCCAATGCCAGACACTTAGGAACATGGCTAACAGAGATATGATGCCCCTGAACCCAATTCTTTCCGTCGAAATTTTTGACATTTGGGGCATCAACTTTATGGGACCCTTCCCTCCTTCATTTGGACACTAGTATATTCTGGTCGCTGTTGGTTACGTGTCCAAGTGGATTGAGGCAATTCCCACCCAGGCTAATGACCACAAGGTTGTCATCGATTTTGTGAAGAGAAATATCTTCAGTCGGTTTGGGGTTCCTAAGGCAATTATCAGTGATGGTGGCACACATTTCACTCATGCCCAGTTTCAGAATTTACTGGGGAAATATGGGGTGAGCCATCGGATTTCCACACCTTACCACCCACAGACGAACGGACAGGCTGAGGTCTCCAATCAGGAGATCAAGAACATTTTGCAGAAAACCATTAGGCCTGATAGGAAAGGCTGGATCCAAAATCTAGATGATGCTCTTTGGGCTTACCGTACGGCGTACAAAACGCTTATCGGTATGTCTTCGTTCCGTCTGGTGTTTGGGAAGGCATGTCACTTACCCGTAGAACTTGAACATCGGGCATTTTGGGCCATCAAGAAATGTAATATGGACATTGAGTTGGCCGGGAAAACCAGGAAACTCCAACTATTTAAGTTTGAGGAGCTTCGAAATGATGCTTATGAAAATGCCAGAATCTATAAGGCAAGGACCAAAGCTCTCCATGAGCAGATGATTTCACATAAGAGCTTTGTGCCGAACCAGAAGGTCTGGCTTTTCGATTCTTGATTGAAGCTTTTCCCAGGTACACTCAGGTCTAAGTGGGGCAGCTCGTTCATTATTGAGTGGATTTTCCCTAATGGGGTCGTCAAAATCTCTGACCCAAAGACGGGTAATATTTTCAAGGTCAATGGACAGCGTCTCAAACCCTTTGTTGACCGTGTGCTCCCTGAACCCGTCTCGGATAAGGTTGCTCTTACCTTGCCATAACCACCGTGGGCTGATCATCGCCCAGTTGAAGGCACTAAACTCAGCACATGTAAAGATTGTTCCAAGTAGACCAGAGTCTCACGGAAACCAGGTGCTATTCTTCCACTTCTACTTTCTTGCATGCTTTCATTTTTTTCACAACGAGGACATTGTAATAGCTAAGCATGGGGGGTGGACATTTTATAACCATTTTGTCAGCTGTAGCAATGATTTCCTGTTATTTGATTCTTGTTAAAATAATAATAATAATAATAATAAATAAATAAATAAAATGAAAATTTGAAAAGATTAAAAAAAAAAAAAGAATCAGGAGACAAGAACTTAGGCATTAGGAGTTGTAAACATTAGGAATTGATTCTTTAAGACCTAACTACTTAGACTCTTCAAGTCTTCGAGCTTAATTAGCCCGAGTGTCCACTCGAATGTGGATTTAGTCTCGAGTCCTTGCCAATTAAAATTTATTTTAATTTGGTAAATAATTTGGGATGATAAGTATGCGACTTATCAACCCGCCCTCTAATTTGAGGGGACTTTAAGCCTAAGCATCTATACACATTTTTTTTTGCACTGACTCACTTTCCAGCGGTTTTTACGGAAATTGGGTAGCTATGGACCGACTTGGGTGGTATGGCTGGAAAGTTGTCGGTGGTAACAGCTCATCGGCCGGTTGTCCAGAGCCCAGCCACAAGACCATTTCCATTGTACTACCTTTAGGTAAATCTTAGATCAGGAAAGCCACCTACTTAAAAAAAAAATGAAAGAAAGGAGAAAATAAAAAAATAAATAAAACCACACTTCACTGCACAAGTATAGCTGGCAAATTATCGGTGCTAATAGCTCATCGACCGGTTATCCAGAACCCAGCTCACAATAAAAAAAAATGCACAATAATTCCCAAAACACCTAGGGAAGAAGTGGGGAACTAGAATAAACCAGGGAGATATACACTGGGTTCACTCTTGTGTTGACCCCATATAAAAGAAAGTAGGGAGAAAGCTACCGATCATAAAGATAAACCTTTAGGCAAGGTCACCTAGGGTCATAGAAATCCGAAGTCCATTTTAACGGCCGTCTAGTGAGTCTTTCACTATTTTTCACAAGATGCTTAGCACTTAAAGTCTTTTTCGAGTCTTGGGTGGGTTGGGTAGCTGTAAAAAGTTATCTCGTAACTCCCAAACTCCAAAAGTACAAAAAAATTAGAAATGAAGAAAAAGAAAATTTTATCTTCTTAAATAAGGCAAAGGCTTGGACGGTCTGCATTCTGGCAAGCACCCGGACACTATTGAGTTTTTGTAATTAGGTCTTGGGGTTGAGATTTTCTAAAGCAATCAATGAATTTTGCCTAATTACTAGAACCCTAATTGTACTTTTATACATAGCATTTAGGTTAATTTTGCTAAGGACTAGCAAAAAGCAAGCATGGGTGGCTGCGTCATTATCTCGCTCTAGGGTTTCGTCGTAGTATAGTATAGAGAAATGGTTACCAGTTTAATACAATTTGTTACTCGGAAATAAAAGGTTTCCCGAGGTCGAACTCAGGGAGCTACTAGAATTCTAGAAGTACAATGTTTCTATTACAAAAATAAGAGAGAGAGAGAGAGAGAGATAGATTGGTCTCTTGGCTTTTTCTTCTTCTCTTCTTTCTCTCTTGCCCTGTCTTCTTCTTCTCTCTTCTCTTCTCTTTGCTTTATCATCTTCTTCTTTCTCTTCTCTTCTTTCTTCTCTTTGCTTGATCTTCCTCAGTTCTTCTTCTTCTTTATCTTCTTTCTCTTTCTTTCATCTCTTTTCTTCCTTCTTCCCTTTGCTTTCAGCTGCGGCACCTTTTCTTCTCTTCTTCTTCTTTGTCTGCAAAACTTCTTCCGTCATCTGATTTCTCAATCAGACGGCTTAAGTGGCATCTGCTACAGTGCTTCCCTTGTGCGTGAGGGACCTGACCCCTGTGTTCGAAGGCGATAAGCCTACAACACTTTTTTCATTTATTTGGCTACAACACTTTCAGAACTACTGAGGTGGGACGAAATGTCCCACCCAAATTGGCGCCTGCAGCTGAGGAAGTTGCAGGCAATTCGCAGCAGCACGCGAGGCCTTCGCCCCAGCTGCAGGCTTGGAACGCTTCGCGGAGACACTCCGCGCAATCTGGGACCAGTGCCTGGGCGAGGTCAAAGCTGCAGCTGCAGGTGAAGGAGCTCCACCTGCTCAGCAATGGCGGCAAAGAGGGTGTGACTTGAAATCAAGCATACGGCCTCTCGGCCCAATCAGAGGATGCAGGGAGCTTCGCCGGAGTGCGGCGAAGCTAGTGCGGGTGGTGCTGAGGCGTGAGGTGGCGTATGGTGGCAACCCTAGGTCGGACTGTGGTCGGAGGAATGGGTTTGTTCGGGGAGTCGTTAGGTGGTGTGTAGTAGGGAATGGAAAGGGGGAAGCTGTTGAGTAGAGTGAGGGGAAGCTTCTAAGGTGATCGGCGAGGAGTGAGGGGGTTCGTGGAGGTGGAATGGGCTCGCCGGAGTGGGTGGTCGGAGACGGAGCAGGTGGAGGTGGAAGTTGTGTGTAGGGGCGCGAAAATACAAATTGATAGGGGGGAAGTTTAGAGGAGGAGAGGAAGCTTTTACCTAAGTTTTGGACGAAGGAGGAAGGGCGAAGGCACCAGCTCGTGCCTGCCGGAGCTGAGGAAGAAGAGGCCCTGAAAGGGGAGAACGACGATGAGGAGGTAGGCGAAGGGTGTCGATGGGTGCAGCGCGACACAGACGAAAGGGTTAGGGGAACCCTGCTGCAGGTAAGGCAGCAGAGAGATGAGGAGGAGGAGGGGTTGGTCGCCGGAAGCTATAGGCTCTCTGTCGGAGTTGGAGAAGAGGAAGTGGGGGGGGGGGGATATTCTCCGTCAGAGACAACTTACCCTCTTCTGCTGGCGACGACGGTCTTTATAAAGGCGAAGGCAGAGGGGTTGGCACAGGGAGGCGACGTGCCTCCCTCGTCGGAGGATGGCCAGAGCAGCAACCCATACCTTCCGCGCATTCGCACGGAATGTGTGGGCGATGGCAAAGGTCGTGGAGGTGTCCCTGCTACAGCAGACGTCGTAGGGAACACCCGGTTCAATGGGCAGAGGGCCTCCCTCACCCTGCGTGGCGCCATGCTCCGCGCAAAGTCGCCGGAGCATGGCGCTGCTCAGAGTTTTGCAGGGAGGACCTAAGTGCAAAGAACGATGAAGAATCTAGGGGCCAAAATGCCAGGGTTTTGAAAGTTGAGGGTCAAAAAGTAATAGATGAGGACCAAAATGTAAAGTCGGTCAAGAAGGTCTCTTCTTAGGCTCAAGTTTTTATGCATGACTAAATAGGACCTAAGGATTCTAATGGTGAATTTTATTTCTAGATCAAACCTTGTTTGACCAGTCAATTTATGTAAAAACCCAAATTAAATCATTAATTGGGCATGGTTCTTAATGTAGGTCAAAATGGGTTCCCAAGGCCAAATTGAAGGTTCTAAACCCTAGAGATTATTTTTCTATGAATTTTAGAGGGTTTAGTTGATTTTTACTTTGCCTTGAACCTCATGAATTGGAGTGGGTTTGATTTAGGGTTACAGGATGTCATTTAATTCCCTGGGAGTTGCTGTAGCCCTTGTTGGATCAAATCATCCCACTTTACTTCTTATTAGGTTAGTTTGACCTATGTTTGGACCCTGAGTTACCCTGTTTACTGATTATGCTGGTGAAATTGCATTTTTACCACTTATGACCTGTTTTCTTCACAAACTCAGAATTCTCTGAGTCAAGCCTTTCTATAAGTTATGTAGGAGCTTTTTCTCGCATATCTAGGTTAGATTGTGCTAGTTAGGGTTCATGATGAGGTTCTCATCATACCCCCTTGCCTAGCTTTTGCTAGTCTCTTAGCAAAAACTTAAGGTTTTAACCTTTGTTCTAGACTATGATGTTTTTAATAACTTCAGATAAGTGCTTTTTCACTTGAACTTAGATTAGGTTAGAATGCTGACCATAGGCCTAAAAGGTACTCTAGTACCAATCAAGATCCAGATCTGTCTAGCCTCAGCCTCAGTCTTTGGCAAAGGTTTTTAAGGCCCACAAGAACTAACCTAAGGTCTATTGGACTTTGTGGTTAAAGCACCCGTGCTTGAAATGATTTTAGCCCTGGTTCAGTTCGCAGTGCATTTTGTAAGAGAGAGAGATAGAAAGTTTTTCTGTTTAGAGAGTTTTCTCTCTCTTTTTCTTTTTAGTTCTAGCTTAGGATTTGCTTTTCAACACAGTCTGTATCAGATTCCTTACTCCCATCATCAATCCTCAAGGGTTCCTGGCAATCGATGCTTCGAGATAGCACCGCCTATGGCAACCCCCGGAACCCTGGCTATTGAGATTTCGAGATAATCCCATCCATGGTGTTCCGTGTCCGAATCCAGACCCTGGCAATTGACACTTCGTGATAATGCCATCCATGGAATCTGAACCAGTAGAGTGCTTACATGCCCCCAGTAGGATATGTAAATATCCTAAGAGACAAGCACCTAGGAGATGATATTTTGTTACGCATCTTCGAGGGGATTTCCCACCTCTCCGCGCTGGGAACTCGTCCAAATCAACTTGTGTTGATCGGCCGCTCCTACTCTAGGTGTACTTTTCAGAATTTTTCGACGCTTCTGCGTGATTTTTGATTTTTATGCTTACTGAACCAAGCTGTGTGTGAGGTTAGGGTGCTTAGGTTACTGAGTCCCGTAAACCATAAGTTAGTTAATGTGGTCAAATACTCCCTAAGCCTTGGACCTAATACTTAAGCTTTTCATTTTCCTCAACCTCTTAAGGAATGTCTAGATCTTAATGGGTACTAAGAGTCTATCCAAGAATACCTAAAGTTTGCATTCTTACTAATCTCACCAGGCACTTTTCATTTCTTTTCTTGAATAAGGTCTAGAACTTAGGTCAATTCCTTAGTTTCTTACTAATGACTATCACTCTTTTCTTTCAATTTTTGCTCCTTTTTCAATTTGTTCCTTCTCCTACAAAATTTCCTTTCTCCTCTTATTCTTTTATTCTTTTTTTGAATTTTTTTTTAATTTTTATGGTGTTTTTTTGCATCTGTGAATTTTTTGTTTAAAACCTTTTCTTACAAGTTTTGCACTTTTATACCCCCCCATGCCTAAGGTTTGCAATGTCCTCATTGTGACTTAGGGGGTTTTTATTTACTTAGTTCATTCCTTAAGACAAATGTTTTAATGAGTGAATGGGTCGGGATGAATTTTGCGGATGATTTCTAATCCCAGATGCAAGCATCTGAGGTGGAGTCGGCTGTCTATAAGGGCGAACATTAAGTGCACAAAGGTGTGAAAAAGGTTTTAGATTTTCAGGAAAATGACGGGCTGCCTCCTGTTAAGCACTGAGTTTTACGCCATCGGCTGGGCGCAATAAGCTCAAGGGGAATGGAGGATATAAGATGATTCAGCCAAATCAGTAGAAGTCACATCAATGAACGGCTTGAGTCTTTGACCGTTCACGATGAAAGGTTCGGAATCGTGGCTGAGCGGACTGATTTCGATGGCTCCATTTCTAAAAACCTGTCAAACTAAATATGGTCCGACCCACTTGGATTGCAACTTTCCCGGGAAAAGTTTGAGTCGGGCATCAAAGAGTAGGACCTTCTAACCAGGATGAAAGATCTTTCTCGAGATATGCTTGTCATGGAAGGCTTTAACCTGCTCCTTGTAGATTTGCGAGTTCTCATACGCGTCTAGGCGTAATTCATCGATCTCGCTGATTTGAAGTTTTCTGTGGGTTCCAGCCTTCGAAAGATCTAGATTACAGTTCCGTACTACCCAATAGGCTTTATGCTCCAGTTCTACGGGAAGGTGACACACCTTTCCGTACACCAGTCTAAAGGGAGACATGCCTAATTGGGTTTTGTGGGCGGTCCTATAAGCCCACAGTGCTTCCGGAAGTCGGGACGACCAGTCCTTCCTATCAGGCCGAACAGTGACCTGCAGGATTTTCTTGATCTCCCGATTTGACAGCTCGGCTAGACCATTAGTTTGGGGGTGATAAGGAGTAGAGATTCGGTGAGACACCCCGTATTTGGTCATCAATGACCTAAACTAAGCGTTTGTGAAATGGGTCCCCCCATTAGAGATTATAGCACGAGGAATCCCGAACCTTAAGAAAATGTTTTGATGAATGAATTTGAGAACGATTTTGTGATCACAGGTTCGGGTCGATATGGATTTGATCCATTTGGACATGTAGTCCACAGCAAGCAGAATGTATTCAAAACCATCCGAAGCAGGAAAGGAGCCCATAAAATCAATCCCCCAAATATCAAAGATCTCGCATACGAGAATTGGCTGCAAAGGCATCATGTCGCGATGGCTCATGTTGCCCAAAGTCTGACAACGAATGCATGCCTTGCAGTGACTGTATGCATCTTTGAACAACGTGGGCCAGTAAAAACCACACTGGAGGACTTTTGATGCGGTTTTATGCCCAGAGAAATGGCCACCGCATGCCTGGTCATGGCAGAAAGAGAGGATATTGTTGATTTCCTCTTTCGGGACACATCTCCGGATGACTTGATCAGCACCTATGCGGAAAAGGTACGGGTCTTCCCAGATGTAATACTTGGCATCAGAACGCAATTTGTCTTTCTTGGCCTTCGGCCAACCAAACGGGATCTGATGAGATGCCAAGTAGTTTACTATATCAGCAAACCATGGAAGTCTGGTACCGATAGTTAGCAGGTGCTCATCAGGAAAATGTTCTGTGATGGGTCCGGAAGGGTTGATAATCTCAGAAGGAAGACGGGACAGATGGTCGGCTACCACATTCTACCTTCCTGCCTTGTCGCAAATTTCAAGATCGAATTCTTGCAACAGCAAGATCCAACGAATTAGTCGGGGCTTCACGTCGGTCTTGGCAAGGAGATGCCTTACAGCCGTGTGATCCGAGTAGATGATGACATGGGAACCTAGGAGATACGATAGGAACTTTTCAAGGGAAAAAACTACGGCTAGCAGCTCTTTCTCTGTAACCGTATAGTTACGCTGAGCCTCGTCAAGTGTCTTGCTAGCGTAGTAGATGACCATGGGTTTCCCGTCAGCTTTCTGCCCCAGGATCGCTCCTACAGCGAAATTAGACGCATCGCACATGATCTCAAAGGGTTGAGACCAGTCAGGGGATTGTAGGATAGGTGCCTGAGTGACTCGGTCACGAAGGTTTTCAAAGGCTAGTGTGCATTCCTTGGAGATTTCAAAGGGTACATCCTTAGAGAGAAGAGAAGTCAAGGGGTGTACGATTTTCGAGAAATCCGGAGTGAAGCGACGGTAAAAACCGACGTGCCCCAGAAAAGAACGGATGTCCCTGATCGAGCTAGGCATAGGAAGGTGAGAGATCAGATCAACCTTAGCTCGATCCACTTGGATGCCTTTTTCCGAAATTAAGTGTCCCAGGACAATTCCCTTAGGCACCATGAAATGGCTCTTTTCCCAGGAAAGAACCAAATTCACATCGATGCATCGCCTGAGTATCTGGACCAAGTCTTGGAGGTAATTGTCAAATGATGCTCCAAAAACTGAAAAGTCATCCATGAAGACTTCCAGATAGTCACCTACCATATCTGAGAATATGGCAAGCATGCACCGCTGAAAAGTAGCAGGTGCATTGCAAAGATCGAAAGGCATCCTTCGGAAAGCGTATGTTCCGAAGGGGCAGGTGAACATGGTCTTTTCTTGGTCCTCAGGATGGATTGCCACCTGGTTGTAACCGGAGTACCCGTCAAGAAAGCAGAAGAACCTATTTCCCGCTAGTTTCTCGAGAATTTGATCAATGAAAGGTAGTGGGAAATGGTCCTTCTTCGTGGAGGAATTGAGTCGGCGGTAATGTATACAGACTCTCCACACGTTGGCTAATCGGGTAGGAATGACTTCTCCGGTCTCAGTCGCTATAGTGGTGAGTCCTGCCTTCTTAGGCACAACCTGAATTGGGCTCACCCAACGATTATCGGAGATCGGGTAGATGATTCCGGCATCTAACCACTTGATGATCTCCTTTTTCACGACCTCCTGCAGATTAGGGTTCAAACGTCTCTGCATTTCACGAGAAGGTCGTGCGCCCTCTTCTGAATAGATATGATGAGTACAATAAGAGGGACTTATTCCAGTTAAATCATCGAGAGTCCACCTGATGGCTCTGCGATGTTGCTGGAGGACAGCAATTAGACGGGATTCCTATTTGGGATTGAGGTTGGAATTGATAATCACAGGAAGGGTCTGATTAGAACCCAAAAAAATGTATTTCAAGTGAGCAGGAAGGGGCTTTAGCTTGAGGATGGGGTTATCAGCAGCGGCGGGTGGTTCAGCATAGACGTGAGGTTCAAGGGTAGGAGTTACTGGGTTGTCCAAATCTGGATTTGACTCCTCTGTTTGCGAGTCAAGATCTTTCTACGGTTGATGAGGTATAATCAGGTCATTCTGGAAGTGCGTTTCATCAACCAAAGCCCTAATGTCACAAATCTGTTCTATGACACCGCAATTGATTCCTTGTTGGGCCTTAAATATATCAATTTTCAGGGTTTAATCCCTAAATTTTAGCTCTATTTGGCCCTCCTCACAGCTAATGTTGGCTCTAACAGTAGCCAAGAATGGTCTCCCTAAAATGAGTGGTGTATCCCTAGGGTTCTCAGGTGCGTCCATGTCTAAGACTATGAAGTCTACAGGAAAGTAGAAATCCCGTACCCTCACAATAACATCCTCGAGAATCCCTTTTGGTGACTTTATAGATCGATCTGCTAATTGTAATGTCACCTCAGTGGGTTTTAGCTCAGATTCTTCTAGATGGTTAAGTAAGGATGTAGGTATCAGATTTATGGAAGCACCCAAGTCTAGCAAGGCTCTATCAAATTGGGTATCACCTATCTTGCAGGAAATCAGGGGAGTACCAGGATCTTTAGCCTTGGGTGGGAGTCTGCTTAGGATCACAAAGCTGGCTTGCTCTGATAGGACAATTGGACTCCTACTCTTGGTTCGTGGCTTACGCTGAGGTGTACACACATTCTTTAAAAATCGTGCGTAAGCTGATACGTGGCGGATTGTATCCATCAAGGGGATGTTTATGTGGACCTGCTCAAAGAGCTTGACCAGGTCCTCCTCAGGTGCCACGGGCTTGGTAGTCTTCTTTCCCTTGGTCAAGGCCTCGGGAAAAGGGATCTTGGTTGGTTCTTCTAGGATAGGTCCAGGTCTTGGATCTGGGACAGGGGTAGGAACGTCCTGGATTACTATCCTAGGCTTGGGATCACTACCAGGCTTGGAGTGGTTTGGGTGAGGTGGATCTTGGGTTTCCTTACCACTACCGGTCGTTATGGAATTAAGTCCTGCCTGGTTTTGGTTGGGATTGGGTAAGATGGGTTGCTACTGGTAGCCTGCAAAAGAAGTGGAGGTCTCCATCCCGTCGAGTGAAGGAACAGAGGGGGCCTGATAAATCACATGGGTTTGGCTCGGGTTTGGGTTCATAACGCGCCGCTGGGTTGGCATGTTATTCGGGTTAGGAAGAGGTTGGGAAGGAAGAGTGCCTGGCTGGTGAGAATTTGCCAACTGGTCCAGTTGATTTCGTACCTCTGTAAGCTCGTCCTTGTGTTGTTTTTGGATAGCCGCATTCGTTCTCTGAATGTCAGCCAAAGTTTGAAGGATAAGGGACATTTGATCTTGATTTGGCCATGATGGATAAGTAGGGTTGGGCAGAGGCTGAGGCGACTGGTAAGGACGAGGGAGTTGTGGGCGGGGCTGAAAGGGTGGTCTTTGGGTTTGGGAATTTCCCGCCCACTGAAAGTTGGGATGGTTTCGCCATCCAGGGTTATAGGTGTTGGAGAACGGCTCGTTCCGGATGGCGTTGAGGTCCTCACAGGTCTGAGGAACCTCCAGAGAGTCAGAAAAAGGGGGGATGGAATTCCCAGGGTTGGTGTAGAAAGGATCGGATGGACCTCCGATCGAAGAATCAGATGGTGGGTATGGATCCATCCTAGGAGAAGATCGATGGAGAATATTTTGCACAATTTCCCGTGTGGAAGGAGGCTGTGCAAAGGAGCTATGCGCAGAGGTGGCTCGCTGCAAGTGCTGAGTCAGCTCATCCACCTTCTTTTCAATGATTGAGACCTTGTCCAATCGACTGGCCATTAATTCCAGGTCGACTGATGCGGATAGGCCCTGCGTCTCATGTGCTCCCCTAAGATTCGTCGATGCACGGGTATTCGTCCTGTCGAATAATCCCATGGAGTCATTGTTGATGGAGTTCTCGCACATGTTTTCGAGAATCTCCCACACGATGTCCTCATGTTGACCCATGATATTTCCTCCGCAGGTTGCATTGACGAAAAGACAGATATCCTCACGGAGTCCCTGGTAAAAATATTGGACCTGTTCCCATTTTGAAACTCCGTGATGGGGGCACTTTCTCATGAGATCCTGAAAGCGATCCCATGACTCATGGAGAGGTTCCCCTGTTTGCTGAGTGAAGTGAGTAATCTGATGGCGCAAGGCATTGGTCTGACCAACGGGAAAGAACTTTTTCAAAAAATCGGACTGAAGTTCTTCCCAAGTGTTGATCGGCCGGGTCTGAGTTTGATACCAATGAGCAGCCTTGTCCATAAGAGAAAAGGAGAACATCTTCATGAGAAGAATATCCCAATTTTGTGCATCTGACCCAAAAGTCTGGGCCAAATGCTTTAGCTGTTTGATGTGCTGGAAGGGATCTTCGGAATTAAGCCCATGGAATTTAGGTATAGCATGAATCATATTGGGCTTCAATTCGGAATCAGGTCCTCTAGTTGGGATTCTGACTCGAGGCTCAATGGCCACCGCAGCAGGATTATAATGGTCCCACATCATAGGACGCTGCGGTGGGTGTACAAAGTTTTGGAAGAGGACATTGAGTCGTTGGAGCTGGTCCTCCAGATTATTTTCTTCCTCAACTGGTTGAGCCATGATGGGGGAAGAAGAAGAGCTTGGTTCAAAATTAGATGAGAGAATGATGGGGTAGGGTTGCTGTGAAAACACGGGCGTCGAGGCTTGGCCTTGACGGGAGTGAATTCCTAAAGGAGATCTTAAGGGTGGTCTTAAGGATCTCCTACCGTTCATGCACTGTTGGAATAGATGAGTTTAGAAGGTGCTGGACCCAATCAAGACACCCAAAAATGTGTTGGGTGACTACAGAGGTGCAGGGCAAATGGACCCCTTAATCAAAAAGATCGTCCACCTAAGAATTACCTGGGCAGCCAGAGAGGGTGAGTCCCGCGAAGACCCCTACACGGTAGAGCATCCCCACGGGTTACAGGGTTTCCCCTACCCGACCTCTCTTGTCATTGCGGTTCCAGGTAGACCAGAATGGGGATCTTGACCTCTTAAGTCTACCTCTTTTATTTTAAGATCAAGGTGCTTAAGGTTTCACTTGAACTTTTAAGTATTTTTGTGAACAAGGTGGCCTAATTTGAAGGTTGGTTGACCCTAGGGGTCAACTTCACCTAGTGATTCCTTTGAGAATTTAGGCCTTGTTTCTTTTTAGAGTTCAAGTGTTTAGAGAGCCAATTGTTTAGGATTTTTCTTAATAGGTATTTTCAACCAATGGCTTAGGCACACCTCTTTTTGGATTTTCTCAATTCTTGTCTCTGAAACCCTAATGTTTGATCTTATGTTGGCTCTACTTGGTCCATTTAACTCCTTGTTGGGTAATTAGGTCTCAGGCAAGAAGGTGTTAGCCCTTAATTACCTTAAATATTATGTGCAAGAATAGTAGTTTTGAGAACATGCAGCTATTACTACGTATGAAAGACAGGTTATACCCATTTTTTTCTTTCTGTTTCTTCCTCTTTAAAATATTTAGGGTTTAATAGGAAGTTACCTGTCCTTGGAGTGGCTTTGGTGCGGCTGCATCTTTTTCTTTCTGTACCTTCACAAAAGAGAGAAGGGATTATTAGAAACTCATAAATAGAAATTTTATAACTTCTAGAATAGCCATTGCTCCCCGGCAACGGCACCAAAAACTGGCTGCGTCGTTATCTCGCTCTAGGGTTTCGTCGTAGTACAGTATAGAGAAACGGTTACCAGTTTAATACAATATGTTACTCGGAAATAAAAAGTTTCCTGAGGTCGAACTCAGGGAGCTACTAAAATTCTAGAAGTACAATGTTTCTATTACAAAAATAAGAGGGGGAGAGAGAGAGAGAGATAGATTGGTCTCTTGGCTTTTTCTTCTTCTCTTCTTTCTCTCTTGCCTTGTCTTCTTCTTTCTCTTCTCTTCTCTTTGCTTTATCGTTTTCTTCTTTCTCTTCTCTTCTTTCTTCTCTTTGCTTGATCTTCCTCAGTTCTTCTTCTTCTTTATCTTCTTTCTCTTTCTTTCTTCTCTTTTCTTCTTTCTTCCCTTCACTTTCAGCTGTGGCACCTTTTCTTCTCTTCTTCTTCTTTGTCTGCAGAACTTCTTCCGTCGTCTGATTTCTCAATCAAATGGCTTAAGTGGCATCTGGTACAGTGCTTCCGTTGTGCTTCTTCTTCTTCTTTCTTTTTCCTTCTTTCTCCTGTGGTCTTCTTCTTCTTCCTTTTTCCCTTTGCTTTTAGCTGCGGCACCTTTTCTTCTCTTCTTCTTCTTTGTCTGCAGAACTTCTTCCGTCGTCTGATTTCTCAATCAGACGGCTTAAGTGGCATCTACTACAGTGCTTCCCTTGTGCTTCTTCTTCTTCTTTCTTTTTCCTTCTTCTTTCTCCTGCGGTCTTCTTCTTCCTTGCCCTAAGCAGCCAAGGCTTCGGCCACCTTCTTCCTTCTTCTTCCCTGCCTGCACAGTCACACAGCTAGTCAGAGCAAAACCTACCCCTACCCTCCCCCGCGTCTCTCTCTTTCTCAGATTTCTCTCATAGGATCGCTCTCCCAGAGCCGGGTATTCGGGTATGGGTTTCGCGCCTGGGACCAGGCCCACCGGCGTGCGGTGGTGGGCGAGGTGTGCGTAGTGTCGGGTATCCGGATCCGGCCCAGACCCGCGGGGTGTGGGCGCGGGCGAGGGCAAGCGCATGGGGCACGGCGTGCATGAGGGACCTGACCCTTGTGTTCGAAGGCAATAAGCCTACAACACTTTTTTCATTTATTTGGCTGCAGTGCTTTCAGAACTACCAAGGTGGGACTAAATGTCCCACCCAAATTGTCGCCTACAGCTGAGGAAGCTGCAGGCAATTAGCAGCAGCACATGAGGCCTTCGCCCCAGCTGTAGGCCTGGAACGCTTCGCGGAGACACTCCGCGCAACCTGGGACCAATGCCTGGCGAGGTCGAAGCTGCAGCTACAGGTGAAGGAGCTCCACCTGCTCAGCAATGTCGGCGAAGAGGGCGTGACCTGAAATCAAGCATACGGCCTCTTGGCCCAGTCAGAGGATGCAGGGAGCTTCGCTGGAGTGCGGCGAAGCTAGTGCGGGTGGTGGCGAGGCGTGAGGTGGCGTATGGTGGCAGCCCTAGGTCGGATTGTGGTCGGAGGAATGGGTTTGTTCGGGGAATCGTTAGGTGG
This sequence comes from Thalassia testudinum, assembly GCA_037157565.1. Classification (NCBI taxonomy): domain Eukaryota; kingdom Viridiplantae; phylum Streptophyta; class Magnoliopsida; order Alismatales; family Hydrocharitaceae; genus Thalassia; species Thalassia testudinum. The sequence goes on from JAZHRO010000059.1 coordinate 60,392,606, forward strand.
TGTGTAGCAGGGAATGGAAAGGGGGAAGCTGTTGAGTGGAGTGAGGGGAAGCTTCTGAGGTGATCGGCGAGGAGTGAGGGGGTTCGTGGAGGTGGAATGGGCTCGCAGGAGTGGGTGGTCGGAGACGGAGCAGGTGGAGGTGGAAGTTGCGTGTAGGGGGCGAAAATACAAATTGACAGGGGGGAAGTTTAGAGGGGGAGGAGAGGAAGCTTTTACCTAAGTTTTGGACGAAGGGGGAAGGGCGAAGGCACCGGCTCGTGCCTGCCGGAGCTGAGGAAGAAGAGGCCCTGAAAGGGGAGAACGGCGACGAGGAGGCAGGCGAAGGGTGTTGGCGGGTGCAGCGCGACACAGACGAAAGGGTTAGGGGAACCCTGCTGCAGGTAAGGCAGCAGAGCGACGAGGAGGAGGAGGGGTTGGTCGTCGGAAGCTGCAGGCCATCTGTCGGAGCTGGAGAAGAGGAAGTGGGGGGGGTATTCTCCGTCAGAGACAACTTACCCTCTTCTGCTGGCGACGGCGATCTTTATAAAGGCGAAGGCAGAGGGGTAGGCGTAGGGAGGCGACGTTCCTCCCTCGCCTGAGGATGGCCGGAGCAGCAACCCATACCCTTCCGCGCGTTTGCAAGGAAGGTGTGGGCGATGGCAGAGGTCGTGTAGGTGTCCCTGCGACAGCAGACGTCGTAGGGAACACCTTGTTCAATGGGCAGAGGGCCTCCATCACCCTGCGCGGCGCCATGCTCCACGCAAAGTCGCCGGAGCATGGCGCTGCTCAGAGTTTTGCAGGGAGGACCTAAGTGCAAAGAACGACGAAGAATCTAGGAGCCAAAATGTGAGGGTTTCGAAAGTTGAGGGTCAAAAAGTAATAGATGAGGACCAAAATGTAAAGTCGGTCAAGAAGGTCTCTTCTTAGGCTCAAGTTTTTATGCATGACTAAATAGGACCTAAGGATTCTAATGGTGGATTTTATTTCTAGATCAGACCTTGTTTGACTGGTCAATTTACGTAAAAACCTAAATTAAATCATTAATTGGGCATAGTTCTCAATATAGGTCAAAATGTGTACCCAAGGCCAAATTGAAGGTTCTAAACCCTAGAGATTATTTTTCTATAAATTTTAGAGGGTTTAGTCGATTTTTACTTTGCCTCGAACCTCGTGAATTGAAGTGGATTTGATTTAGGGTTACAGGATGTCATTTAATTCCCTGGGAGTTACTGTAGCCCTTGTTGGATCAAATCATCCCACTTTCCTTCTTATTAGGTTAGTTTGACCTATGTTTGGACCCTGAGTTACCCTGTTTACTAATTGTGTTGGTGAAATTGCATTTTTACCCCTTATGACCTCTTTTCTTCATAAACTCAGAATTCTCTGAGTTAAGCCTTTCTATAAGTTATGTAGGAGCTTTTTCTCACATATCTAGGTTAGATTCTGCTAGTTAGGGTTCATGATGAGGTTCTCATCAATGGGGGTATGATGAACACACATAAATTTATGATAAATTGCTTATTTTTGATAGTTCCTAGGCTTAGCATTGCATATCATGTTATAAATATTGCATAACATCCATTGCATGGCATTTAGGATAGTTGTGTATTTTGTATATTAATTCCTTCATTTTATATGGCCAGGGGGCAATGCGACATCCATATGGGTTTCAAATGGAACATCTGACCATACGGATGGATTCGGAGTGACGATCACAGTTTGACATCGCGAGAATCATCTCGATCTGAGAACCGTAGCACCCTCTACAAGAAGAAGAAGATGGACGGCCCAGATGGTGCCACATGGTGCTTTCCAGGCCGTCCAACACCGGCCAGCAGCACCGCTCAACTCCTTCAGCCGGGCCCTTCAATCCTAGCTGTTGGATAAAGATCCAACGGCTAGAAAGTGGTTGCACTAAGCCACTCCACACGACACAAGGGAAGGTTTGCTGTAATGGTTGGAGCGCTGGTTTGCAAAGGGGGGGTACGGGTTCGAATCCCCGCAGCTCCTCCAATTCGCAATTAGGCAGGCACATGGAGTGGCAGCGCTAGCGCAAGGCAGCACGCTCGTACACGCATGACAGCGCATGGCAAGTGCACAAGTTAACACATAGCAAGCGCGCACACAGCAGGGCGCGTGCGGTCAATGAGTGTGACGAGCGGGGCAGCGCGGTGTGGGCGTAAGGGCGGTTGGCGCCAACTTTCAGCAACAGCTGGGTTGACCTACAGTGACGCTTACAGCCGTCACTACTTCATTGCAAGCCAGCAGAGCCAGCTAAAGGCATGAGTAGAGGTGAGCGATCTACAGCAACGGTTCCAGCGACGGTCTTGAGATCGCTAAAGGTCCTTTATCCATTTTTAGCCTCTTCTCCTCCACTATAAAAGGACCTACGCCCCCTCCCTTCCAAACCTTCTCTACCTACTCTACACCCACCTACTCCCAAGCTCAAGCAAGCCTACCAACGCTCCATTAGAGCTTGTTCTCAAGCTCCCAAGGTGCCTATTAGTGTAGCGAACCTCTGCCCCACCAAATACTCCTCCAACTTCCCATCTCCCTTCACAGGTCACCTTGGAGCCATCCTCCCACCTTCATTCCGATAGCAGATCTACTCCATCTTCTCACCTACAATCTGGAGCTATGCCAAAGCTTTCCTCAACCTGACGTCCTCCAGCATCTCACCTCCATCGTCCCTCTCCTCACCTCCTTCGTCCAAGCCTCTGCTAGGCGCCGTCGTCCCGCAAAACAACCGATTCTATAGATTTCCTCTCACCTCCCTCTTTTTATATGCTTTCATAGTTTCTTGTAATTGACATTAGAAGTAATATATATCAAATTTGTTCCACATCTCTATCTTGTGATACGTTTACTTATTTTCTTTTATTTCAAAAATACAAAAAAATAACAAAATCCCAAAATACCAAAAAGAAATGAATCGAAGCGTGGTTTTCAATAAAGTAAACGTCGCCTCCCTGTGTTCGACCTGGGACTCCCTTGGAGTTTCAATATAAATTTTATCTAATCGACGTGTTTTGCAACTACGACGATGGGTTACTTGTAACCCTGATTTCTAACACGCGAAACAAGCTCACCGGCTAAGTACTAGACTTGACTAAGTCTAGCTTAGCCCAAATGTGGTCTCTAAGTTGTAACCCTAAAGATTTAGCCTAAGGTTCACGCAATTCTAGGGTTTTGTTCTTTTGTTTTCAACAGACTACAAAAATTACAATCAGTTCTCATGGTAAAATTTGGAATCCAATTAACATGAAATTTGGTGAGTAGATTCCTTGTTCAATTATCTTTTTAGAGAATATTTTTCTGGAATTTTTACTGTTTCATCTGAATTTCTAGAGATTTTTGAATATTAGGAGGTCAGATATGGAATTTTGACCCCTGGTTGATTTTTTGCCTTGAAACAGTAGAAAATGACTTTAAAAAATTCAATAAAAATTTGTAACATAAATCCAATAAGATCATCTTTCAAACCCCACCATTTTTAGTCAAAACAAATTCGCAGATTGCTCGGAATTGCTTTTTAAATTTTGAAAAATCTTGAATTTGGGTCAGTCTGACCCCCTTGCACTTTGTGAATTTTTAAAAATTTTATACTTAGAAATTTTTCAAAAGAATGATGCCATTTGAAAGATGGTTTAAAAATGAAGATTTAAACCAAATTTCAGAATTTTTTGTTCACTACTTTTTTGGCAATTGAATTTTTAAATCATACTTTGAAATCTGGCTGAAAATCAAAGAATGTTGGAAAAGCTTTTAAAGAGGATTTGAGTTTGAAATCCAAGCTTTCCACCAAAAAATGCTTTTTTTTTCAAAAACTTTTGCACGTTTTTTTTTTCCAAAGGATTTTCAAAGACATATATATATTTTTTTGCTTTTTCAAACTAACCTAGAATTCAAAAGGAAACCTAATATAGATTTTTTATTAATTTATTTTTTTGAAAAATTTTTTTTCTTTTTCATGAAAATGAATAAGTTTTTTTTTCTTTCAAAAGAAATTGTTGGAAGTAAATCTAATCCTACGGTTCAGAAGAAAACCTAATCTAAGAGGAGATGATGTGCACCTGGATTCCACCTCGATGTGTGCCCAGATCCCATTTTTTTCTATTTTTCCTACACATCCAAAAACAAAGTAGAGGGAAATTTGTCAGTGATGGTTTAAAAAATTGAAATCAAGAAAAATGATGTTGCTTCCCCGACAACGACACCATTTGACGGAAAGCTGTTCTCGCGCATTTTAAAGTCGTCAAAAATCGTAGTATAGGCACGCAAAAACATTCGTCAAAAAATGATTTCTAAAGATAACGAGACTTTGAGTCCCGGTTGTTCGTCTCTGGGAGGCATTTGTTCAATCTGAAATCGATCTTTCATCGCTCTACTTATTTAGAATCGCATGGCAGTTTATGGTTATTACGTATTTAAACACTACATGCTTAGTTGCAATAGATGACAATGAAAAGTAAGCAACTTTAATCACACGAAATATTTTGCAATCAATAAGCTCATGGTGATTTCCAACATAGAGATATGCATATCAAGAATATATCTTTCATTCATTCATTCAGAGGATGTTTGCAACAGGGAATGTAGAGGAAAGCTTGTACATGAAAGCTTAAAAAGCATAAACTAGCCAATAGAAAATGATCGCATACAGGAATCTACAGGGGAATTTTGCATGCATCATTAGGGGAAAATAAGGACTACACTACTAAGCAGTAAATGAAAGTGGTAATGTAAAGAGCTAGCTACTAATCTATTAGAAAGTGAGGGCATTCGGAGGTGGGCTCCGATGGCCTTGGAATGGTTGAGAGGAGGAGGGGCGACCAATGGAGCTTAGGCCGACCCTTGGAGAGAGGTTGGGGGAATGATCCAGCATCCTGGTGTGGAGATGGTGGCAGCCTTGGTAAGGCAACTTGTGGAGGTGGAGTGGAAGTGATGTAGCTAACTTAAATGGAATGAGTAAAGCCAAGAGATGGATTGCCAAGAATGGGATGGGTGCAAGTGGCCACCCCTTAGGTCTTTTTATAGACCTAAGGGAGTCTCTCTAGGGAAGTGTGGAACTCTCTAGAGAGAGCTCCAAGAGTGGCCATCCAAGTGAGATAGAAGTGGTTCTTAGATCCACAAAAAAGTGGATCTAAGAATTGAATGCCTCTTGGTTGCTAAATTTGGCAACAAGAGTGGCGCCACTTCAAGAGAGTTCTAGAGAACTCTAGGTGTGTGGGAGTGCGTGAATGTGTGTGTGTGTGTGTGTGTGTGTGTGGTTGTGCCCTAGGTGTCTAAGTGATATAGGTTAGGTCTTAGGGGGTTTAGGTAGGTGTATGACTTGAATTAGGGTTGCAAACCCTAATTGCTAAGGGGAAATTGTAATTAAACTTAACCCAAGTTTAATTGAATGAGTATGAACCTAATTGAGAGTGAAATAACTCAATTAGGTTGGGCCTAGGTCAATTGGACTCTCACTAAGTCAAATTGGACTTGTGTGGGTTGAGATCTGAGCTCAATTGGACCCTATGAGTCCAATTCACTTAGGTGATGGTAATTGACTTTGATGTAAGTCAATTAGGTTTAGTGAGGACCTAATTAGGTCCTTAGGAAGGTCTAGAGGTGGTGAACTAGGGTTAGGTCACCTTAATTTAGGTTCCTATGGGGTTGGAATTGGGTCTAGGGAGCTAGAGATCCAAGGTCAAGGCTTGAATCTCAAAATAGGAACTGGAGAGTAGTTCCAAACATCCAAAAATAGAATCAAACATCTTATACTCAAAAATCAGAAGTCCATACTTGTAAATCAGAGTCAAGAATTCAAGGTTCTGTCTTGGGTATTCTGCAGAAATTGGATGTCTGACAATGCGTCTGGATGTCCAATAACACTGCAGAAGTGGGTTTGAGGTGTGCGGGAGTTGGCTGAGGGCTCTGGACGTCCTAAAATTCATCTGGACATCTAGATAAGGGTTGGAATTAGGGTTTTAGGGTTTCCTAGGGTGTGGTGACCTATTCTAAGGGTGGCTAAGGCTTGGGGAAGTCTCTAGGCTATCCTAGGGCTAGGATGGACCTATGCTCTTCACATTTTACTACTTTATTCCTACTTAATAGAATAGCATACCTTACTCCCTTACATTATTATGTCCTACATCTAATTTGAGTCTTCTACTCCAGTCCTGTTGCAACACCCATTATTCTTGATCCAGCTTCTGATTAGCTTGTTGCCTGCAATTGACATAATGCACTTAATCGGCACATTATAACATTATTTTATGCATAGCTAAAGTAAAGCAGTAAAGATGCAGATAATGCTTTTGCATGCATGAATTACCCTAACTTATGCTAAGTTCTAGCCTAATTTAGGTCAATTAAGACCTATGATTGCTGCGCAATTAGTAAGGCATTTGATTTTCTTAAAAGGGCAGTCACTTGTGCTCCGATGCTGCAACCACCGGTTTGGACATCCCCTTTTGAGATCATGACTGACGCTTCTGATTACGCGATCAGGGCTATTTTGGGTTAGAAAATTGATAGGAAGTCCCCTATCATGTACTACGCTAGTAAAACTCTAGACGAGGCCCAGAGGAATTACATTGTTACTAAGAAGGAATTACTAGCCATAGTATTTGCTTTTGAGAAATTCAGGGCTTATCTCTTAGGGTCTCACGTCATTATATATACCGACCACTCGGCCTTGAGACATCTCTTGGCTAAAAAGGATGCCAAACCCTGGCTTATTCGTTGGATTCTTCTGCTTCAAGAAATTGATCTTGACATCAAGGATAAATCCGGGGTACAGAATGTGGTGGTGGATCATTTGTCAAGACTTCTGAGTGATTCTTCTCGTTTGGACATCTTGATTGCTAAAACTTTTCCGGACGAAACCATCCTTACAGTTTCAGGTGTCCAAACCCCATGGTTTGCTGACATTGTTAATTATTTGGCTGTTGGTCAAATCCCCCAGGATTGGACCAAGCAACAATGGGATAGACTCAAATCTGAGGCCAAATACTACTTCTGGGAGGACCCTGAACTGTACCTCATCAGCTCTGATCAGATTATTCACCGATGTGTTCTGGAGAACGAATTCAACAGTATACTCGAGTTATGCCATGCATCTGCGTGTGGTGGACACTTCTCCGGGAAAAAGACGGATGCAAAAATTTTGCAATCTGGATTCTATTGGTCCTCTTTTTTCAAGGATGCCCAGGATTTCTCAAGGTCGTGTTCCCGATGCTAGGTACTCGGGAGCATAACTAAGAGAGATATGATGCCCTTAAACCTAATTCTTCCTATCGAAATCTTCGATGTTCAGGGCATCAATTTCATGGGACCCTTCCTCCCTTCATTTGGACATCAATACATTCTCGTCGCTGTTGATTACATGTCCAAATGGATTGTGGTGATTCCCACCTGAACCAATGACCATAAGGTGGTCATTGATTTTGTTGAGAAGAACATCTTCAGCAGGTTCGGGATTCCAAGGGCCATCATCAGTGATGGTGGCACTCATTTAACTAATGCCTAGTTCCGTAATTTTCTGGCCAAATATGGGGTTAATCACTGAATCTCCACACCTTATCATCCCCAAACGAATGGAGAGGCTGAGATCTCCAATTGGGAGATTAAGAATATTATGCAGAAAATGGTTAGGCATGATCTCAAAGACTAGACTCAAAAGCTTGAAGACGCTCTTTAGGCCTATCGTACGGTGTATAAAATGCCCATCGACATGTCTCTGTTTCGTCTGGTGTATGGAAAGGCATGCCATTTACCCATAGAGAGTGAACATAGGGCATTCTGGGCAATCAAGTAGTGCAATCTAAATTTGAGTTTAGTCGGGAAGACTAGGAAACTCCAACTATCTAAGTTGGAGGAGCATAGAAATGATGCATATGAGAATGCCAAGATCTACAAGGCTCGAACCAAAGCTCTACATGACCAACTGATTGCTCGCAAGAGCTTTGAGCCGAACCAAAAGGTCTGGTTATTCGATTCTCGACTTAAGCTCTTTCCCAGCAAACTTAGGTTGAAATGGAACGGCCCGTTTATTATCGACCAGATTTTTCCAAATGGAGCCATTTAGATCTTTGACCCGAAGATGGGTAATTCATTCAAAGTCAACGGTCAACGTCTAAAGCCTGTTATTGACTGTACTCTTCTAGAACCCGTCTCAGATACGATTGCTCTAGCCATGTTGTGACTTCTTTGGCTGGACTTCGCCTAGCTGACGGCATTAAACTCAGCAGTTGTACATATGACTCAGAGCTGACTCGAGCTTCATATTCAGGTAATATCTTCCATACTCTACCCTTCCTTTCATGTCTCTTTTTCTTAATGTGGACATTACATCAGCTAGGCATGGGGGGTGGATTCATTTTTGAATCATTTTGTCAGCTTTGTGAAATTCTTGTAAATTATATTTTTCTTCTTATATATACATAAAATAAAAAAAAAGAATTAGGAAGGAATACTTGGACATTAGGACTTTTCAATCTTAGGAAATATTATATTAGGATCTGAACACTAAGACCCTTCAGGTCTTTAGGCTTAATCAACTTGGGTATCCACTAAAATATTTAATTTATTTTTCGAGTCTTCGCCATCTTGAATTCTATTGTAATTTGAATAAATAAGTTTGGGTGATAAGTACACAACTTATCAACCCGCCCTCTAATTTGAGGGAACTTTAAGTTTAATGCATCTACACACTGTCTTTTCACTGACTTGTTGATCGACGGTTTTAACGGAAATTGGGTAGCTAATGAACCTTCTAGGGTGATATGGCTGGCAAGTTATCGTAGGTAACAGCCCATAGGTAGGTTGTCCAGAGCCCAGTCACTGGACCATTCTCTTACTGCCTTTAGGTAAATCTTAGACCAGGGAAGCCACCTACTTAAAAAAAAAAAAAAAAAAAAGAAAGTCAAAAAGAAAAGAAAAAGAAAAGGATAAAAGAAAGAAGAAAAAAGAAAACAAAAGAAATAAGCCACACTTCACCGCACGAGTATGGCTGGCAAGTTGTTGGTGGTAAGAGCTCATTAACCGGTTGTCCAGAACCCAGCTCAAGAAATGCACTAAAAATTTCCAAAACACTTAGGAAGAAGAGGAGAAGTAGAATAAGTCAAGGACATATACACTGGATTCACCCTTGTGTTAACCCCATAAAAATAAAAGTAGGGAGAAAGCTACCGGTCGTAAAGGTACACCTTTAGGCTAAACTCTCTTTTCAAGGTCACCTAGAGGTGTAGAAACCTGAAGTCCATTCTAATTGCCGATCAACGAGTCTATCACATTCACAATAAGATGCTTAGAACTAAGGGTTCTCATCAAATCTTGGGTAGGTTGAATGGACGTAGAAAGCCACTCTTTAACCCTAAACTCAAAAATCCAAAAACAATTAGAAAAGAAGAAAAAGATAAAAAGAAAATTTTCTTTGAAAAAGGCCAGGGCTTGAGACCCGGGCGCTGTTGTGTCATTGAAAGTTCAGATCCTGAGTAGAAAATTTCTTAATGTTGAAACAAAAAAACTTATGCCCAAGTAATCCAACCTAATTCTTTTATAAATAGCATGTAGTTTTCGCTAGGGACTAGAAAAAGATAGGCATGGGGGTGTGATGTGCATACATCTAATTAACCTAAAATGTCTATTAATGCATGTTCTTAATGTCACATTAGCATCATACATTGTAAATAGTGCATAACATGCATAATCATGCATTTAGATCAAGTTGTATAAATTGTACAGTAATTATCTCCTTTTTATGGTCAGGGATAGGGCGACTTTTTATCGTGGCCTCGGATCGAAGATCCAACCATACAGATCTGATCAGGGCAACGATTGGAGTTCAACGACTCCAAGATCGCCCTAATCGGACATCCGTAGCACCGGATAGAGACCGAGGAACCCTAAAGATCATGGGCTAAGATGGTGTTAATCCGCACCTCAAACAACAAATCTAACTGCACAAATGGATTTGGATCGACGATCGCAGCCTAACGGCATGAAAATCAATCCAATCCAATACTCGTGGCACCATCTACGTCACTCAGAAGATGGATAGCCAGGATGGCGCCACGTGGTGCCATCCCAGCTGCCCAATCGACCCTAAGGAACCACTGCTGCATCTCCAAGGGATTTCTATTGCACGATCCTAGCCGTTGGATCTTGATCCAACGGTCAGGTTTGAATCTGATCAGCCGCTTCATCTTCATCAAGTGAAAGAGCACAGCGGATCTGGACTGTTGGATCTCGATCCAACTGCCATGAATCCACATGCTAAAATCCTCTTCGCGACACAAAGCCACACATAGCGCAGCAGTTGAGCGCGCTATGTGAGCGATCAGACATGAGTTCAAGCCCGCTGTGCCCCAAATTGAAGAGCGGGTGAGGGGATGTACGAGCGAGCATAGCCGTGCAATGAAGATCGTGCAGCGCTAAGCGAGTGATAGCACCCACACGCGATCAGACACGCGGCGCTGGCCCGTGATCGCACGCGGGCGCACAGCGCGAGCGAGGATAGTTTAAGCCGTTCGATCTCTTGATCAGACGGCTGATATCGCGCGTATGTGCACGGGCATTTTGAGCAGAGAAGAGGAGCGGGCATGCGCGGCATGCACACACGTCGGCCATGAAGGACCTTTAGTGAGTTTAAGTCTGTCACTAAAGGTCCCATATTAATGTTTTTCAAATTAAAATGTCCAAAATGCCCCCACTCCTTGCAACTATAAAAGGAGACCCCCTCCATACGAATTTCTCATCCCTTCCTTCTCTTCTCTCCCTCTCCAAAGCTTAAGAGAAGCTTGTCCCACACCCGGGATGCTCCTCAAGAGTTAAAATAATTTTTTTGCCCCCATTCCAGAAGCAAATCCCGCAACGACAACATCGTGCTGCCTCATTCTCGTTCCTCCTACTTCGACCTCCTTCTTCCCACTCAGTTCCTCGTCTTCCAGGCGTTGTCTCGTTTGGCTCGTCCTCCAAGCGATCGTCGAGGAGGATAACTTCTCTCTCCCATTCCTTTTTCCTGCTTTCTAATGTAATTTCTCTCTTTCTTCATTGTACAAACATTTTACAACATCAAGTGATTATTTCTCTCTCTCTTATTGTTTGTATTGATTCCATTTTATTGTAATTACTCTGCTTTTTAAATAAAAACACAAAAAGAATATAATTGCGAATCTTGATCGACATAGCCTCCCTGAGTTTGACCTGGGATTTCTTTTCCGGTATAAATTTTATTTATTAAACCCGAGTTCTTCGCTATTCAAACTACGGCAGGTTTTCAAAACCAACTCCGATAGCGTAGTTCTCCAACGTTCAACATTTATGCAAGCACCTTAGTAGATTAGGTCTTGGTTATGAGTGTGGCAAAATGAACTAGTGGGGGGAAATGTGGGGGACACTTACAAAACACTCTACTCTCACTTTACACCAGTCTACCGCACTTGGATCTCCATGCTAGGGTACCTGATAGATAGTAAATCAAAGAAAAGCGGGGTTAGTGCTATGTAAATGCAAAGAAGCGTAGAAAATAATAAAGTAAATTCTGTTGCCTCCCCAGCAACGGTGCCAAAGTGATCGCACGGGTTTTGCGTATTTGAAATCGGGGTTACAAGTAACTCCTCATCGTAGTTGCAAAACTCGTGATCAAATAAAATTTATACCGAAACTCCAAGGGAGTCCCAGGTCGAACATAGGGAGGTGACGTTTACTTAAATTGAAAATCACGCTTCATTTTATTTCTTTTTTGTATTTTAGGGTTTTGTTATTATTTTTATTATTTTTGAAAAGAGGACAAGCAGAATGAATCACAAGATAGAAATGGAACAAATATGATATATATATCAATCCAATGTCGATTACAATAAGCTATGAAAGCATAAAAAGAGAGGGGGTGAGAGGAAATCTCCTAAATCGGTTGTTCGGCGAGACAATGATGCCTGGCAGAAGCTCGGACGAAGGAGGTGAGGAGCTGGACGACAGAGGTGAGATGTAGGAGGACATCAGGTAGAGGAATGCTTTGGTGTGGCTCTAGAATGGAGGTGAGAAGGCGGAGATGATTTGCTACCGGAACGGAGGTAGGAGGACGGCTCCAAGGCTACCTATAAATGGGGATTGGAAGATGGATGAATATTTGGTGGGGTAGAGGTTCATTATACTAATAGGCACCTTGGGAGCTTTAGAGCAAGCTCTAATAGAGCGTTGGTAGGCTTACTAGAGCTTGGGAGTATGTGGGAGTAGAGTAGGTAGAGATGGCTTGGAAGGGAGGGGGTGTAGGTCCTTTTATAGTGGAGGAGAAGAGGCAAAAATAGGTATGGACCATTAGTGACCTCCAGGCCGTCGTTGGAAGTGTCGCTGTAGGCAGCTCATACTCGTTCACACCCATAGCTAGCTTTGCTGGCGTGGGAAGAATTAGCAACGGCTATAAGTGTCGCTGTAGGCTAGCCTCAACCGAGCATGCGCCCACGCTACCGCTGCGCTGGTGCGCACTCCACGCGTTGTGTCACGGGCACTGGCGCTGCGCTGTATGCATGCATGCCTCCGTGCGCGTGCACCCGCACTGCCGCACGTGTGCGGTGGCGCATGGCTGCGGATGGGCGGCCTTGGCTGCTCCACGTGGCGTAATGTGGGCCGTCCATTTTCTTTTCATTGTAGGAGCTGCTACAGAGGTCGGATTGAGTCGATTTTCAAGCCGTTAGGTTGAGATCGTCGACCGAATCCAGCTGTGAGGTTGGATTTGTCGTTTGAAGCTCCAAATTATGTCACCTAGTCCCTTGGCCGTTGATCTTCCTCAGACTGCATATGGTGCTACGAGACTCCGATTGAGGCGATTTTAGAGGCATTGGGCTCCGATCGTTGTCTTGATCAGATCCGTACAGTCGGATCGTCAATCTGAGGCTCTGAAATAAATACCCTTCTCTCCTGACCACAAAAAGGATGCAAATAACCTGAATTATATACAACTACTCTAAATGCATAATGATGCATGCTATGTAATATTTATAACATGAAATGCAAATCAAAGCCTAGGAACATGCATGAATAGGCATGTTACCCTTAATAAATGTGTTTACATCAATGGTGGTAGAGGTGGTTGTTACAAAGGCGAAAGGGCTAAAAGAGGGCTACTAGAAAAGGGATTGAAAGTTGAAGGTAGTACTAATGGTAGATAGAGGTGCTTGATTGTGAAGGTGGTTGTAGATTTAGGTAGAGAGGGAAAAGGAAGATGAAGGTAGAGGTGGTAGAGAATGATAGGGATGAAGGGAGATGGAGGCGAAGATGGTGACGGTACTGGTGGTTTGGGGAGAAGGAACAAGGTGATGAAAGAGGAGAGAGGAATGGAGGTTGTGGTGATGGTTACTAAGAGAACTAAGATAATGGTGGTGAAGTGAATGCTAGAAGTGGAGTCCCCATCAAAGGCCATGATGGAGATTGGGTAGCACATCTATATTTCTAGGTGGCATGTTCATTGATGGTAGTCAGAGCAGCAGAAATTCCATGTTCCTTGGTAGAGATGGCACATGTCCAAGGAGGGGGAGGTTTCTCACTATAGCATGTTCCTATATAATGGGGGTTGGTAGCCATAATGGTGGTCAATGATGGTAGTCAAAGTACATCCTAGCATGATTGCAAGTATGGCATATGGTCAACTATGGTCAAGTGTGTTAGTGGAGGAGAAGCACGAGGTCTTAATTAGTGAAGCACATTGTGTGGTAGAAGTAGGATGGTTGAATCCATATTGGTGATGCTATTGGAAGTAGGGGAATGAAGCTCATGGTTGGCAATATGACACATGCTCGACAATGATGGACCATGTTTACCGAAACGTTAGTGGCAGAATACATACTCAATAGCAACAGGGCACGTTAGTAGTGGTGGAGCATGTTGATGGTAGCAACAAAACACATCTATGAGGTGGCAAGTTCAACTTCCATAACAAGTTGCATGTGCATAGATAGCATAGCATGTTCCTCAAACATTGCAATTGGCCATCAAAAGGGATTGAGAAGATTTATAATAGTAGTGACATGTTATATTTGTGAAAGAAAGAAGATTTTCATTCAACTTTAAAAGAAACCCTAGGCTTCTATATATATAGAGAGAGGGAACAATTACTATCATGGCCTCAAAGAAAGAGAATAGAGTAGACAAAATCGAAAACACATTAAAAAAAGAACAATAAGAAACATCTACCTTAACACACCCCCTTAAGCTGGAGCATAGATGTCCATCATGCTCAACGTGAAACAGCATCGGTCGAAGGAGGTGCGTGGAAGTGCTTTGGTGAACATGCCTGCAGCTTGATCTCTAGATGCCACATGTGAGGTGTGAATGTATCCCTTTTGTATCATATCATGGGTGCGATGGTGATCTACCTCCACATGCTTTGTTCTTTCATGGAAGATCATGTTGTTAGCAATGAAAAGTGCTTCTTTATTGTCACACCTTATTTTCGTAAAGCTAAATACGAGAGCATGTACATACATGAGAACAAATGTAACCCACATGAGCTTAGACATGGTTTAAGCCTAGATCTGTACTCTAACTCTACACTCAACCTAGATACCATGGTTTGTTTCTTGCTTTGCCCTGTAACCAGGTTATCTCCAACAAATGTGCAGAAACTAGTGGTGGACTTTCTGTGTCTAGAGCATTGATGTAAGCTGCCATGTCAAGAAATTTCCCATAGATAAATAGCAAGCCCTTTCCGAGAGCCAACTTTAAGTACCTAAGGATCATCATGGCCGCATCCCAGTGTACTTCCCATGGCTGGTCCATAAATTGACTCACTTTACTTACTTCCAGCCTAAATTAGGCCTTGTGACAATGTCATAAAGAAGTTTCCCTACTAAGCCTCTAGACTGCCAAGCATCAACCTGTTCTGAGTTATCTTCATAAAGATGAACATTGGGGTTCACAGGAATAGATGCAAGCTATGTTCCCAGTATGCCTGCCTCTCGAAGTAGATTTACAACATACTTTTCTGAGAAATAACTACTCCACATGCATTCTGAGCCACTTTAATTCCAAGGAAGTATCAAAGTGGGCCTAAGTCCTTTGTAACAAAGTATTTGGCCAAAAATTCCTTGGCAAATGTAATGCCATCTGTATCATCTCCTATGAGATAATATCATCCACATACACAAGTGTTGAACGTCAGAGGACTACGCTATTGGAATTGGCTTTGAAAACCTGTCGTTGTAGTTTGAATAGCGAAGAACTCGAGTTCAATAAATAAAATTTATATTGGAAAAGAAATCTCGAGTTGAACTCAGGGAGGCTACGTCGATCAAAATTCGTAATTATATTCTTTTTGTGTTTTTGTTTAAAAAGTGGAGTAATTACAATGCAATGGAATTAATATAAATAATAAGAGAGAGAGAGAAAACATCCACTTGAAGTTACAAAATGTTTGAACAACTAAGAAAGCGAGAAATTACACTAGAAAGTAGGAAAACTATTACAACTAGAAAGCAGAAAAATTCTACTCTAGAAAGTAGGAAAAAGAAATGGGAGAGAGAAGTTATCCTCCTCAACAATCGCTTGGAGGACGAGCTGGACGAGACAATGCCTGGAAGACGAGGAACAGAGCGGGAAGAAGGAGGTCGAAGCAGGAGGAACGGGAACGAGGCAACACATCATCGTTGTCATGGGATCCACTTCCGAAATGGGAGCGAAAATTTGATTTTAGCTCTTGAGGAGCATCCCGGGTGCGGGATAAGCTTCTCTTGAGCTTTGGAGAGGGAGAGAAGAGAAGGAAGGGATGAGAAATTCGTATGGAGGGGGTCTCCTTTTATAGTTGCAAGGAGTGGGGGTATTTTGGACATTTTAATTTGAAATCATTAATATGGGACCTTTAGTGATGGATAAATCCGTCACTAAAGCCTTGAACGTGGCCTTCGTGTGCACATGCTGTGCGCCTCCTCGCCTCCACATCCTTTAACGCACGCGCACATCAACGCACTTATAGCCATCTGATCAATAGATCGGATGGCTTAAAATCGCCTACGCTTGCGCCGCGTGCCTGTGTGCGATCACGCGACAGCACCGTGCGTCTGCGGGCTCAAACGCACGACTAGTCGCTCACATAGCGCGCTCGACCGCTGTGATATGTGGGGCTTTGTGTCGCGAAGAGGATTTATGCGTGCGGGCCTGCAGCCATTGGATGAGCATCCAATGGCAGAGAAATGTCGATCAGATGAAGAGGAAAGGTAGAGGCGGGTCCTTGGGGTCGGTTGGGTGGCTGAGATGGCGACACATGGTGCCATCTTGGCCGTCCATCTTCTGAGTATTGTAGATGGTGCCACGGGTGTCGGATTGGACTGATTTTCATGCTGTTAGGCTACGATCGTCGATCCGAATCCATCCGTTTGGTCAGATTTGTCATCTGAGGTGTGGATTAACACCATCTTGGCCTTTGATCTTTAGGGTTCCTCGATCTCTATCTAGTGCTACGGATGTCCGATTAGGGCGATCTTGGAGTCGTTGAACTCTAATCATCGCGCTGATCAAATCCGTACAGTTGGATCTTCGATCTGATGCCCCTATAAAAAGTCGCCCTGTCCCTGACCATAAAAAGGAGACAATTACTATACAATTTATATAACTTGATCTAAATGCATGATTATGCATGTTATGCACTATTTACAATGTATGATGCTAATGTAACACTAAGAACATGCATTAATAGACATTTTAGGTTAATTAGATATATGCACATCACACCCCCATGCCTATCTTTTGCTAGTCCATAGCAAAAACTACATGCTATTTATAAAAAAATTATGTTGGATTACTTGGGCATAAGTTATTTTCAACATTAAGAAATTTTTACTCCGGATCTGAACTTTTAAAGACACAACAGCACCCAGGTATCTGCCAAAATGCAGACCGCCTCAAGCCCTCGCCTTATTCAAAGAAATTTTTTTTTCTCCTTTTCTTCTTTTCTATTTTTATTTTTTATTTTTTTTTGGATTTTTGAGTTTAGGGTTAAAGAGTGGCTTTCAACAGCCACTCAACCCATCCAAGATTTGATGAGAACCCTAAGTTCTAAGCATCTTATTGTGAATGTGATAGACTCGTTGATCAGCAATTAGAACGGACTTCGGGTTTCTACGCCTCTAGGTGACCTTAAAAAAAAAAAGAAAGAGTTCTGTCTAAAGGTGTATCTTTACGACCGGTAGCTTTCTCCCTACTTTTATTTTTATGGAGTCAACACAAGGGTGAGTCCAGTGTATATCTCCCCGGCTTATTCTACTTCTCCGCTTCTTCCTAAGTGTTTTGGAAATTTTTAGTGCATTTCTTGAGCTGGGTTCTGGACAATCGGTCGATGAACTCTTACCACCGACAACTTACTAGCCATACTCGTGCGGCGAAGTGTGGCTTATTTCTTTTGTTTTCTTTTTTTCTTTCTTTTCTTTTTGACTTTTTTTTTTCTTTTTAAGTAGGTGGCTTCCATAGTCTAATATTTACCTAAAGGTAGCAATAAAAGAATGGTCCAGCGACTGGGCTCTAGACAACCTACCTATGGGCTGTTACCCATGATAACTTGCCAGCCATATCATCCTAGAATGTTCATTAGCTACCTAATTTTCGTTAAAACCTCCGATCAACAAGTCAGTGAAAAGATAGTGTGTAGATGCTTTAGACTTAAAGTTCCCTCAAATCAGAGGGCGGGTTGATAAGTCGTGTACTTATCGCCCAAACTTATTTAATCAAATTACAATAAAATTCAGAATGGCGAGGACTCAGAAAATAAATCCACATTTTAGTGGATACCTGGGCTAATTAAGCCCAAAGACCTGAAGGGTCTTTGTGTTCAGATCCTAATGCAATATTTCCTAAGATTGAAAAGTCCTAATGTCTAAGTATTCCTTCCTAATTTTTTTTTTCTTTTATGTATATATAAGAAGAAAAATGGAATTTACAAGAATTTCACAGAGCTGACAAAATGAATCCACCCCCCCATGCCTAGTTGATGCAATGTCCACATTAAGAAAAAGAGACATGAAAGGAAGGGTAGAGTACGGAAGATATCACCTGAATATGAAGCTCAGGTAAGCTCTAAGTCATAGGTACAATTGTTGAATTTAATGCCATCAGCTAAGTGAAGTCCAGCCAAAGAAGTCACAATATGGCTAGAGCAACCGTGTCTGAGACAGGTTCTGGAAGAGTACGGTCAATAACAGGCTTTAGACGTTGACCGTTGACTTTGAATAAATTACCCGTCTTCAAATAAGAGATCTGAACGACTCCGTTTGGAAAAATCTGGTTGATAATGAATGGGTGGTTCCATTTCGACCTAAGTTTGTTGGGAAAGAGCTTAAGTCAAGAATCGAATAACCAGACCTTCTGGTTCAGCTCAAAGCTCTTGCGGGAAATCAATTGGTCATGTAGAGCTTTGGTCCAGGCCTTGTAGATCTTGGCATTCTCATATGCATCATTTCTATGCTCCTCCAACTCAGATTGTTGGAGTTTCCTAGTCTTCCCGGCTAAACTCAGATCTAGATTGTACTGCTTGATTGCCCAAAATGCCCTATGTTCAATCTCTACAGGTAAATGACATGCCTTTCCATACACCAGACGAAATGGAGACATGCCGATGGGTGTTTTATATGTTGTACGGTAGGCCCAAAGAGCATCCTCAAGCTTTTGAGTCCAGTCTTTGTGATTAGGCCTAACCATTTTCTGTAGAATATTCTTGATCTATCGATTGGAGATCTCGGCCTGTCCATTCATCTGGGAATGGTAAGGTGTGGAGATTCGGTGATTAACCCCGTATTTAGCCAACAAATTGCGGAACTGGGCATTAGTGAAATGAGTGCCACCATCACTGATGATGGCCCTCGGAATCCCGAACCTGCTGAAGATGTTCTTCTTGACAAAATCAATGACCACCTTGTGGTCATTGGTTCGGGTGGGAATCGCCTCAATCCATT
Source organism: Thalassia testudinum (assembly GCA_037157565.1). Taxonomy (NCBI): domain Eukaryota; kingdom Viridiplantae; phylum Streptophyta; class Magnoliopsida; order Alismatales; family Hydrocharitaceae; genus Thalassia; species Thalassia testudinum. The sequence continues at coordinate 60,411,508 of JAZHRO010000059.1, forward strand.
TTGACATGTAATCAACAGCAACAAGAATGTACTGATGTCCAAATGAAGGGAGGAAAGGTCCCATGAAATCGATGCCCCAAACATCAAAGATTTTGACAGGAAGAATTGGGTTTAGGGGCATCATATCTCTCATAGTTATGCTCCCGAGTGCCTGGCATCGAGGACACGACCTTGAGAAATCCCGGGCATCCTTGAATAAAGACGGCCAATAGAATCCAGATTGCAAAATTTTTGCGACCGTCTTTTTCTCGTAGAAGTGTCCACCACACGCAGATGCATGGCAGAACTCGAGCATACTGTTGAATTTGTTCTCCGGAACACATCGGCGAATAATCTGATCAGAACCAATGCGGTACAGTTTAGGGTCCTCCCAGAAATAGTATTTGGCCTCAGATTTGAGTCTATCCCGTTGTTGCTTGGTCCAATCCTGGGGGATTTGACCAACGACCAAATAATTAACAATGTCAGCAAACCACGGGGTTTGGATGCCTGAAACTATAAGGATGGTTTCATCCAGAAAAGTTTCAGCAATTGGGAAGTCCAGACAAGAAGAATCACTCAGAAGTCTCGACAGATGATCCGCCACCACATTCTGTACCCTGAATTTATCCTTGATTTCAAGATCAAATTCTTGAAGCAGAAGAATCCAACGAATAAGCTGGGGTTTGGCATCCTTTTTTGCCAAGAGTTGTCTCAAGGCCGAGTGGTCGGTATATATAATGACGTGAGACCCTAAGAGATAAGCCCTGAATTTCTCCAAAGCAAATACTACAGCTAGTAATTCTTTCTCAGTAACAGTGTAATTCCTCTAGGTCTCGTCCAGAGTTTTACTAGCGTAGTAGATGATAGAGGGCTTCCTATCAACTTTCTGACCCAAAACAGCCCTGACCGCATAATTAGAAGCGTCAGTCATGATCTCAAAAGGGGCTATCCAAACTGGTGGTTACAGCACCGGAGCACAAGTGACTGCCATTTTAAGAAAATCAAATGCCTTACGACGTGATTCGTCAAAATCAAACAATGTTTCTTTGGCAAGAAGATTTCTTAGAGGACAAGCAACCTTTGAAAAGTCCTTGATGAATCTCCTGTAAAATCCCACATGACCCAGAAATGATCGAATTTGTTTAACAGATGTGGGAGAAGGAAGTTTAGCTATAGCATCAACTTTAGCTTTATCCACTTCAATTTCCCGTTCAGAGATTACATGACCTAAGACGATGCCTTCTTGTGTCATGAAATGACTCTTTTCCCAGCTAAGGACCAATCTTGTTTTGATGCATCGTTTAAGAATCATTTCAAGACTAGCTAGACAAGAGTCAAATGATTCTCCAAAAATTGAGAAATCATCCATGAAAACTTCCATAAACTCTCCCACCATGTCAGAGAATATGGCTAGCATACACCTTTGAAAAGTCACAGGTGCATTGCATAAGCCGAATGGCATTCTACGGAAAGCAAAGGTTCCGTAGGGACAGGTGAAAGTAGTTTTTTCCTGATCCTCAGGATGCATAGGAACTTGGTTGTATCCCGAGTAGCCATCAAGAAAATAGTAGTACTTCTACCCAGTTAATCTTTCCCAGATTTGATCAATGAAAGGCAGAGGGAAATGATCCTTTTTCGTGGCCGTGTTCAGCTTCCTGTAATCGATACAAACCCTCCAAGAGGAAGATGAACGAGTTGTGACAGATTCTCCTTTCTCATTAGTCTCAACGATAATCCTAGCTTTCTTGGGAACAATCTGCACAGGACTTACCCAAGGACTATCAGAGATCGGATAAATGATTCCTGCATCAAGCCACTTAATAATCTCCTTCTTGACCACTTCTCGCATATTTGGATATAATCTCCTTAGTATCTGGCGAGAAGGGTGGGATCCATCTTCCAAAAATATTCTATGGTTGCAATAAGATGGCTCGTTCCCCCTAAGGTCATGAATGGTCCAACCAATTACCTCCTTGTGTTCCTTCAGGACCTTAATCAGTTTAATCTCCTACTCCTTTGTTAATTTAGCACTGATAATCATAGGGAGCATCTTCTGTGGTCCTAAAAATTGATATTTCATATTCTTAGGCAATGGTTTCAGTTCAAGCTGGGGCGGGTTGATGATTGAAGGTAAGGAAGATGCTGATGAAGACTCATCAAGAGGAAGAGGTTGAGAGTGAATAAAATCAATAACCTCCCCAGAAGATGGCAGGTCTGCCATAGAGGGTTGCGGTTCCAATTCATCATCAAAGGAGGAACTTTCAAATGAAGAAACCATCATACAAGTTTCAATATTCACATTATCATCCTCAAGTTCCTCAATAAATCCACAATCCTCGAATTTATTAATCGCCTTAAAAATATCAAATTTCATTCATTGATCTCCAAAGGTGATTTTCATGCTACCACTTTCACAGTTAATGTGGGCCTTAACGGTAGCAAGAAACGGACGCTCCAGAGTGATGGGCGTGTTCCTCAGATTTTCAGATACATCCATGTCAAGGATAAGGAAATCTACAGGAAAATAGAAATTCTTAACCTTAACAATAACATCTTCAATAACGCCTCACGGATTTGTGACCGAACGGTTTGCTAACTGCAGCATTACTGAAGTCAGCCGAAGTTCACCTAATCCGAACTTCTCGTAAAGAGAAGTCAGAATTAGGTTGATGGATGCACCCAGATCCAGTAGTGCTCTATCAAAAGTGTAAGCTCTAATGACACAAAAAATCAAAGGAGCACCTGGATCTCTTTTTTTCTGAGGGAGGTGGTGCAGGATAACAGAACTAGCCTGCTCGGAGAGTATCACCTTCCTCGGAACAGATTCTCTTGACTTACACTTCTGTGTACATAAATCCTGTAAAAATCTCACATAAACCGGTATATGATTGATAGCGTCGAGGAGCGGGATATTGATCTCGACATTCTTGAAAATATTCAGAAGCTCCTCATTACTATCAACAGACTTCTTCCTTGATCTGATCAAGGCTTTAGGAAAAGGAACACGAGTAAGATCTTTGGAATCAGGTTCCTGGGCCTTGATTTCTTCTCCAAAGTTCTCCTTTCTCTCCTCAGGTTCTTCAGGATTCGGTAAATTAGAACAGTGTGGTTGTGGATCTTGAGTTTGTTTACCACTCCTCAAGGTAATAGAATTTGCGGATGCATACGAGTTTGGGTCTTGGGGAGTGTTAGGAAAGATTGGAGGGGCTTCATTAGCCAAAAATCATTGATTTGCAGAAGAAGAAGAAGATCAAGGACCCTGCTCAACCACCTGAGCATATGCGTGTGGGTCCCTTTGATTTCCGTACCCATGGGCTTGATTGCCTGGATTCAAGATATTTCGCAGGTTGGGTACGGGTTGGGATGGTAGAGATCCGGGTTGACGAGAGTTAGCTATGAGCCCGGTTTGCAAGTTGTCCAATGAGGCTTTCATTTGCTGCATGAGCTAGAGCATGGATCCTTGCATCTCTACCATTTGTCGATTCAAATCAGCCTGCCCTACGGGTTGACGGGAATTCCAAGCTGGCTGATTGACTTGATTCAGGGGCAACTGAGTATAAACATGACCTTGATCCATTGGTCGTTGCGGAGCATAGTTGCTACGTCGGAATTGGGTCTGCTGCCCTGGGTTTTTCCAAGAGAAGTTAGGGTGGTTTCTCCAACTCGGATTATAAGCATTGGAGTAGGGGTGGGATCTAACATTCTCTTGTACGGCACAAACATCCTCATAGGGTGAGGATAGATAGAAAGAAAGGGAAGGATAAGAGAAACTGGGATCAAAGGCCCCAGTTTGGAACTCATGGGGTTCCGAATAATGCTGGCTCGTAGGTTGAGCTGCATCAAGTTGATTCACAAATTCCCATCCAGAAGGAGCTCGCGACGAATGGAATCTCGAATTCTGGGATTGAGTGGATTAAGAGTTGTTCATTGAATTTCCAGCCATCGACTCCTCCATTCTCTTAGCAACCAAGTCCACCTTATCAAGTTTATTACAAATCAATTCCATATCGAATGAATGAGAGTCATGGACTTCATTAACATTCGATCTGGGATGCTGGGACAGGTTAAAAGTATCCATGGAAGCATGATTGATCGAATTCTCGCTCATTTCCTTAAACAAATCGTGCATGCTATCTGCGTCTTTGTTGATGAAATTGCCTCTGCAAGAAGCATCCACGTGATTTCTGAGTTACTCAGTCAACCTGTGGTAGAAGATCTGCATGAGTTGCCATTTCGACACCTCATGATGTGGACACCTCCACAATAGGTCCTGGAATTACTCCCAGGCCACATGAAACTGCTCCACCGGCCGCTGGGTAAAGGTAGTGATTGCTCGTCTCAAAGCATTGGTATATCCGACAAGGAAGAATTTCTTCAGAAAGGATGATTTGAACTCATTCCAAGTTGGAATTGGTCTTCCTATAGTCCTATACCAATGAGCAGCTTTATCCCTAAGAGAGTGGGGGAAGAGCCTCATGATCATTTTCTCCTCATTCACATTTCGCGCCTTGGTGGTCTAGACCAAAGTGGTTAGGTCCTCCAAGTGCTGAAACGGATCTTTAGAGCCAAGCCTATGGAAATGTTTGATTAGGCTTAACACCTGGGGCTTGATTTCTATGTCTCCAGCAGGAATTTGGATGCCAGGATGTTCCCCATAATTTGAAGGATCATAAAAATCCTTCAAGGGCTGAGCACCCTGCACTCTCTGGAACCATTCTTGCATTCTCTGCATTTGTTCCAGCTGCCTTCGAAATTCCTCCTGTGGATCCCGAGGCAAAGGAGGCTGTTGATCGGCCATGGGATCAATTTAACCAAAATTCAATCTACGCCTCCTAGAATACTCTAGTGGTCCTTCTAATTGGGGATTCAATGACCTTCTTCCCAGCATAAACTAAGAAAAGGTCGGAAGGACTGGGGATAGAACTCTACAGCACAACAAAACAAGCCTGTCCTTAAGTGGGGTAGCCTAAGGATCTATAGACTCCCAAAACCCACCTTAAGATTATGAACGATTTACTCTACTTGTGTCTGCTCAATCCAACCAGTTAGAAGGAGGGACTGGGGAGAAGGTTCTTCCTTCGGCTTGCGCCTTCAGTTCCTAGTGTACCCCCCAACAGCGGTCGTTTGACACTACTCCCCTAGCTAGACATCAGATTGATCAGTATAAGTAGGTTAATCATAAACAATCTCATACTAGGCCCCGAAGAGCGAATCAGTCCTTAAGGCCAACGTCTACTCGATTTTATTGAGGCCTGGGAATGTAGTACTTATGGAATGTGGTGGGCCCTTAAAATGGGTTGTGCCATTAATAATCAATTGAGTATGTATAAGCGTGTGCATAACCAGGGTTTTCAAGCAAGATTATTTGTGATGAGTAGATTTTAATGTTCAAATCTTGCTTAAGTATCTTTTAGGGTTTAAAATTAGGTTGATTTCAATCAAGTTTGAGGCAAATCAGGTTTTCAAGCATGGATGAAGATTACTTTCCTTTTAAAATCAGAAATAAAGTGGAGTGCCTGGTATGAACCTAGATTGAAAATTCTAAGAGGAAGCTACTTGGTGAGTTGATTTTAGATTGAGTGGTGCGGCCCAAACAACTCAAACAATTGGCCACAATTGCACCACTAGGTTAGGCACACAGAAATGATTAACCTAGAATGATTTCTACTCTTTTATGTGTTGATTTGTGTACCGGTTCCACAGATCAGAATCCGGTTGAGTAAAATAAAATCAATTAGGTTAAGTGCCTTGAATGTGGGTGTATGCTGTGTGTATGTTGAATTACCCCACAAAATTATCTTTTTATTTTTTTTTAAAAATGCGAGGATGAAATGTGAGTGTGAGTTGAAATCCAAACAACCAAATTAATCCTAGGATTTATGCAAACACCTAGGTTAATAGGAATTTGAATTTAATGTGATGAAATGAAATCTATGGAGGGGGGAAGAATGGGGAGCACGTACAGTTGTCTTCAACTGCATTTTACTCTGATCTACCGCTTGACGATTCCCTGATAGAGGTATCTGCAAAATAATAGACATGAGAGAAAATAAGTTAGAAGATAGTAAAGTGCGTGTAATGCGAAAAGAAGATCAGAATATCATTGCCTCCCCGGCAACGGCACCAAAATGTTGAACGTCAGAGGACTACGCTATCGGAATTGGTTTTGAAAACCAGTCATTGTAGTTTGAATAGCGAAGAACTAGAGTTCAACAAATAAAATTTATACCGGAAAAGAAATCCCAGGTCGAACTCAGGGAGGCTACGTCGATCAAAATTCGCAATTATATTCTTTTTATGTTTTTGTTTAAAAAGCGAAGTAATTACAAAGTAATGGAATTAATATAAACAATAAGAGAGAGGAGAGAAAACATCCACTTGAAGTTGCAAAATGTTTGTACAACTAAGAAAGCAAGAAATTACACTAGAAAGCAGGAAAATTCTACTCTAGAAAGCAAGAAAAAGGAATGGGAAAGAGAAATTATCCTCCTCGACGATCACTTGGAGGATGAGCCGGACGAGATAATGCCTGGAAGACAAGGAACAGAGCAGGAAGAAGGAGGTCGAAGCAGGAGGAACGAGAATGAGGCAGCACATCGTCGTCGTCGCGGGATCTGCTTCCGAAATGGGGGCGAAAAACTGATTTTAGCTCTTAAGGAGCATCCCGGGTGTGGGACAAGCTTCTCTTGAGCTTTGAAGAGGGAGAGAAGAGAAGGAAGGGATGAGAAATTCGTATGGAGGGGGTCTCCTTTTATAGTTGCAAGGAGTGGGGGAATTTTGGACATTTTAATTTGAAAATCATTATTATGTGACCTTTAGTGACGGATAAATCCGTCACTAAAGGCTTAAACATGGCCTTCGTGTGCACGTGCCACGTGCCTCCTCTCCTCCGCGTCCTTCAACGCACGCGTACGTCCGTGTGCTCACAACTATTCGATCAAGAGATTAGATGGCTTAAAATCGCCTATGCTTGCGCCGCGCACCTGATAAACGCCAGTTTATCAGCATTCTTATGCATTAAAACAAACCTAGCTCTTAGGATTTTACTCTGCAAATGGGTTTTTCGGCTGCATTTAGGCATAAATTAGGATAGGCATGCATTGCATTTTTTATTGTCGTTTTAATGAGTTTTTGTGAGTGTTAGGGATGTACAGATGCACAGATCCCTAAAACCCTAGCACTCAAGAAGGAAAATGGTGAAGGAGAAGCCCAGACTAGCTGGAACTCAGCCTAATCCAGCTCACCTCAGCTTGATCCAGCTCACCTCAGCTTGATCCAGCTCACAGCAGCTGGAACCTAGCTTACTTGAACTAGGGTTAGCTCATCCCAGCTCCATTCAGCTAATTTCAGCTGGATGGTAGCTCAAGAGAGTTCATCTTAGCTCACCCTAGCTCAAGTCAGCTCAGATCCAGCTCAACTTAGCTGAGTCTAGCTCATCTCAGCTCCCACTAGTTCACAGGGAGCTCTAGCTAGCTCAGCTGAGTTGACAGGAGTTCACCCCAGCTCAGATCCAGCTACATTCAGCTCCACTCAACTCCAGCCAGCTGAAGAAGAATTCATCTCAGCTCAGGAAGCTCAAGTCCATCTCCCGGGGACTCAGCTTAGCTCAACTCAGTTGAGCTAAGCTACCTTAGTTGCCTCAACTAGCTTGATTCTACCCGGGAGCACCAGACCTAGCTTACCTCAGCTCATTTTGGTAGAAGCTAGCTCACTTTAGCTTGGCTTAGCAACTAGCAAAGAACTAGCAAGCTAAGCCAGCTAGAGTAGCCCGATGCCAGCCTCTTCAGCAGCAGCCAGCTCCAGCTCCAACTCCAGACTTCTTCTCCTCAGCTCCTTCCTCCAAACCCTAGCTCCAACACCTTCTCCTCTACTCCACCTTTAGCTAAGCTAGCTTAGCTTATCTTAGCTTAGCTTAGCTTAGCTTAGCTAACAACCAGCTTCTTGGCCATCCATTACCTTAAAAATCAACCCTAGCTAGCTCCACCAACTCAAGCCTACCTAAGCTAGCTACCCTACTTAAGTTGGCGCCACCACCTAGCCACCCCTTCACCCCATTATCTCCACCAAAAGACACTTCAAGTTGGCGCCAAAAACCACCCCTAACCACCCCCATTTTGGCGCCAACTTTCAGCCTCTTCATCCACCCTACACCTACCCATATAACACATCCTAGCCATCCACATACCCCCCTTCTAGAACCTTAAGGTGGCGCCACCTAATAGCCATCTAGAAAGCCCATTTTGGCGCCAACACTAAGGGGTGTCAACACCCATAACTACCCCCTTGGTGTCCCTTAAGGTGGCGCCAACTCTCCTTGGCCATGGGATCTCCAACCACCTCTATCAACTCATCTTGGCCATCCATTTCAAAGGTCACCATAGCCCCCTTCCTATTCTATAAAAAGCCACCACCTACCACCATTTTGGGGCATCCTCCCTTAGTGTATTTTCTACCTACATCCACCTATACCTACGCCCAAGGAGAAGGAGTAGAGAAGGAGATTAAAGGGGCACACCACCAGCCCTTTTGGTGCCTTCTTCTCCCCACTCTCTTCAACTTGGGCCACGCCAAGGAGGAGGACTCTTCCACTTCAAGGAGGACGGCCAGGCAAGGGAGAAGGACTTAGGGTGGACGTCCACCCTTGGAGAGAAACTTAGGGCACGCCCCCTTAGGGCTTGCCTTGGAGGTCATCACCTTGGCGGAGTTCTGCAAGGAAGGAGTTGAAGGATTCTTTTCAAGCTTGGGAGCCACCAACCTTGGAGCAAGAAGCCCTCTTCTTCACCATCTATTTAGAGGATTTGTGTTTTCTTTTACTTCAATTATCTAGTAGTATAAGCATTCCTCTACTAGGCATTTTTGTTAAACACTTTATCAATTATCTAGTTGCCTTCTTCGCATATCTTGTTTGCATTTCTATTTGCTTATTTTCAGCATTCTTCACTTCCTCTCCCTAATTATTCTAGGTTTCCACTTGCCTAGAGTGAGCTTAGGGAGAGGCTCTACTTGCTACTTTAGAGTTGTTTACTTAATTGGAAGTGTAAACACTTTTCCCGCCATCAGTTCGCATGTTGCCTTAGTTCAAAAATAAAAAAAAATGGTATATTGAAAATTACCAAAAAGAAAGTTGAGAAATATTCCAAGCAAGAGAATCAATTTTGCAACCATATTGCCTCCTTGGACGACCCTAGATACTTCCCTATCTAGGATTATAAATTTAAGAGCGAAAGCGGATTTACGCGTTACAACGACCTAATTAACAAACCGCGTGAAATTGCTATCAGCACCCAAGTGCGATCACGCATCAGCACCGCGCGTCTGATCGTGCATGAGCGCTATCAGCCGCTCAGCGCTGCACTATCCTCATTACACAGCCCCGTTCGCTCGTGCACCCACTCTTCCACTCTTCAATTTGAGGTGCTGCGGTCTCAAATGCATGATCAGTCGCTCACATAGCGTGCTCGACCGCTGTGCTTTGTGGGGCTTTGTGTCGCGAAGAGGATTTGTGCGTACAGGCCTACAACCATTGGATGAGCATCCAACGATGGAGAAGCATCTATCAGATGAGGAGGAAAGGCAGAGGCAGGTCCTTGGGGCCGGTTGGGCGGCTGAGATGGCACCTCGTGGTGCCATCTTGGCCGTCCATCTTCTAAGTATTGTAGATGGTGCCACAGGTGTCGGATTGGACTGATTTTCACACTATTAGGTTACGATCGTCGATCCAAATCCATCCGTGTGGTTGGATTTGTCGTCTAAGGTGTGGATTAACACCATCTTGGCCCTTGATCTTTAGGGTTCCTCAGTCTCTATCTGGTGCTACGAATGTCTGATTAGGGCGATCTTGGAGTCGTTGAACTCCAATCATCACCCTGATCAGATCCGTATGGTTGGATCTTCAATCTAAGACTCTGATAAAAAGTCACCCTATCCCTGACCATAAAAAGGATACAATTACTATGCAATTTATACAACTTGATCTAAATGCATGATTATGCATGTTATGCCCTATTTACAATGTATGTTGCTAATGTGACACTAAGAACATGCATTAATAGACATTTTAAGTTAATCAGATGTATGCACATCAACAAGCATTGCAATCACTCCTTTGTTGGTCATATTTATGAATAGAGAATGGTCAACAAATGATCTCTTGAAGCCAACCCTTTCAATCACATCTAAGAGCTTTTGAAACCACACTCTTGGACTCTGCTTGAGTTCATAAATTGCCTTATGCAATCTGCAAACGTTGGAACACTCCCCCTTAGCCTTGAACCTCAAAGGTTGCTGCATGTAGACTTCTTTTAGATCTTCGTAGAGGAAGGAATTCTTAACATCAAGTTGATGAAGAGGCTAGTTATGGTGAATGGCAACTAAAATGAGTATACGAATAGTGACAAGTTGAGCAATCGAAGGAAAGGAATCAAAGCAGTTGACTCCATATGTTTGAATGTAATCCGTAGCTACCAAGTGAGCCTTGTACCTATCAGTGAATCCATTTTCATAGTGTTTAACAATAAACACTAATTTACATCCAACCACTGCAGCATCAGGTGGTGGTTGAACAAGACTCCAAGTTCCACAAGAGACTAGAGTTGCCATCATTTCCTCCATGGCTTGTCACCATTTTGGAACATAGAGTGCCTCCTAATAGGTGGTAGGGATATGAATACTAAAGAAAGCGATAGCAAACTATCAGTACAAAAGAGAGAGACTTGCCATAGACTTATACTTGGACATTGGGTACAATGTGCATGACCTAGTACCTTTTCGCAAGGCAATGGGTAGATCAAAAGTGTCATCCACTGGATCATCTATCTCATTGAGCACAGGCTCAGGATATTCATTCATTGTACCTCCAAGCTATTAAGGTATATTAAATTAAGTTTTCCTAGGAAGCGAGAATAATGTTCTTTATATCAGCTAGTACAAGAGCCTCATCAAACGTAGGTTGTACTAACTCTTCTTGCTAAATTAGGTGATAAGAGTAGTTCCTCTCGAACATGTTGTCTGGACAAGAATCAAAAGGTGGTAGACTAGATGTAGCTATCTTTGGACTCTTAGGTAACTACCACTGTGGTTCATCTGAGGGTATAGAAAGTAGGATGAAAACAATATCTTTAGATGCAAGAGAGCTAATATTGGAGCCAAATGTGGAATATTAAATGATAGACTCCATGAAAGTGACGTTAGCACTCACATAATAATGTTTCCCAACAAGATCATAGCATCTATACCCTTTTTAGGTCTTGGAGTACCTAACAAAGACATACTTGATAGCTCGAGGTGCAAGTTTGTCTTTGTTGGGGACATGAAGATGTATGAATGTTTATCTGATTGAAGCAGAATGGCGAGAGTGTGGCGATAGGAGACGGGAGGAGAAGGTGAGGGTGAGGCTAGGGTTGGAGATGTGGGTGATTGGAAGACATGGAGATCGAGAAATCCCCTTGTGTGTTTCGAGAGAGGGCTGGAAGAGGACGAACGAGAGGTTCTGTGTTATAGGTGCAGACAAAGAGGGCATATGGCGGCGATATGCAAAAATACCCTTGTGTGTTTGGCCTGTGGGGGAGACGGACACAAACGCAATTCATGCATAAGGGTGCGGTTGCAACGTATGAAGATGGACCCTCAGCACCCGAAATAGGAGGTACTGAAGGAGCCTTGGCTGTTGCCGCAGTCGACGCAAGTTGACCATACGATTGATGTGGAGATCCCCTTCTCCGAGGATATCCTATCTGCGAAGATGATGCTGAGGAGTGTATTGATCGGCGAAGTTATGACTGGAAACCCCGCCGTCGAAAGGTTCCATCAATTGGTGAGTTCCTTATCACCTGTCTCATCAGGTTGGAAGATTGTTGTGTTATCCCAGACCCATTTTCTTGTTTTTGGTCTAGGAATGATAGATGTGGAAAGGCTACGTTTTCTCTCAAGTACCTTTGAGAACATCAGTGTGTTGTGGAGGTTGGTCTCTCCCTTTGATGGGGCACTCCCTGATCAACCTCCCCAGAGATTGGGTAACAGGCGGGTGACGCTAGCGATCAAGGGACTGCCTCTGCATTTGAGATCAAGAGGGGTGGTTTTCAAGATGATTGCAGGTTTTGTGTCCATTCTTAATGACACTAAGATTACAATCGGGGAAGGTGATGCCCGTATACTGCAAATCAGTGCTGAGGATTTTAGAAGTGGGTCGATGCCTAATAAAATCATCATCAGATGTGGTGGTTGTTCGTGGCTTATTCGTGTGTCAATGGTAGGGCAGGAATACATATTTCTAGAACAGGGTCAGGATAAGATGTTTGATGAACGATCTAGTGAGGTACAGCAGGAGGAACCGGAGGGTCGTAAGCCTTCAGATGATGCGCCTGAGCCAAAGAAATGGAAAGACCTCCATGAGGAAGTCTTGGAGGGCGGTCAGATGACTATGGTCGATGGCACTGCTATGGGGAGTGTAAACCATACACATGAGGACCCTGGTAATTCCTCCAATTGCAGGGATGTGATTACGAGGGATCAAATAGAAGTTAGTGGTGGCAGAAAGGTCCTTAGGGATGTGAATCAAATGCCTTTTCCTACGCTTGAAGATCTGAAATTTGGGAAAGGAGCCAGCCAAAAGAAGGGGGTTGGGCGTTCTCCATTCATGCTTAGGAGAAGAAGGAAGGAAAACTTGAGTCCCATTGAGGAGGAGACAGTTGCAAAATCCAGTATGGTTGAATATGTGGAAATTTTGGCTCAGGGGGATCAGTCGTGTAAGGGATGAGAGTCTTAACATCGAATGTGTGTGGGTTGCACAACAAAGTGAGAAGAGCTTCCCTTATCAGATATCTTGTGGAGTGGGAGATTGATTGTGCTCTTATTCAAGAAACACACATAGATGACGAAAACAGCCCAGTCTAGGATTCTTTGAGGTAGTCTAGGAGAGCTGATTGCATGGGGATGGCAGCACATGGCAGATCAGGTGAGATGGCAGTATGGTGGAAAAAGTCCAATCTTAAAATGACTAAAATGCATCGGGACAGACATGTGTTTACCTGTAGATTTCAGAGTCATCAAGGTGGTTTGGATTGGTTCGTCTCGTGTGTTTATGGACCTTGTGCAGCAGCAAGCATGGTGGAGTTGTGGGAAGAACTATCAACAGTACATCAGAAGGTCCAAGAGGTGCCATGGCTTATCGGCAGAGACTTTAATTGTTCCCTGTCAAGTGGGGACTGACCTGGTGGTAGTACAGATGGAGCAATGGCAGGGCTTCAATTGACTGTGCAGAGCTTCGACATCACTGAATATCTGGTCAGTAGTGTGGAATTTACCTAGAGAAATGGCAGTGGGCTCTTATCCAAGTTGGACAGGTTTTTTGGCAACTCTAGCCTCTTGGAGAAGTTCCAGTTGTCTTCTACCATGAGCCTAGATAGACCATTCGCTGACCATACGCCAATGGTGTGGGATTGTGGGGTGATTGCTGATGTTGGTTCTTACTTCAAACTCAAAAAGTCATGGTTCAGAGAAGAAGGGTTTAAAGATATGCTGTCCAGCTAGTGGAAAAGCAAGATTGTTACTGGGTCGGCTACTAAAAAATTTGCATCAAAAATGGCAGAAATGCGCATAATGATAAAGGAATATGGGTAGACCATGATGGCTATTAGGGAGCAGAAGAGAGTTGAGGCACTGACTGAGGCTCAGAGGCTTGACTTGAAAGAATGCATGGTGGCTCTTGGTACCCAGGAACAGGAGTTAAGGAAATTTTGGCAGTAGGTTATTGGGGAGGAGGATTTAAAGAAAGAGATGGATTGGCGTGAGAGGGGAAGGGGATGTGAAATGACCCTTTCTGTAACAACCCGGTTCCTGAGTCCCTACGAGACGTGAGAACCGGACCGACTCGACTAATCCGAAGACCTAGTCATCCAACGAGGAAGTAACCAAAAGAGCAGCAAAAATAAACCACATTCAGCATGAATATAACTAACAGTAAGAAAGTACAGCAGTAAGGAAAGAAACTACTACAGTATATACCACCACAACAGTCGAACAACATTTATCATATAACATGAACTGCAGGTAAAGAAAAGTACAGCGGAAACAAGAACTACTCACTATAACGGAAACAAAGAGGTACAAAAGACAGTGGTAACTCTACTGGACCCTACTCGGCCCAGCGTCCTCTGCAGCCGCTGGCCCTGGCTGCTCAACACCTGGTCCTGAAAAAGGTAACGAGTGTAACACGTCAGCAAAACGCTGAGTAGAGTGGCAACTAAACTAAAGACAACAGTAGAGTGTACAGTAGCTGTTATGTTCTATTACTTTCTTTATTCACATCTTTCAATTGTCTTACTATTTCATTTATTCCCCAGATCTTTTTTCTTGATCTCGAATGTTCCTCGTGGGAACGATCTTGATTGCAATCTTTTCCAAAAAGTAGAAGTAGCATGTGGTGCTCTCCTGGCTAGGAGAGTCCCCCGTGGTGATCCTACCCTTAGTCAACCACCCCAAGGTCACTGACAGACGTAACGGTGACTACGGCACGCGCGATAAACGCATAGGTAGCTAACCCGTACTGGCATGCGGTCAGTCGTTTCCGTTAACGGGTGCGCCCAAAGCACAGCACGGAACCAGTCCAGGGCAGAGCCCTCTCAGCAACAGGGGTCCAACCCCTCCACAGTAACCAAACCGGGGCCTTGCCCCTCCACAGTCCGCGCACCCTCGCCTGACTACCCTGGTTTGCCCCAGCAGGCCTAACAAGTCGGTGTGGGAGACTAGCAGAACCCCGGGGCCCGTGGGGTAGCTAGTACCTCCCTACACTAGTAGCTCTCCTTGGTACTACGTACGCGAGGGCCAGCAAGTCAGTACAGAGTGGCCAGTCCTAACCCCGGGTCCCTGGGGCGGCTGGCTCCGCTCTGCACTAAACAGGGGGGACAGTCGCTCTCCTTGGTACTCCGTACTCAAGGGCCAGCTCACTTCCCCAATACTATTCCATTCACTTTCCAGGAGTTCTACTCCTACTTCCCCGTAGGGTTCCATCCTTTTTACTCAAACATCCAGGTTTCACTTTCCAGTTTCACATTCTTACAATCCCTGTTCTCAACCACGTTATTATTTCACAACAAGCAGCTGTTAATTCAAATTACAGGCAACTTTGTATCTCTTTTCATTTTCCAAGACTGCAGTATTATACATTCCACTAGTTTTTCCCATCCTAGGATTCATGCCATATCCTAGGATCTATCATACAATCTAGTTTTCCAGCTCTAGGATTCATGCAACACCTAGGAGCTATCATATATTTCTCATTCCTAGGATTCATGCAACATCCTAGGTTCTAGTTATGGTTCCATACTTTAACAGATTTTATTAATAACTTAAAACCACTCTACCAGGTACAACGGGAGTAATGGGGGCGTGATCGGGAATCCCGCGTGCCTCCGCGACTCCCAAGACTACAACTGAAGGAGGTCCTATCACAAGGATCAAACACAAGGAGTGTCTCAAAACAGTGTATAGCTACTGTAGACAGGTAGAGGGATTAATTATGAAAAGAACGCAACTCGAATCGCGGAAAACGGAACCCGAACAGGCCCTAAACGGGTCGAAAATGACGACACTGTGCAAAATCAGACGTCTGGAACTTCTTCCAGACGTCTTAAAAAGTGGATCAGAGAATTACCTGTTCAGCGTGGTTTCCCAGACGTCCAAAAGTCTGAGGGGACGTCTGGCCTAGCTCCCAGACGTCCGATGGTCACCCCGGACGTCTGGAGGTCGCTCCCGCCGTTTGGTACAACAGCCAGATGTCTGATTTACGTTGGATGGCGAATCACCGAGCCTGCGCACACCCATCTCCCTCCCTCAGTACGGTCAGTCGACAGGAAGGAAGAAGAAGACGGAACAACTCACCTTTCAGACGTCTGGAAGGTCTTCCAGACGTCGCCCTCGTCGTCTGGCTATCAACCCAGACGTCTGATTCTAGAAATTCTTCCAGAATCAGGGCGCCACTCGGCCTCCGCTCGCGACGCCGCCCGCGTCGCACCTCGCGCGCCTGCTGCTCAGACCGCAGCAGTCCCTCCTGCGTCGTTCCGCGCCCCCTGCGCCCTCCGCCGGCCGGCCCTAGCAGCCCCGGCGAGCTCGCCCTCACGGCAGAGCTCAGCTCTCGCACGCAGCACCCCATCCGCGCTCACTGCGGCCATCGCCGCTACAGCAACCTCGCGCTTGCTCGCTCTCGCGCACAGGAAGGAGAAGAGGAAGGGGTGGAGACGACGAGAGGGAGCGCGTGGACTTTTAAGGCCGCACGAGGAGGAGAGAGAGGACGCGACAGGTGTCTGCAGCCGTAGAGAAAGAGGGGATAAGCGAATATCCGGTCTGCACGCTCAGGCACGCAGACAACCCGCACGTGTCGAAATTAACGGATTTCCAGACATCTGGAAACGATCCCAGACGTCTTGTCAGACGTCTGGATGTGATCCCAGACGTCTGGTCTGACGTCTGGGCCACCTCCCAGATATCTTAAAAGACGTCTGGGGCACGCGTTCGTTACACTTTCCTAGGGTCGTTTGTCATTTTCGAGATTCGTAGGGGTTTTTGTGTAGTTTTAAACCCCTTAGGTTTTGTTTTGGAGTTTTTGAGGGGGGAAGGAAAATTGCAGGGGCATCCCCATAATTTTCCCCAGCACCATCTCCCTCACCCTTACGCACACTCGCACGCCGGCACCATCCCCCTACGGTGCCATCTCCCCTCACTCCCCTCCATGTCGCACGCCCTCCTCCCCCATGCTCTCTCGAGTCCTTATAAACCCCTACCCCTCCTCCATTCTCCCCACACCACAGCCGAGAGTAGGAGGCAATGGAGGATGGGGAGCAGCAGCAGGAGGATCTAGAGAGGCGAAGCTACTGCAGGAGCCCTGTAGCTGAGTAAGAGGAGAAGGAAAGGGAGAGTGGAGAAGCTGTTGTAGCTTCTGCGGAGAGGAAAAGGGTCGAAAACGGTTTTCCGAAATCATTTTTCCGCAGAATTAGACATCCAAAGTGACCTCTAGACGTCTGGTTGGACGTCCGAAGGTAAATCTCAGAAGTTTGACAGAGTGTATTTTTGTTACTTTTCTTCCAAAAGTCTGACCATGCTCGCATGTATGTCAAGGGATTGGGAAGCACACTAGTGCAAAGACCGAGGTAGTTTTAGACGTCTGGAAGTGTCTCCAGACGTTTGAAGACACCCTCATATGTCTGCACAAAGTTTCATACATCCAGAAAAGGCTTCCCGAGCAAGTTGAGTCCCTGAGTTCGTTTAAGACATTTGAGACTCTTCCCAGATGTCTGATTTTGATTAGGGTTGGTGTTTTTGGGCTCGTTCAAAACCCAAATAGAGTCGGTTTTCCATAAACAAAACGTTGTTGGTTTCCATTCGAGTTTCCCTACATAATGGTATGATGTC
Organism: Thalassia testudinum; assembly: GCA_037157565.1. Taxonomy (NCBI): domain Eukaryota; kingdom Viridiplantae; phylum Streptophyta; class Magnoliopsida; order Alismatales; family Hydrocharitaceae; genus Thalassia; species Thalassia testudinum. The sequence continues at coordinate 60,428,893 of JAZHRO010000059.1, forward strand.
TATACAGTTCTAAGATCACTCTGACATATGGTTCAATATGTTAGGTCATTCGTTTGTGCTGTGCATGGAACCTGCGAGGATTGCAAGCTCTATCGACTGTGACCCCACATCTCCTGGTTATCCTGGTAGAGTGGTTCTCACATTAATCTCGAAATTAATAATTAAATTGCATGCGTAGAATTAACTGAACCTAGGTTGTGAGATGAACCCTAGGGCTGAAAAGAAGTAAAATGCATGCTGCTATAGAATCAAACCCTAGGATTGTGAAATGAACCCTAGGGCTGAAAGAAATGAATGTACATTTAGTTAATGATTAAATTATTACTTCCTGGAAAGAAATAAACCATGAGCTGCCTGTAATGAACTACGTCATGCCTGCTTGTACTAAATAATTAATGGTGGAATTCGAGTTGCCTGTTCTATGTCCAACGAACCAGATATGGAAATAAGAAAGTCCATGTACGAACCCTACAGGGAATGTAGAAAGAAATCAAGAATACGGTAGTGTGGAAAACCTATGGGTTCTAGAACATGTCACCTATGAGCGACTATTCAGACTTGGTTAAGGGAAGTGAGTTGGCCCTCGTGTACATAGTACCAAGGAAAGCAACTATCCATTTAGAGTAGAGGGGAGCTTACCACCACTTGGGTTGAGACTTAGGGTGGGTTTGGCCACTCTAAGTCCACTCCTGTTTGGCCCTCGCGTATGTGGTATCGAGGTGAGCTACTTAGTGTAGGGAGGGAGCTAGCTGCCCCATGGGGCCCGGGGTTAGGACTAGCCACCCTACACCGACTCTTGTTAGCCTGTTAGGCAAACCGGGATAGTCGGACAAGAGTACACGAACTATGAGGGGCAAGACCCCTATTTTTGAGGGGCGAGTCCCCTGTTCTGAGAGGGCAAGCCCTGTGCTGTTCCGTGATGTATGTTTGGGGTACCCGTAAGTAGAAAAGACCGACTGCATGCCAATGCAAGGTAGCTACCCGTGCACTTATCACGTGTGCCGTAGTCACTGCTAAGTCACGACCGTGACCTCAGGGTAGTAGATCAGGTGTGGGACTACCACGGGGGACTCTTTCGGCCAGAAGAGTGCCACGTGTATATCCTATATCACGTGAAAACTACAAGCAAGTTTGTTCCAATAGGGAACAAGAAGATTAAGAAATGTTATGGAACCTGATTAAAATACTCAGATCAGAAAGACGATAATTGGAAACTAACAATAATAAATAAACTGTTAAATGCATGTTTAGTTAGCTGCCTGTTTAAATTATATGATTTAACCACCACTCTACTCAGTGTTAGCTGAACATAGATTTTATAACCTTGTTCAGGTCAGGGATTTGAGCAGCCAAAGCCACTAGCTGTTGAGGGTGCTAGGCCCAGTCGAGCCCAATTGTAGTTTCCTTCCGTTTCTTTCACATAGTGCTTTGTAGCAGTGAGTACCTGTTGCTCATAATTATATTATGCTATATTTGTATTAGTTTATGTTGTGATGGCTCTGCTTGTAATCATATTTTCTACTGTATAATGTGAGATACTAGTGGTTTGCTGCTTTCTTTCCTTTATTTCCAGTCATATATTTTCTGCTTAGTTACATTACTCGTGTGGTTGTGGAATGATTATGGCATTTGGTTCTTTCTCGCTGGACAACTAGATCTTGGGGATCGTCGAAGCGAGCCATTCTCGGGTCCTATAGGGAACCGGGAGCGGGTCGCAACAGGATGCAAATATGAAATACTTTCATCTTGCTGCCAGTGCTAGAAGAAGATTCAACCTCATATCTTCTATCAAAGTGGGCGAGAGAACCATTATCTCCACTCATGAGATAAGAACTGAAGCTGCTCATTATTTTAAAGAAACAGCTAAGGCTGCACCAAGAGGCTCGTGAAGGATGGCTTCGGTTGCTTTCCTAGGTGTCTGTAATGAACAAGCTGCTATTTTGGTTGCCCCTATTACTTGATAGGAAATTGAAGAAGCTATCAAAGGTTTGAATAATGAGGGAGCTTCAGGATCGAATGGGGTTCAAGTTCTTGTCTAACAAGGAAATGTGGAGCATTCTTAAGGAGGATGTGATGGGTGTTATACATGAGTTTGAAATGGGTAACTCTAGATTTGAAAGACTAAACAAGTCTTACTTGTTCTTGTTACCAAAGAAGTCAAGTGTTGAGAGTTTTTCATATTATAGGCCTATTGCGTTGTCGAATTCTATTTATCTTATCATCAGCAAAATCCTAGCCAACAGAATTCGTGGTGTGTTGCAAGACCTAGTTATGCTTATCCAGTCTGCATTCTTACCTGGGAGGTCACTGCAGGAATCATTCATCATGGCTCAAGAAATGGTTATGGGGTGGCATAGGCGAAAGACTAAGGCCTTCCTATGGAAGGTAGACTTTTCTAAAGCTTATGACTCAATCTCATAGTCATACCTTTGGGAAATTCTTAAAAGGAGAAAATTTCCCCCCCTTTGGATCCAATGGGTGAAATGGTGCATCACGACTGCCTCCTACTCCCCCTTGATAAATGGGAAACCCTATCGAGCTTGGATCTAGCTGCAGTGTGGAGTGCGGCAAAGCTGCCCATTGGCCCCATTGATTTTTAATTTTGCAGTGGATACGTTAGCAAGATATGCATACAAGTTGGCAACAGACGGGTTGATAAGGGGTTATTCAATGACAAATAGAAGGGCTTTGGCCCCCATTCTCCAATATGCAAATGACATAATTTTTTTTGTGGAAGGAGGGAAGAGGGAAGCATAGATGTTATATTATATGGTCAATATATTCGGAGAAATTTCTAGGTTGAAACTAAATGGAAGCAAATCCTCCCTGGTTTGTTTTGGTATGAATGGTATTGATTAGAATGACATTTTCAACATTTTGTGCATACCTGTGGTATCATTGCCAATCAAATATCTAGGTCTGCCATTAAAATGCACAAAAATGAAGAAAATTGATTGGACTTTTCTCTTTGAGAAGGTGGCTACGAAGCTTGAAGGCTGGAGTAGCCATTACCTATTGAAAGGTGGGAGGCTTATCCTGCTAAATTTAGTTATCACATCTATTCGAGTCTTCTTCTCTGTCTTCCGAGCTCCAAAGTCAATTTGGAAAAAACTTGATGTTATGCACAAAAGGTTCTTCTGGAAAGGGGCTACTCACCAAGGTACCTTCTTCCAACCTGTTAAATGGGACACAATTTGTTCTCCTAAAAAGTATGGTGGTATGGGAATCAGATCTCTCAAAGAGTTCAATGATGCCTTGCTGTTGAAATGGGCGATTCGGCTGCTGCAAGGGGAACAAAAGCTTTGGACAGAGCTCCTACATGATAGATATGGGGCGGCAAATGATGAGAAGAGTCGTTTGAATCCTCATAAGATGTCTCCTTTCTGGGCTTCTGTGGTGCGTGCACTGGCTGATAATTGGAATCTTTTCAAATCAGTCTTGGGAGATGGGAGAAGCTTTAGATTCTGGTTGGAAAAATGGCTTCCTGGTGGGGCGATAAAGGACAGGTACCCTCTTGCATATTCGGCTGCTCCTAATAAGAATGTTGTGGTATGTGATTACTGGGACATGACTTCAGAAAACTGGATGATAAATAGTGAGGTGGGGAACGGCCATGGAACAAGAACACAGGCAGAAAATGAACGTATCCTGCAGGAACTTGCTACTTTTAGACCTACGCCGAAGGAATGTGATACATACAAATGGGACGGGACTTTCTCGTCAGCGGCTGCCTATGAGAAACTCATCTTTTCATCAAGGTCGGTGGAGGTGGATGAAGTTGGGTGGAAAATATGGAAATTAAAAGTACCAATGAAGGTGCAAATTTTTTTGTGGTTGTACAGAAGAGATGGTTTGATAACGGTAGATATGCAGCATAGGAGAGTGGGCACTCCTCAATTTTGCCAATTGTGTGGGTCACACAATGATTACAGTCATCGTATTTTTTCTACGTGCATGATAACAGATAGTGTTTAGAGGAAGATCTATAGGGATTCAATTCCCACGTGGGACGATTTATGGAGTTCCTTTTTAATTTCAAATAAGCCATATGTGCCCATGGTGGCTGTCTTATGGTCAGTGTGGAGAGCTAGAAACGAGAAATTATTTTAGGAGAGTCCAGTGAGTGTGGATAATATTGTAAACAATTGCTAGAATCTCATACATATGTGGGGTTCAATTTTGTAATCCTTTTCTTTCGTATAATCAATAAAAGCTCTCCTGGATTGCTATTGATGATTCGATAGCTTTCCTTTCTTTTCAAAAAAAAAATGAAGATGTATGAATGCCACTCATCCAAACACCTTGGGTGAGACTCCAAAGAGTTCTCAATCCAGCAAAAGGATAGAATATAGACGTTGCACATCAAGTACTGTGGATGGCATCCGATTAATGAGATAGCATGCAGTTAATGCTACATCTCCCCAATATGACATAGGAAAGCTATTTTGGATTAGAAGTGTTCACGTAGGATCCATAATATGTTGATCCTTTGTCTTTGCCACACTATTTCGTTTTGATGTGTAGAGATAGCTGCTTTGGTGTATGATACCACATTCTCAGCAGAATGCACAAAGAGAATAACAACAGAATTCTCAAGCATTGTGTAACAACCCACATTTGCATAGAATTCTTTTTTTTCTAAAGCATTTCTATTTATCAATTCATATAACGTGGAGAATTATATACAATGGCTTAACAATAGCCAAAAGTAAAGTTCCAGTGAGTACAAAATTAGATAAAGATCACATACCTCTATTCGCATAGTTGAACTGGAACACCATAAAAAAGAAATCTAAATCCTGCAAGGAACCACAGTGTCCGATTCCGTAGGGTTTCAAATGAAGCCTATGAGTTGTGAAGCTCAGTAATCATAGGGACTAACATTAGAAGAAATAATTAATGATCTAAAACCTTTAACATAATTAAATAACATGATCTTGTAATTCAAATAGATATCTTGTTATATCCAATTGTACATTATCAAAAATAATAATCATCTCTCATCCGAACTTAATTTCCATTACACAAAAGGCATGAGTCATAATGGTGCTTTACACTAATTACATTCTCTTTTTTTTTCTATATTACATTATTGTCTTAAACTTTTATAAAGCAAAAGATAAGACATAGCACACGAAGGGCATTATTTGGTAAATAATTCTTTCATAATAACACAAGCAATAAGTCACACCATTAATGTCATAATTCATGTAACCGTTCAATCCTTCAATATTATAAACTTATACCCTTCAAAAGTTTAATTAAATATAAAAAATCATAACTTTTCCCTTATAGAAATTTGAGTAATTATACTTCATTTTCTATACAAATAATGCTCCAATGACCATGTTGCTTGCATAAAAATATTTCATAACCTTATCCATGATTTTGCAACCACATTCAAAGAAAATTCTTGCCATAACAAATGCCATGACATTTCTATGCCAATATTCATTTTCAATGATTTATTACATAGCATTCAATAACAATTTCATGGCAATGGTTTACTTTATTGAACCATTTTTCTGCTTTAGCGCACATATTTCATTTCATAACAATTTCATGGTAATGGTTTACTTTATTAAGACATTTTGCATATAGACATTTGCTTTAGTGCACATATTGCATTTCATAACAATTTCATGGCAATGGTTTACCTTCTTAAACCGTTTTGCATATAGACATTTGCTTTAGTGCACATATTATATTTCATAACAATTTCATAGCTGGTTTACTTTATTAAATCATTTTGCATATAGACATTTGCTTTAGTGAACATATCATTAGGTGGCTTTGATGGCTTAAACACCAGCACAAGTAGTCCACGAAACAATAACATGCACGCCAGTGTAGCTACAACTGAGGTGGACTTATTTTTTGCCACCGTGGTTCATAGAACCATACGCCCCCCGATGACGTTGCCCCTCTTAGGGCCCACAAGACTACTTTGAGCTAGTGCCTTAACATATATATTCTTGAATCATAATTCTATACTTGTAGTTTCAATTATCTTAGTACTTTATAAATACTGATTTCATCCTTTTCTTTTTTGTATATTATATTCAATTATATACACCTCTTTAATCTTAATTTATTTCTTTATACCGATACCTTATATATCATATAACTTACACATATACCTTTAGAAAAGAAGCATATTACATAGTCATTAGTTTTCATGTACTTAATTAGTGATTGCACATTCCAACAGACATATTTATAATTATTCAAGTAATGCATACATAGAGAGGTTAATATTCAATATTAGTTTGACTTATAAGACCTTATAATAAAATTAGTACCATTATAAAGTTAGGAAAATTTACATTCAAGCACATGAAATTACCTAGTTGTCTCATTCACGAACTTATAAAGGTCACCAACATACGTTAGTAACAATTCATTAGAATAAGATTAAACATAAGCCATGTAAGATCATGTAGGAGGTTTCTATATACATACCAGACAAAATATTTGCAAGCATTAATGAATGTGTAAAGCCTAATCTATTTACACTGTCAACTATTGTCATATGTTAAAGAAAATACAAAACATCTTTGAGTCATTGCTTGTTCTACTAGAATGGTTAATTACAATGTAAGAATGAAAAAGGGGTTGCATATTTGACTTTCTTTATTTACTTGCACTTAACTATGGAACATAAGAGGATATGCCACTAACATTCTTTTCCATATCAATAGCTTTAATAACCCAACGTTGGAATTGGGTCTAATTATATTAATAACAATATGTTATTTTACATTGATATCATTGTTGTTCACTCACATAAAAAAAGTATAAATGTACATTAGTACTTATACGTTCATTCATGCTAATTAGAGATAAAAGAAGAAATAGATCATGATGTGCTTGAAAATGGATGTAATGCATTTGTCACATCTGAAATATATAATCTATAAAATTTGAAAACATATCAATAAGATCTTAGAGAAATCTTGCATTATTCTCGAAGAAATATTTAGAATTTTCTACATGAGTATAAAAATCGATTACTTATAGAAAATATAGTTGGCAAAGTATTTTTTTATAGTACCGGAGTTACCTTTTTTTACATATTAATATCATGGCAGAACGTGGGAGAAATAAATTGTAATAACTATAGATTACACGATTTATTCCCGCTTACCTTCTAATGATGTTGAAAATGACGGATTCAACAACGTTGTTATATCCTATTACAAACGACATCCACCACCTTGATCAGCATCAAATCTAGAATCAACCTTCACATGGGTGTGAAATTGATAGCATGTTGGTAGCTTGGATGGAAAATACCTTGCATGGAGGCCATGTTTTCTTTCAAGAGGGAGATAAGCACAACTACATATAGAGAGGCTTATGACTTGTTAAAGTGTTGTTGGATTTTGAAATGGAAAAATATAAAGAGATGGATGGACATAATTAGAGCAAGCATGGGTGGATGGTAATCGATAATGATGTCCATGACTACAACTCTTGCCATGGTACAATTATGGTGTAATATGATGGCAAGAAAATTAAGAATGCATTGATTATGGAGTAAATATGAAGAGATATAATTCATAAGTAATAGCTTAATAAAGAATAAATCCATGTAATAAAGAAGAACAACAACTAATTACTTAATGAGGAAGATTGATTTTCTACTTATTACTTACTTTTTTTTTAGCCATTAATTTTCATGGAAAGGTCTTTTAAAAAGTTTATTCATTAATTTATTTCCCCCTTACTCATAATAGCTCAAACCATAATTATTCCATAATAAAGTTTACTCACTTATTTATAAGAAATTTACACTGAAAAAATTAAGATATTACACATTGTCTGACTAAATGACTTTCACATTAGCTTCAAATTGATTGATCTCCACCAAAAAGGTCTTAATTATATCAGTAGCTTCAGACTTTGATTTCAACAGGAACACCCATATTAAACAAGAGGAAGTCATCCAAGGTAGAACTTGTGACATGAATGATTACAATTGCGATTAGGTCCCCAAATATCCAATTACAACCCCCCCCCCCCCCCCCCTCCTCTATAGTTAGCAATGACACTGGTAGGGAGAAGCCCTACTGATGATGGGTGGCCGAAGGAGGCCTTGCCAAACGAGGTGGTCTGGTGATGCCCCCACCGATAGCTCGGAGATGATTCCGGGCAGTGGTGGCTTCTTCAATTTCTTCGTGTGGTTTACTTTTGGATTTAGGGATGAAGTTGATGAAAAATGTAAAGCCAAATGCAAAGAATTCTTCTCTAGATGAGTTTAGGGTCTCGAATCAAGAGGAGAATCTCTAACTCTTATTTGGTGAAAGAAAAAATGAAAATCAAAGAGGTATTGTGTTTCAAGTTAAGATTATTGCTCTGATATTATGTGAAAGAAATAAGATTCTCATCCAACTTCAAAAGAGACCCTAAGCCTCTATATAGAGAGAGAAAGGTTAGGAAATAGTTACAATCATGTCTTCAAAGAAAAAAAATAAAGTAGATAAAGACAAAAAAATGGACAATAACAAACATCTTCCTCAACAATGTCATATAAAATGACACGTTCATTTCCTGGATGGGTGGGGTAGGTTAAGAGAGTGTTACATGAGTGATAGGGAATGATAATTTATAGAATGTGAGTTGTGTGCAGGTCTACGTATGTATGTTGAGATTCTAATTATGATAATTATATTTATTTGAGACTATAAAAAATAGTTAGCTAGATATGTCATGGAATATATTCAAAATCATCAAAACTAGTCAAACCTCTAACCTAACCCTTAACATCAGCAGAAAACCTAAAAACGTAGGATATCATGTGTCCGTATTCAGCCTCGTATATAAGCCCAATTTTTAGAGTATTAGCAATTGCAAATTTAGATGGTGGGACAGCTTTTGACGTTCCTTGAGCTCAGGCGAATTACGTTTTTAAGTAAGACAACAGCTGTAGCTGTTACCGTTTAACATTTCTAAACCCATTTGTGTGTGTTAGTTGGGGGAGGGTGGAAGGGGGGGGGGGGGGGGGGGGGGGGGGTGGGAATCCAATATAAAGGATGTACCCCTTAAAGGGGAAGGGAGAGAAGAGAAACTTACCCTCAAAAGGGGGAAAAATACGTCATCTTTGTAGAAATGAGGGAATGCCAAACACAAGAAAGTAAGACAAAAAATAGAGGAAAAAGAAATAACAGCATCTCAAATTGAGAATTGGATGATCTACCTAAGGAGATCGATCCTACGCTTGTAGAATGAATGAGAAATTAGCAAAATCGACTCCTGACTTATGTCAGGAATATCGACCGTGAAAAGTACACGATCACATGTGGTCTCTCATCACAAAAAAAAACTACACTAAAAAAGAGAAAGAAAAAAAAAGATGACCCAACTCCACCGAACGAGGACAACCATTACAAGAGCCCCTCCTCTTGCAACAAAGTCGGTTGGCCAACCGTCGGTGATCGCACCAGGCACCACACTGCGAAAGAGACTCACCGCTACCGCTAGGATCGCCAAAACCGCAACAATCCACACGACAGCCACACACGCTACGATTGCCACGCCCACCACAACCAACTCAATTGCATTACTCGCCATGCCAATCCTCCACGGCCCCACCTCCCTCCCCGGACCTCTACCTGCCGCTCTTTCTTAAGGGCCATTCAACACAGTACTTTTTTTTTTTTGGTAATTTTTTTTGTCTGGCTCCTGCACTCTCATTTCTCTTCCTCTCTCTCTCTCACATTTTCACTTATCTCTCTTCCTTTTATTTTTATTTTTTTATCCGACGTCGGCTCCTCCAGGTGTGACAAATTTAAAGGAGAAATTGATATTATATATTTTTCATAGATTTTTCTTTTTATCGTTAGAGTGGAGTTTTGGAAAAAAATTAAGAGAATTTGGTGGGTTGATTGTTGAGAATTATTATATTTTTTGTTTTAACTTATTTATGTAGAAAGAAATGATAAACATTAAAGTCACAATGTTCATTTATTTTGCCGATGTAAATATCATCTTCAAATTTGATAGAATTTTTAATTGTGATTTTGAATTGTCTCTCTCTTTTTATAGCAAAAATTTTGATCCTCTCTCCCTCTTTGACAATCTGCCATCACAACTAACAATGAATGGTAGTTTTAAAAAATATCAAAATCATCCAATTTATTTATCTATCTATAATATATATGAATGTTCTTATTTTCTTAGAGTAATAGGTATGATAAGTATAGTATCCATCTAATAATAGATTAAAAAAGGTTTCTCTTTCCAAATTAGGATTTAAAATTTTCTTTTTTGTAATAATCTTTTGAGCTTCTGACTTTTGCACTCTCGTGTTAAGGTGTAGGCTAAAAATTAATAATATAATAAAACTTATTTTCATATTGTGGAAAAATAAAATAACAAATTTAGAATAAAAATATATGTCCAAAATTTCACTTTCTAAGCATACGTTTGTCAAGGATTCCCTTCCACGTTTCACCAAAACTAAACACATTCCACGGGAAGGGGAGCTCTCTGACTGCAAAAAATTGGTAAATTAATTCTTAGCAATTTACCAAGATACCTCTTGTAATCAATGAAACGAATAGCTTTTAAATTCATATCTCTAATTTTCCCAAATAACATAAGGAAATAAAATTATTTACAACTTATCAATATCAAACCATATTTTTCACAATCTTTTTTTTTTTTTTTTTGCAATAATAGCAACAGTTATGTACCTAGTAAACCCTGGACTAATGGAAATTGTTACGACTGTGGATCATAAATTAATTTCCATATACATATTCTTCTATAATACTTCATTCATATACTTGCCCTTCAGTGATGTGGGCCATTTACACATTAGCATATCTTCTTCGCTAATTTGTCTCTATCTCTCCTGCATCTAGCAATATAAGATATCATGTAGGACTCCCCACCTCAACATCGGGTCGTGCATATGGTTCCCTTTTGTATTACAATAATAGGATCCACGGAATCGATTTCCTGTAAATCACATTACTATGAAGCACGGTTGCAAAGTTATTGAATTTTAGGTTTTTCTAAAGTATTGGAAGGAATTACAGCTTTCTTTACTTTCTACTTTAGTCATCATTTTTTCTAGGTATATAGTCCAATAAAAATAAATCTCATTGTTAGATCAAATATCGATTTGCAGTCTACAGGCAAATCTGACAGTAGAACCCAATTACGTAGGTATAAATTCCACGGAATCAAACTTAGATTACCACAATCAAAGTACCGTTGAATGCAATCTACCTACCTTGCCTCAAGGTTTGCTATCTGACGAAACTTCTACCTTTGGAGATATGTCCTATTTCAATTCAGGCGATAATATAGGTCAAATGGAAGCGATAACCGTGGGCCATAGTAGATTGGCTTATTAGGCCGAAGTGGAGAATGGTATCGTTGAATTTTTTTCTTTTGCTGTTGGGAGGTGGTTGACAAAGGATGAGATGCTTATCATAGAGACGTCCTTTCAAGATCAAGCAGATTGGAATAATGAAAGTGGTCATCATACGAGTGATTCTTTGTGGTTGACAATTTAACGAGGAAAGTCGTGCGCAATACTTAGCTATACACTTGATGAAGCTTGTTTAATTACAAAGGTCTATTAAAAAGCTACGTTGGTTTCCTGATATATTTCTTCCAGTTGTTATTCTGACATATCTATGGATGCTCGATACGTCGGAGTATACTTGAAGTGTCGTTTGCATATGCTGCTTAGACCTTTGAATCTTATTCCTCGCGACTATATATATATAGCCTTTGGTATATCATGATTTTTAGGCATAGAATAAGGAATAACGTGGAAAATATCAGCACCGCGCGTTTTCCTTCCAGGGTGATGGAATAACTTTATGTGGTCCTTCTGACGTCTCGCCCAAATCTCATCTTCCCTCCATTTCAAACGGGTGAATGAATTACGAGTAATGACGAAAGGACCAAATGGCTATAATTAACGCATTAAATTCCTTCTTTGAGTCCCGTATCTCTTTATTCTACTTCTCAATGACCCGGAATTCTATGCAGGCAAACTGGGAAAGAAATACCTCCCACTCACATACCTCTACGGAGCCCCAAACTTTGATACTCGCGGCCCAAGTCGATGTTGGCGCCAACCGAGCAAGCTCTGACGGATCTCTTTATTCCTTTTGAAGCACCATAAGACCCCGTCATTTCCTCTATAATAATGCGCTTTGAATTAAAGGTGCATTGATTACGAATCATAGCTGTTTAACAAGTGGCATGCTCAGGAGATTTCAGGGAGGAGAGATGATTTCTTCACGTCAATGCAACGTCATTTTTCACGTCAGGGAATCCCCAACAGGGGGCTTTCTTTCCAATTCAATGGTAGGCCTCCATTTTTTTGATAGAGAAACGTTAAAACTTAAGTCCAAACCTACACCACCCCCCTCTCTTACTAAAAAAATCGAAATAGATTTCGGATGGCACCCGCACATCTTCTCCTCGTTCCTTTTCATCAGATGACTGATATTTTGTACTTGAAAACGAACGTAAATTTTTGTTTAGGGAAATCACTACCCTTTTTGGACGAGGGAGGACATGGATTTTGACGTAGAAAGAGGCGTCGTAGAAAGATTCTTGCTGGGAGAAAGTGCGGTCTGACACATGTGCGTTGTTTTTCATGTCTTACATGTCCGTGGGTTCCAGGAGTGAACGTTGAGAACAGCAAACGGAGGGGAGCCCTAAAGCATAATCTGACCTTACGTATACATGGCAAACCTAAAAGTATGATTCCAATTCGGTAGAGAGTTGCAACAAGTTTGGTATAATCCATGTATAAAGAAACGTAGATGAACTATTGCGGGAGAGTTTTGTCGTCCAGAGGTGCTTCTCAGAAATCAACGAGTTTGATCATCAAGATTAGCAGCAAAGAGTACGTCAGCTCCAAATAGTTTTTAGTAAACGGTAACTATTACCGGCCACAAAGATTCCTTGCTATGTCACTTAATATGTGCCTTCCAAATAAATTTTAGGCCAAATAGTGGATTGATTAATCTAAACTTTCGATTTGCTTTAACTTGTGATTTAATTACCAAATTTTCTAAACCCGAGTGTGTTTAATTTTGAATGGATCATGCATTCATCCATTGTGGTTAGTCAGTTGCATTCACTCAATTCAATTTTCAACCCCAGCAAGAAATTAAAAAGTTAATATAAACATCATCGTTCATGGTATCCAGGCAAGAAAAGGTAGTCTGAAAATTCTGTTGAATGAAATGCATACAATAGCATGGAACTATATATTAACAAATGCCACGTAAAAAGAATGATTCGTATCACGAAGAATTAACAACTAAGCATAAGAAAGGTTCGTCAACGTAGTCATTCATGCAAAATATTTAGGGCAAGGTCCATAACTATAACAAAGAATATCCTGAACAAGTACACAAAAACAAAGCAGGAGAATAAATTAGGACACGGCACATATGCTTGAGATCTCCACCATATTTATCGATGTTCCTTGGAGACGTGTCACAACCACAACACCGCCACGATAGGTTCAATGGACTTCTCTCGACATGCAATGATAGATCACCACCAATTAGCATATTTCGACTTCAATCATCTTCGAAAATCAGTGACAACTTTTATCGAACTGAGGCGGTACATGCATTTGTGATTAATTACAAAATTCGAGAATACTTTTGGAGGAAAATGTTTGGGACGTAATGTTCAATGAGGAATTGACATGGAAACTCAAATGGAATGGCAACTTTTAGCCTTACATGGTTTGCAAAACTTTTGGTGGGTAAAATTAGGTCCATCAAATGAGTCGGGTCGGATAAGATTCGACCCATTTAGGTTAAAATCAATTATAGTTAGATCGGGTCGGATCTAATTCGTCTATTTATCGAGTTCATTTACCTAAATTCGAACTCGACTCGATTATAATAATCAAATCTGACCCAACACGTTTAACCCATTTAATTAAACATGTTAAACAGGTTTGGTAGGTTAAATAGGTTTTAAATGGGTCAATGAGTGAAATGGGTAGATGAGTTAAATGGATTTTAAATGAGTTAAATGGGTGAATTTGGATAAATAGGTTGGATTCCATAAAATTAGGTAAATAGGTAAATGGATAAATTGGGTTAACGGATTAAATGGGAGAAACGAGAAACTTAAGTAAGGAAATTTCTTATCGGGTTAAGTGAGTATATGATCATAAATCTAAACTTGACTCATTTATTAAATGAATTAATCAAGTTTAAACCTATTTATTGTTAACAAGTTCAGTCATATTCAGATTCATTAATTGGGTTGTGTCCAGGTCAAGTTAAATGAACTCGATATTTTTTGTCGACCCCAGGTAAATCTTGTAGGAAGTTCCAAGTCTTACGTAACGATGGTGCAATTAAACATCAATCAAATCCCATTTAGACTGATTTAAAACTTAATTTAAGATTACTTTAGGCAGTTCAGGGGTTTCCAAATCTTGTTTTCATGGTTCTTCACTCTTTATGGTGCATTTTCACGCCTCGTACACAATTGTAAGCATTTTTTATTTATTTAAACCCCCAAGGTCTGGAAAGTGGATCCTATAGTCGGAGACCATGGAGAAATGTTGAGATGAGAACAATCATTGGTGATCGATTGACTCAAAAGAGAAACCACTTTACATATTTGTAGAATTGTGTTTTAGCCTATGCTTTGGATATACCGTAAATGGTTAATGATTATTTGCTCTGATGATATAACTAATGGATATTAAAAGAGATGGCCTCTGTTGAACCAATGAGTATATAAGTTAATGAAGCTAATGCATTTACTCAATTTTGTGGATACATAAACTCCCAATAATCTATCAACATCTTAATTATGCAGCCAAAACTCTACTCTTGTTTTCTTCCAAAGCGTTTGGATGTGTCAAAAGGGAATGCTTACAGATTTACAATTTTGATTGACGAATTTCTCAGGTGAAATAACTCTCCCCTTCACTGACAAAACAATTTGAGGCTAAAGATAACCTCATCCATGCTCATATTCTTGTCTAGATCTTACTATTTAAGAATGCCAATTTCATTTATAATTCTCATGTAAATTCTAAATAGTAATACACTGTCTATATAAGAATAAAATGCGATACTTAGATCACCACTACAAGGATATTCATCATTGTCGATGATTAAAAATGGTCGACAATAAAGATTTAACATCGATAATTAGAGTCATGGAATATTGTATCGTGATTGCATTTTAGTGACAACATTACTAATGAGACACAAGGGCCCCCCATCAAATTTGTGTCTTTTTTTCTTGTCAATTTTAAACAGTGGGCAAAGGTTTTTCTCAACCATTTTATATGCATCGTGGAGTTAGATGTTAAACTTGACAATTTTTATCACCAACGAGGATGTACACATACTCATCGATTTACTCAAAACCAGCAAGGAAGGTAAATTCCTCGTCAGTTGTATATCGACCATTTGATTAAACCAAATGAGGAATGTATATTTGTCATTAGTTATGAACGGTCGAGAATACTGAGAACATTGACGGAACAATATTGTCGAATGACAATAGTATTTTTTTTTAAATCAAAAGTTTTTGTTTATGAAGTAATTATATGTATAAATAATTTAAAATCTTGTAAATAAAACCAAACACCCAAAACAATGGCATTCAAAATCAAAACAATACAATTCAAAATGAAAATTTCATATAAATAATAAAGTGTATACAAAAAATATATAAATATAGCAATGTATATAAATATAGAAATCATACTGGGGCACCTATGCCTCTAACTTCACTCATATCATTGTCATCACTATAATCTCTAAATTGACTAAAGGAGGGATGATCGAGACCTCCTTACTGAAGAATCTTGGAGCTCTTAAATGGTCTGAGTGGACTGCTGCAACTGCACAGCCAACTCCTTGAACTGCATAGCGAACTCCCTGACCTGCGTGGTCAACTCCTTGATTCACTGCTCCTCCTCGTCTTGGTGGCGTAATGCTGCAATCTCCTTATCTTCACTACCTCAACTAAAGATGAAGATGCTCTCTTTCTCCCATACTAGCGGTGCAATCAACTGTGATTGGGCCCAATAAGATGCTTACATGATCAAGATTGATCTTGAAATCAATCTCACCAAATTTGGCGAGATTTGATTGAGGTTTGATCCTCCAAATCAAGGCTTGAATCTCGGAAGGTTTGGGTTGTTCGGCTACTGGTTTCCAAGTTTAGAATGAGGAAGAAAATGACAGGGACCAAAATGCAATGTAAATCTAAAACTTAGGGGCATGTTTGTAATAAATAGGGATAGATGGGCTAAATTGTAAACTGAATCAACATGAACTCTGATTGGGCTCAAATTTTGGAGTTAATCTAATTTGGACCCAAAGAATCTAGTGGTAACTTTAGATTTGGGTTTTGATGCAGTTTGACAGGTTAGTTTATAGTGAAGCCTAACACAGAATAAATTCCTACTTAAGTCTTTATTTTTTATCAAAATGGGCTCCTTTGGTCAAAGTAAACGTTTTAAACCTTATAGAATATTTTTCAATAATTTTTAAGAGGTTTAGATTACATTTATTTCCACCAAAACTCGTTTAATTGAAGTGAGACTATAATTAGGATTTTTCTCAATAAATTAATTCTCAAATTCCATAAAACCTTGATTCAGTCAGCTCAGGTCCACTTCATGGGAAATTAAGCTCATTTGACCTTAGATTAAGAACCAATTAATCCCTTAGTTAATCTACATTATTGATTTCTATTTAAAACAACAGAATTAACTCAATTTGCTGTCTTCTTCTCGCATTTAGCTCAGAATAGAATTACGACCTATGGATGGTTTATTTAGGAGCATCTAACACTTGATTTTGGCTAAATTAAGATAGTTATGACGATGATGGTGTTTCCATCATACCCCCATGCCTAACTTTTGCTAGTCCCTAATAAAATCTTATGGAACAGACGAAATCTCTACACCATATTTTTACTATCAGGATGCTTGATTGTGCTTCCTCTCCAGAGATTAGATCAGAATACCAAAAATAGGCCTAGAGGTCCTCAAGTACGAGCCAAGATACAGACCTGACCAACCTCAGCCTTGGATCCACAATGAAGGTTTCTAAGGCCCCCAGAATCTGCCCAAAGGTTCATTGGCCCCAACAGTTAAAGCACCCATGAGTATGTGTAACAAGGTCTAGGTTCAATTTACTAGTGTATTTTTAGAAGAGAGATAGATATATATTTTTGAGATCTTTCTCTCTTTGTTTTTAGATTCCCTTCAGATTGTCTCTAAACATGGTCTGTATCAGATTCCTTATCCCATCATTAATCCTCGAAAGGGTCCCTGCAAACGATGCTTTGTGATGGCACTACCCATGGCAACCCCAGAACCCTGGCCTTTGACACTTCATGATAGTGCCACCCATGACGTTCTGTAGCTAAATCCAGGTCCTGGCAGTCGACATTTTGAGATAATGCCGCCCATAGTACCTGAACTAGCACAAGGCACTTACATACCCCCAGTAGGATATTTAGATATCCTAGGAGACAAGTATCGAGAAGACGATATGCTATAACGTGTTCTCAAGGGGAGTATTTGCTTTTCCTCTCTACGGTGGGAAATCATCCAATCAACTTGTGTTTTCGAACCGCTCCTAAGTCAAATTTTCAAGAAAACATTCTTTTCTCAGAATAAAACACTTTATAGCATTATTTTCATTAAGCGCACTGAACCAGAAAGTGTGTGAATTTTGGGTGCCTAAGTTACCAAGTCCTGTGAACCAAAGGGCAAACAAGGGGTCAAATAATCCCTAAGCCTTAGACTTAATACATCAGCCTCACAGCTCCCTCAACCTCTTGAGGAATAATCCAGATCTTAACAACTACATGAGTGTTTAAGCCCAAAATAGGCCTAAGAGGCCTAAAATCGGCATCCCTCACTTATCTCCTTTTCTCTAGCAGTTCAGGACTTAGTTCATTCTTTGATTTGGTCCAAAACTAGGTAGGTTCCATAATCAGCTACTTGGACTAACACGATTTTCTTCTATTTTTGCTCCTTTTTCTCTGTTTTTCCCTCTTTTTTCTCCTTAATAAAGATTTTTCAATTCAGCTTAAAAAGTTTTCCTCCCCTTTTCCTCCATTTATTTTTTTTTTGTGAGAACCCTTCAAAGAATTGAATTTTCACTTATTTTGCACTTTTATACCCCCTCATGCCTAAGTTTTGCAATGACCTCATTGCACACTAGGTGGGTTTGAATTCAGCTTTGTTCATAGGGTCAGTGAATGGGTCAGGATGACTATTGCAAATGATTTTAAGCTTTGATACGAATATCAAAAGTGGAATCGGTTATTCTAAAGTTTTAACCCTAAAGTTCAATATGAATGTAGTTCAAGAAGAATAGAAGGGTCTCGGGTTTTTGACTTGACGGGTTGCCTCCCATTAAGTGCTAAATTCAATGCTTTCAGTCGAGCAGAAAATGGTCATGGAGAAGGGGTGATCAGATTAGAGGAATTTTGTAAAACAAGCATCCTGATGATTAGCCTAGTTGGTCCAACCAGGTACTTGTTCAGATCAATTAGCTAATGATGCAGACCAAACCCAATTAGTTTGGTAGGTTGAAAAATGTAGATCAGTAAGTATGGAGACCACCAGATGAATTTTGGCTCAAATAGATGTGGAAATACAACTTGAGGGTTTGGTTGTCTTGGTTCATCCAGGTTAGAGTAGGGATCCTCAAAAGATAAAATGGTGGTTAAGAATGTTGGAACCCTACTTATGGGATCAGAAGTAAATGGTAAATGACCGTTAGTTTGATCAATGTCCCATTCATTGTCAAACTGCGGAGGCAAATCTGCTCTAACGGAATTGTTCTAAGGAGGGTTAGAGTAGAAATGAATTCTGATGGAGTAACGTGGCAGGGGCCGGTCTCTAAAAGGCTTGGGTTTTGAATTAGGCTGTGTGGCTACTTTGAGTTATAAATCAACGACCTCAGAATCACATTAAAAGAATGGGTCGTGCACATCGAGGTCATAAGTTGGCTCATAATCATCTAGAAATAAAGATTCTCCTGAATCAAAATATGGATTAAACTCAGCAAGGGAGAATCCGAGAAGAGAATTTTCTAAACCTAACTCAAAATCAAGATTTTCACCACAAACATAATCAAGATGTATGGAGTTACCAACCTGACTTTGGTCTAACCTAGCTTCAGATTCCAAGCTAACAAGGATATCCTTATTAGGTATAGGCTTGTTTTCAGGGCTCTAGGGTAGATCCAATTTACTCTTGACTCTCTAGATTCCTTGGGTTCCATGTCGTAAATCAGTTTCTCTTGAAATAAATCAATCTGTTCTTTTGAGGAGTCTGGGGAGATCTCTTCATCAAGCATAGGCTTACAATCATATTTTGAATTTGAGATTCCATCCTTGTTATATTAAGCCTTGTAATCATCCCAAATTGGTCCAAATCCGGATTCTAGGTTAGGTGTAGGAATTAGGTCACTAGAATCTGAGTTTGGCTCAGTTGGGATGTCAGAACTATTCTCAAGGAATACTGATAAACGTTAGTTTATCATCATTCTTATGCATTAAAACAAACCTAGCTCTTAGGATTTACTCCGCAAACGGGTTTTTGGGGTGCATTTAGGCATTAATTAGGTTAGGCATGCATTGCATTTTTTTATTATCTTTTTGATGTGTTTTTGTGAGTGTTAGGGATATACAGGTTGCTAGATCCCTAGAACCCTAGCACTCAGGAAGGCAATTGGTGAAGGAGAAGCTCTCACCAGTTGGAACTCAGCTTGATCCAACTCACCATAGCTGGAATTCAGCTCACCTGAACTAGGGTTAGCTCATCCTAGCTCCATTCAGCTCATCTTAGCTGAATGGCAGCTCAAGAGAGCTCATCTTAGCGCACCCTAGCTCAAGTCAACTCAAATCCAGCTCAACTTAGCTGAGTCTAGCTCATCTCAGCTCCCATTAGTCCACAGGGAGCTCTAGCTAGCTCAGCTTAGTTGACTGGAGTTCACCCCAGCTCAGATCCAACTACATCTAGCTCCATTCAACTCCAGCCAGCTGAAGATGAATTCATCCCAGCTCAGGAAGCTCAAGTCCAGCTCCCGAGGACTCAGCTTAGCTCAACTTAGTTGAGCTAAGCTACCTTAGCTGCCTCAACCAGCTTGATCCTCCCCGGGAGCACCAGACCTAGCTCACCTCAGCTCATTATGGTAGAAGCCAGCTTAATTTACCTTGGCTTAGCAGCTAGCAAAGAACTAGCAAGCTAAGCCAGCTAGAGTAGCTCCATGCCACCCTCTTCAGCAGCCACCAGCTCCAGGCTTCTCCTCCCCAGCTCTTCTCTTCAAACCCTAGCTCCAATACCTCCTCCTCTACTCCATAGCTAGCTAAGCTAGCTTAACTTAGCTTAGCTTAGCTAGCATCCACCTCCATGGCACCAAAAACCTAACCCTAACTCCACCTACATAACCTACCACTCCAAGTCCACCTAAGCCTACTTAAGCTAGCCCCACCTCTACTCAAAGTTGGCTCCACCTCTTCACCACCTTTCACCCCTCAACTAACCACCAAAAGACACCTAAAGTTGGCGCCAAAACCAACCCTAACTTCCTCCCTTTTGGCGCCAACCTCAACCCCCATATCCACCCTACACATAACCCCTCCAAGCCATCTCCACCATCCACCTCAACCCCCTTCTAGAAGCCTAGAAGTTGGCGCCAACCCATGGCACCTCTCCATGGTTGACGCTACTTTTAGGTGTCCCTTGGCCACCCATAACTACCCCCCTTACACCCCTTAGGTGGCGCCAACTATCCTTAGCCTTAGGATCACCTAACCACCTCCATCTTCCCATCTTAGCCCTCCATTTCAAGAGTCACCTTAACCCCTCATCCTACCCTATAAAAAGACCCCTACCCACCACCATTCAAACCATCCTTTGCTAGCAAATTTCCTCTCATACTCTACCTAGAGCCCACGGCCAAGAGAGAAGAAGAAGAAGAAGATTAAGGGGATATTCTGTCCCTTTGGTGACTTCCCCTCTTCCCTTCTCTCTTGTGCCCACGCCAGCCAAAGGAGGAGCCAGGCAAGGAAGACCTTTGGAGGAGGTCTTGAAGGTGGTCCACGCCACCTTGGAGGAGAACTTGAGGGTGGTGCATGCCTACCCTAGGAGGAAAGACTTGAGGTGGAGAGCATCCACCTTGGAGGAGCTTTCAAGGAAGGAGAAGAAGGAGACCCTCTTTCAAGCCAAGGAGCAGCTAGGCTTGGAGCAAGAAGACTCCCTTCTTCACCATATTCTGCAAGAGGATTTGTGTTTCTTCTATTGCTTTTAGATTTTTCATTTCTAGTAGAAGCATTCCTCTACTTGTCTTTGTAGAGAACACAAATTCTGCTTAATCAAATTGCCTTCTTTTTAATTTCTTATTGCAATTGTTATTTTTGTTCTAGCACTTGTTCTACTTCCACTCCCTAATTACTCTAGGCCTCCACTTGCCTAGAGTGAGCTTAGGTAGTGGACATTTTCATCTCTTAAGTTTTAGCTTTGCAATTTTAGGTGTTAGCACTTTTCCGTCACAATTCACATTTTGCCCTCATTATTTCAAAACTAAAAAAAATTATATATTTAAAATACCAAAAAGAAAGTTGAGATTTATTTTATAAGCTAAAGAATTGAATTGCAAATTTGCCTCCTTGGACGACCCTAGATACCCCACTATCTAGGTCTTATAAATTTTAAAAGCGAATCTGTTTTTGTGCATTGCAACGACTTAAAACCCCAAATTAACAAACCACGCAAAAATGTGATCAAATACCTTACCAAGATAAGGTGTGAAAGTTACATCCTCGAGGAGTTCTGAATCAAATTCATCGCAAGTGTTTTGAAAATCCATTTGCGATGAACCAACTTCAAAATTTTCAATAGCTGTCTCATAGTCGAGAACATCTTTAATGGAATCCAACCAACCCATGAATTGATCAGGTATTTCATTCTACACAAAATCATAATCTAGTTCCACTTGGGTTGGTGATTCCACATAGAAAGCTCTATTTTCAAACTCGGGCTCTAGGAAATCATATTGCTCCTCAAGATTACCCCAAGATTCATAATCAACTTTCTAGTGAGGGTCTAGGTATCTTTCAATAATCAATTCTTCCAGACGATCTAATAGATCCCCACATTGTGTATTGATATTCTGGTATTTTTCCCAAAGTGGTGGATTTGACAAGTATTGTAAACCTTCATTTCTATGCAATCTTCTCACTGCAATAATCTATTCTAAGAGGGTTTCCCAGGTTGAACCACCTACTAGTTGTGTTGCAATCATCTGGATGTGGTCCATAATGAGGTTTGTCATCTTTGGTTCACTATCCTGAACTCTATTAACGAGGACTAAGGTTCTGTAAAATTCTTTGTTATATCTAATAGCATCCTCAATCATATGATCCTTCGTGCTCTTCCAAGGTTCAGGTTTAGTGGACATCTTTCCTAATTTGTTAGGTTGAAACTCGAAATCAAGTGGTGGATCAGAATGAAGAATCAAATTTAGGTTCAAACTTGACATTATTTGATTAGATTAGATTTCACCCAAGAAGATTGGGGCTTGACCTTGATTTGGATCAAACTCTAATAGAAGCCTCTAGGTCAAACCCAGTGACCTCTTCCTATGTATGTGAATTATAGAAAATAGATGAGAGACTGGATATGAATTGGATCCAATCAAGACACCCAAAAGACTTGGATGACTATGGCAAATTGAGGATGATGGACCTCTTGGTCAGAAATTCGCATACTCGAGAATTACTTGGGCAACTAGGAAGGGAGAGCCCCGCAAAGATCCCTACACGGTACAACATCCCCATGGGTTACAGGGTTTCCCCCACCCGACCTTCTTTGTCACCGCGGTTCCAAGTAGACCGGTATGTGAGAATTGAGCCCTTAACCTACCAATTTTAGACCTAATTGTGCCTTGAATTTCACATGAATTAGACATTGATTTAGATTATGACCTGTAACGATCCGGTTCCCGAGTCCCTACGAGACACGAGAACCGGACTGTTGAACGATTACGAACCTACGCTAACGTGTTTGGTTTTGGAAAACCTGTCGTTGTAGTTCGAAAGCGAAGGATTCGAGTTCAACAAATAAAATTTATACCAAAATTAAAATTCCGGGTCGAACACAGGGAGGCGAACGTTTGATTTAAAAACTTCACGTTTCTTTTTATTTTGTCACGAAGAAATTCAATTTAAACTATCTAAGTATCTACAACAAATAAAAGAGAGAGAGGGAGTAAGAGAGAGAGAAAGAATACTACACATGGAAATCAAAATGAGATGTAGAATAGACAAGGAATTTATCATAAAAGAGTTCGTTCGTTACAACTAGAAAATATAAAATAATTACTCTAGAAAGCATTAAAAGAATGGAGGGAGAAATGTCCTCCTCGACGATCGCTCGGAGGACGAATAGACTACTCTAGAAAGCAGTAAATCTATACTAGAAAGCAGTAAAAAGAATAGGGAGAGAGAATCCTCCTCGACGGTCGCTTGGAGGACGAGCCGGACGGGACGACGCCTGGATGAAGGAGGACGAAGCGAGACGAAGGAGGACGAAGCAGAAGAACGGGAACGGAGCAGCACGCCGTCGTCGTCGCGGGATCCACTTCCGAAGGGGGACGAAAATTTGGACTTTATCTCGCGAGAAGCATCCCGGGTGTGGGACAAGCTTCTCTTGAGCTTTGGAGAGGTAGAGAGGAGAAGGAAGGGATGAAAATTTCGTATGGAGGGGGTCTCCTTTTATAGTTGCAAGGAGTGGGGGCAAAATAGACATTACATCTTCAAAATAATAAATAAGGGGTCTTTAGTGACGGATAAATCCGTCACTAAAGCCCCGACGTGGCCGTCGCCGCCGCGCCCACGCGTGCCCGCTCGGCTGCCCGCGCGTAACGCCTACGCACGTCCTCGAAATCTCAGCCGTCCGATCGCGAGATCGGACGGCTTATAATAGCGCCTTCACCGCTGCCGCCCGCCCGCCTGCACGTGCGATCGCGCGTTCACGCGCGCGTCCAATCGTGCGTCGGCGCTATCGGGCGCGCGCGGCCGCTGGATCGCGATCGTGCGGTCAATTGGAGCGCACCCGCTCGCCTCAGAAATTGCTTGGCGAGGCTCGAACGTGCGCCAGCGCCTCGCGATAAGGCGCTGGACCGCTGCGCTGCCTCACCCAAATGGTCGCGCAGATGCTTTTAACACGATGCGTCCGCAGCCGTTGGATTGAGATCCAACGGCGGAGAGGGGATGGGTGCGCGGTCTTCATAGAGTGTAGGCGGCCGTTTGGGCGGCCGAGATGGTGCCACGTGGCGCCATCTTGGCCATCCATCTTCTGGAAGTTGTAGATGGTGCCACGGATGTCGGATTGACTCGATTTTTGTGTCGTTGGGCTGCAATCGTTGATCCGAATTCATCCGTGTGGTCGGATTTGCCATCTGAAGTGCGGATTTACACCATCCTGGCCCTTGATCTTCTAAGGTTCCCCGATCTCTATCTGATGCTACGGATGCCTGATTAGGGCGATCTTGGAGTCGTTGAACTCCAATCGTCGCCCTGATCACATCCATACGGTTGGATCTTTGATCCGAGGCCCCAATTAAATGTTTACCCTGTCCAAGCACATAAAAGGAGACAATTAACCTCCATTTTATTCAAACTACTCTAAATGCAAGATGATGCATGTTATGCAATATTTATATTATGAAATGCAATCCTATGCTTAAGAACATGCATAAATAGACATTTTAAGTAGTGTAAATGTGTTTACATCACGGACCGACTCGACTAATCCCAAGACCTAGTCGTCCAATGAGGAAGTAACCAAAAGACAGTAAAATAAACCACATTCAGCATGAATATAACTAACAGTAAGAAAGTACAGCAGTAAGGAAAGAAACTACTACAGTAGGTACCACCACAACAGTAGAACAACATTTATCATATAACACGAACTGCAGGTAAAGAAAGTACAGCGGAAACAAAAATTACTCACTATAACAGAAACAAAAGAAGTACAAAAGGCTGTGGTAAACTCTACTGGACCCTACTCGGCCCAGCGTCCTCTGCAGCCGCTGACCCTGGCTGCTCAACACCTGGTCCTGAAAAAGGTAACGAGTGTAACACGTCAGCAAAACGCTGAGTAGAGTGGCAAACTAACTAAAGACAATAGTAGAGTGTACAGTAGCTGTTATGTTCTATTACTTCCTTTATTCACATCTTTCAATTTTCTCACTATTTCATTTATTTCTCAGATCCCTTACTTGATCTCGAATGTCCTCGTGGGAACGATCTTGATTGCAGTCTTTTCCAAAAGTAGAAGTAGCACGTGGTGCTCTCCTGGCCGGGAGAGTCCCCCGTGGTGATCCTACCCTCAGTCAACCACCCCAAGGTCACTGACAGACGTAACGGTGACTACGACACGCGCGGTAAACGCACAGGTAGCTAGCCCGCACTGGCACGCGGTCAGTCGTTTCCGTTAACGGGTGCGCCCAAAGCACAGCACGGAACCAGGGCAGAGCCCTCTCAGTAACAGGGGTCCAACCCCTCCACAGTAACCAAACCGGGGCCTTGTCCCTCCACAGTCCGCGCACCCTCGCCTGACTACCCTGGTTTGCCCTAGTGGGCCTAACAAGTCGGTGAAGGAGGCTAGCAGAACCCCGGGGCCCGTGGGGTAGCTAGTACTCTCCTAACACTAGTAGCTCTCCTCGGTACTACGTACACGAGGGCCAACAAGTCAGTACAGAGCGGCCAATCCTAACCCTGGGTCCCTGGGGTGGTTGGCCCCACTCTGCACTAAACAGGTACAGGTACTTCCCTTGGTACTGCGTACCCAAGAGACAGTACAAACTACATCTCAGTTCCATTCCTTTTTCTTTCCAGGAGTTCCACTCCTAATTCCCCGTAGGGTTCCAGCTCTTTATCTCAGAACATCATATGTTTCACTTTCCAGTTTCACGTTCTCACAATCCATGATCTCAATCATGTTTCTTTATTCATAACAGGCAGCTGTTAATTCAATTTACAGGCAGCTTTATATTCCTTTCCATTTTTCCAAGACTGCAGTATTATACATTCCACTAGTTTTTCCATCCTAGGATTCATGCCACATCCTAGGATCTAGCATACAACTAGTTTTCCAGCCCTAGGATTCATGCATCACCTAGGAGCTATCATTCCATACATTTCTCATTCTTAGGATTCATGCAATGTCCTAGATTCTAGTTATGGTTCCATACTTTAACAGATTTTAATAATAAACTTAAGCCACTCTACCAGGTACAACGGGAGTAATGGGGGCGTGATCGGGAATCCCGCGTGCCTCCGCGACTCCCAAGACTGCAACTGAACGAGGTCCTATCACAAGGATCAAACACAAGGAGTGTCTCAAAACAGTGTATAGCTACTGTAGACGGGTAGAGGAATTAATTCTGAAAAGAACGCAACTCGAATCGCGGAAAACGAAGCCCGAATGGGCCCTAAACGGGTCGAAAAAGACGATACTGTGCAAAATCAGACGTCTGGAACTTCTTCCAGACATCTTAAACAGTGGATCAGAGAATTACCTGTTCAGCGTGGTTTCCCAGACGTCCAGAAGTCTGCGGGGACGTCTGTCCTAGCTCACAGACATCCGATGGTCACCCCAGACGTCTGGAGGTCACTCTCGCCGTCTAGTACAACTTCCAGACGTCTGATTCGCAAAGGATGGCGAATCAGCGAACCTACGCACAGCCAACTGCCTCCCTCAGTACGGTCAGTCGACAGGAAGGAAGAAGAAGGCGGAATACTCACCTTTCAAACGTATGTATGATCTTCCAGATGTCTCCCTCGCCGTCTGACTATCAACACAGACGTCTGATTCTGAAAATTTTTCCAGAATCAGGGCGCTACTCGGCCTCCGCTCGCGACGTCGCCCGTGTCGCACCTCGCGCTCCTGCTGTTCAGACTGCAGCAGGTCCCTCTCCGCGTCGTTCCGCGCCCCCTGTGCCCTCCGCCGGCCGGCCAAGCCGCTCCGGCGAGCTCGCCCTCACGGCAGAGCTCTGCCCTCGCACGCCGCACCTCCTCCGCGCTCACTGCGGCCTCCGCTGCCGCCCTCGCGCTCGCTCGCTCTCGCTCACAGGAAGGAGAAGAGGAAGGGGACGGTGGAGACGATAGGAGGGGAGGCGTGGCCTTTTAAGGCCATGCGAGGAGGAGAGAGAAGGATTCGCGGCAGGGGAATCTGCAGCCGCAGGAGGGAGGAAGGGTGAATATGCGGTCTGCGCGCCCAGGCGCGCAGACGACTCGCGTGTGTCAAAAATAACGGATTTACAGACGTCTGGAAACTATCCCAGACGTCTGGTCAGAAGTCTGGACAACCTTCCAGACGTCTTAAAAGACATCTGGGCCACACGCTCGTTACATGACCTAATTTGAAGGTTGGTTGATTCACAAAGTGAACCAACTTTACCTAATCTATCCCAAGGTTGAGGATGAAGTTCTGGTTAAGTCACCCGAACCACCTTGTTCTGGTTCTCAATAGGTTATTAGGCCTCAAGTTTTATGAGTCAACTAAAGATAGAGCCTTGATTTGAGGCTTTTATTGATTAGATCTATTCAAACAAGGGCATGGGCACACACAAATGTGGGAATATTTGTTTCCTTTTTAACAGGAAAATGTGTACTGACACTTCAACCCTAATGTGAAACCCTACTTAGCTCTACTTCCAAGTTCAATTTGATTCCAAATATGACACCCTGGACTCAAACAAGAAAGTGAGTAGTCCAAGGTGTTGAGAAAATTAGTACGAGTCCCTAATAGGCACAGGAAGTATGAGTTGGAAATCTCTAATCAAATCAAATCGCCTCAAATCTAATTTCAATCAAATTGCCTAAATCAAGAAACTCACGCCTTGAATGATATTAGTGGAAAAATAAGGTAGGGTTGGATCCTAATTTCGTTTATTTCCTTTTCAATCTTCCCAAGAGAGGATGGGATTGTGGAAGAGAATCAGCTCGATTACCTGCCCCTGGCATGATTGATCCGAGCTTGACGATCGTCAATGATGATTCGCCTTGAAACAACACAACAAAACAAATAGAGCAAGTTAGAATTCAAATCAGAATGAATATGACTAGTGGTAAAACTGCATGTTGCTTCCCGGCAATGACGCCAAAATGCTAAAGTGCTTTCGTCGGGTTTTAAAACACATCGTAGTATAGCAATGAAAAACAAATCAACACTTAAATTTATATGCTTGAAATTTGAGTCCTGAGGTCATCTTAGGGAGCAAATTAAGTGCAATTTAACCACTAATCAATGGAATAAAATGAGCACAATAATCTAATATAAAGAGAAATAATATGCAATGAATACAACTCTCAAATAGATAACAACTTGAGTTCTCAATATGCAAAAATAAATGAAGGTTTGGTCAATGACTTGTCAACAATCATAAGAAAGTACTATTTCGGGTTTTTATCCCCGGCAACGGCACCAAAAATATGATCGTCGACTACCGGTTTGTAATAAAAAAAGAGTTTTAAAATGTCATTGTTTTAGTATATGTCACAAATTCAAATCGTTGTCACGTCAATTTTATTTATATATTTAATTTTTACTGATTTATTCCAGGTCATTCACTGGGAGGTAATTATTGATATACATCACTCTCTAAGTCCAATAATATTCTTTAATTCTAAAAAGATTGATTTTGTGTACAATAATAAATGTATGAATCAAAAAATAAACGAATGAATTAATTATAAATACAAGAATGAATTCTAATGCTTGAAAACATTTATCTACAAACAAGCATCACAAACCATAAATAAATACTCTATATTATCTATTTATAACTTATATTAATAATACTTAGCTATATGTACAATAATGAGTAATAATATGTACTATATTAACTTAACTTACTAATATCTACAATAACATATAATATATCTACAACGACGTATAAAAGTGTCGCTAAAACCTTAAAAGAACTATGACATATAATACTATGTACAGTAACAAATGTATTCATCACTAAAGCTATCTTTATTTATATATAAATATAGATCAAACAATACTACTATACTCATGTATTACTTATATACATATTATTTACATATATACTATATATATACATACTTATATACTATATATGTATATTTATATTTACTATATACTTATATACAGACGCACACACATAGACACACTTACACATAACACAGACACTTAACTCACACACTCAACACTAAGGCACAAGGAGGCTCTTCAACACTTAGGCAATTTAGCTCAACTTCTCTTAGCTTCAAATCAGTTCTCAATCTCACAGCTGGTTCAGGAGCCTGTTTAGATCGATTTTTAACCAAAATTTGGTTTAATTGGCGGGTGGCTTTTTCAAGAGATACACAACACTCATTTCTGGGTGGGACCAGACCTCTACTAGGGCCACCCTAGTTCTCATTAAGTGTGTTTTAATCGGTTTATAACTCGTTAATGGACCCATACAGGCCCACGCACAGTGCACAGCTCCAAGCCTTACACCGCACATATTCATGCCAAAGCTCATATCAGTATCGTATCAGAGAAGAGGTAAGGTCAGGTGTATGTGGGTGCCTAGCGCCTGATGACTAGGTAGCCCGCAACACAAATTACTAATATGGTGTGTCGGGTGCTTGCCAGGCCACGATGTGGCGCTACTGCCACGCATAGAACTAAGTTGAATTGCTAATTTTGGCCCTCAAATTGAGGGCCATAAATTATTATAATTTAAAATAAATTATGGTATTTTAAAGCCCTTACCTAGGGCTACATAATTATGTAGTTTATTTACAAAATTAATTAGTTTTACTATATAAATAAATTAGCTAAACTTTACAATTTATGCACATTAGTTTATAAGTTCATTTCTGAATTACAGTATAAATTACATAATTTATCATCTAATTTACCTTATACAATATTAGTATACATGATAAATTATTTAATACATATTTTTATGATATTTTACACGTTTTATTTTAATTTATATACATTTAAATATGCATTTTCAGGTCGTTATACAAATAAATTAGATATAAATAGTATAATACAGTATAAATATAGTTAAAGTAGTTTAAATTACTTAAAATAACATAATATAAATATAAAATATAAATTATTTCAATAATATCTTAATTTAATAATTTATTTTAATTTAATTTAGTAAAATACCTACTAACTTATTAAATTAATTATTTACTATATAAATATAATTAAATTAGTTTGCAAGGATTATAATGTACATAATAAGTATATAAATATGTATGTACAATATTAATGATAAATAAGTTTATTTATTAGGGTTTATAAATTTATATAGCTTATAATACATATAAGTTTATATAATTAATAGATACTTATTTAATAAAGTTATATATATAATAATTTATCCTAAATACTTAATTTATAATATAGAATACATATATAAGTTATATGTACAAGTTATATACATATTATACACTATGTACATATATAGCTTAGTATATAGCTTATATATACATGTATTTACATAGTATACATAGTATTTTTGGGTATTTTTCTAGTTTTTATGATTTTTATGGATTTTATATATATACTAGAGGTAGGGGGTGAGAGAGGAAGAGAGATATGAGAAGAATGGAGTGTTTTTGGATTTTTTTCAAGTTGAGCTCTTTTATTAAGTTTTAAGGTATACTGAACCGTCGGCTAGTATGTTCTACCAAGTCGAAGGTTCAGATGACCTTCAAACATTGCATATGCTTAAAAATATACCTAATCTTACTTACTACATATTTATTTTATTTTTTTGAAATTTTTATAATATTTTTATTTATTTACAAAGTAAGCACATTTTAGGTCTTAAAGAGTATTTCAAAGATAACCTAAGGCACTATAATGTGATTTGATGGTTGAAATAGCAGTGAAAACACTCAAAATGACTCAACACATCAAGTAGAAGGTACTCAAGCAGATAAGCATGAAATTCAACATGGTTTCATCAAATGTCCTAAGTTTGGGTAGATTTACACATTTATAGCTAACAAAAGGAGTTTAAAACCAAATTACAAGCCAATTCAATAAAATCTAAAGACAATTAACCATACATGAAAGCTTGTACATGTTAAATACACATTGTAACACACGTCAGCTCCTTAAATCTCTTAAATCCAGCTGCTACCCACTCATTTTAGTCCACAGCTGTAACACAGTGTTATAGCAGTAGCTACAACACAGCAATAACACAGCAGCTTGGACAGCTGCTAAGATCGAGCAGTTGTTGCTATCAACAGCTCTGATTCCTTTAACCAGACACCTTAACATCAATTTCAAAGGCCGTTGTTCAGCCAAATCCTTAATTCCAGCAGATCTGATCATCAAATTTAGTATAAAAACACCCAAGATTAGACTTGGTGAAGTCTGATATGTGATGTTTAATGTCCAAATCAAGTGTACTTCTCGTCTAAAAACTCTTAAAACCTCTTTTAAACTAGATAAGAAGGTCTAAAATTCATGTTTATAAAGATAAGATTTCAATCCCCTTTACAAGCCAATTCAAATCTTCTTCCAAAAGTCCTTTAAAATCTCAATCACACCTCCAATATTGAATCATAAAATTGGTTATATGGAGGATAAAATGTCACCCCAATTGGGCTTTTGCTTTGGGTCTTTTGCTGATTTCTCCACTCAAACTCCTTGAACACCATTGATGGGTGTTCAAGGTGTTTTTGTGGATTGATCAACACCCGTTGGATCCTTGTTCCATCTCAAATCAAAATTACTGATTTTCCTTGATAGAACTCTCCAACAAAGGGCATAGATTAGATATATGCTCATCCACAAATCAAAACAAAGCTTAAACACATTGGAATCCTTGCATACATCAAAATCAAACCCATTCAATCTCAAAATGCTCGATTAAATCTGATAAAACCTCAACTGAATTCCAAATCACTGATTTCAGCAGTAAACACCATTTTCAACAAGATCAAGCAATTTGAGTTGGTGAATTAAGATCGGGGGGTCTTTTTGGAATTTTGAAATGGATGGGAGACCCCCCCAAAGTGATTTTTGGCTCTAATTTCATATCTGAGAACCAAAGTTCTCAGGTTTGAAATTGGACCTTAATGTATGGGTGATCAGTGAAATTAAAATCGAGGGAATTAGAAAGCGATCAAATGGAATGTAAGGGAAGATTAATGATGATGAAGAACATGAAAGTCTCTCTGATCTGAAATGATTAGAGAGGCGCGAATCAGATATAAATTACCCTACTCATAAGCTAATCTAACACTACAATTTATCTAGAAAGGAGTAAAACTATACTAAGAAAAGCAGGAAATCTATCTAATGGATGAAGTTGTCTAAGGTCACCCATCGATTGGTTGGTGACGATGAAAGGGGAGAAGACTAGTAGCTGACGAAGTTGTCTAAGGTCCACCACTTGGTCAGTTGGTGGCAATTGAAAGGAGGAAGGCAAGTCGACGTTGTCACCACAGGCTGAGGAAATTGGGTGAGGAAGCTACAGGTGTGGACGAAAGGAATCACTCAGGAGGAGGGAGCAATATAGTGTGCGCGCGAGCAGAGGAGGTGTTTAAGTAGGCTTGAGGGTGATTACACTCACCGCATTAGTGAGATTTTTCATTTAGGGCATCTACAGTTGGATGGAGATGAGCAGGCGCGCAAAGGCTTCAAATCAAGGATGAGCCGTTGGATGGGATCTAGAGGTGATGGTGAGGCTATGCACAAATTTGAGCAAAGCTTCGATTGAATTAGACCAATAGATTAGAGGGAATCAAGAGTCGACGGCAAGGATTGTCTAAGTTCTCCGTGTGAATAGTGCACCAAGAGGTGCACTGTTCTCTCAGGTTCTATTGGGAAAATTGCAGTAATGGTCATCAATTGAAACGGTAGGATTTTTGCATAGAGACCCATAAATGGTATAAAAGCATTAGAAAGTCATCCCTGGAATCTTACAGTCAAGTCCCTACAGCTATCAAATGAGTCCCTGGCAAGTTTTCTAATGAATGAAAGGTTATATATGAAGGACCTAAATGTGAATCTTTAAATGGAAGGTCCTAATGATGTTCAAATGCTACCAAATTTTTATTAAAGCTTAATTGAACATATTAGAAGTTAATTTCACTCTTAATTTGAAGTTTTGAACTCATTTGTGTCTTCAATTTGTAATTGGATCATCATTTTGTATTTATTAATAGAATATCTCAATAAATGACCTAATTATGCATTTTTAACACAGATTTGGTGTTTTAGGTCTTTTCTGTTAATTCTCACACTTAACCCTTTCTTTGAGTTAATTTGATAGTGTTTAACCTAGTTTCTAGCTTAACTTGGGCATTTAGTTATGATGAGCCACAGCTCATCAGCGTTTAACGCAAAATATTTGATTTTCAACTAAGCTAAATCTAGCCTCAACACTAAAGCTTATTCCACACCATTCTGACATCTGCCTTAGCCTTCAGACGTCTTAAAGTGAGAAATCATATCCAAGTCTAAACATCTGTACTTCAACTCAAAGCACCTTCACAAAAGCAAGCCAAGCTCAAAATCTACCTAAGACCAGGAACGATTCTCGAGAGAAAATCACACCAATACGTGCCCACGTGTAGGCGTGTGTGTGTGTTTGAGGATGTATGGGGACTCAATGCCCTGTTGTGTGGGCGAGCAATAAGGGGTCGGGTTCCCCTTTATGCTCAAGTGTAGCTCCTTGCACTCACGATGTGGGACTAAAAGTTCCACATCTCCTTCCACATTCTTCCTCTTCTTCATTTGTTCAACTGTGGAGTTGATTGTGTCAAATTGAAGCTTACTTGACCGTGGGATGAGAGATGCGCGGTCTAGATGAGATCCCACGATCGGTCCGTAGCTATTGAGAAGGTGCTTTGATGGGTGGCTTGCTAGATGCGTAGTCGACGATGCCGGAGAAGAAGAAAAAATTTGGTAGGTAACCTGCAAGCAAGAACACAAGTCCTCGACCCAAATAAAAACCATACAAGGGTCCGACATTACTCACTGGACAAAAACCCTAAGGTAATTGGAGGCGAAGAAGCTCCACCGGTGGTAATGGTGGATGGTGTAAGTGTTAATGTGTGGTGAAATTGACTTGGGCAAAAGCTTAGTGGAGGTGAGGAGCTTTCTCCTAAGTTAATTGGGTTCGAAGAAGGTGGAGGAGGTGGTTCGATGAAGGCGATCGTGATGTCGACAGTGGAGTTCGAAGAGGGAGAAATAAGAGATAGATGGGGATGAGAAGCTCAAAAAACCTAATTGAGGGTGAGGAGAAGAAAAGCCCTAACCTAATTTAGCTAAAGGAAGAAGAGAGATAGGTCACCAGAGCTCACTGGTGTTTAGGAAGAAGGTGGAGGCATCGAAGCCGAAGAAGAAGAATTAGAGCCTCAAGCTCTGTGTGAAGCTTCGTGGAGGCATGGGAAAGAAAATCCCTCTGCCTATTGTACATAGCAGAGGGTGAGGAAGCAGGAAGAAGAAGCTCTGAGGTGGATCATGGCATCGGCGAGAAGGAAGAAGAAGAAGGGATTTCTGAGCCAATTACGCACGATTTGGACTTGAATGGAGTGGAGACCTTTATATAAAGGAGGTTCCCCTCTTAACTAAGCCAAGAATTGCTCATTTGGAAGGTGATTTTTCTACGACTTGAGCTCAAAGCTCCCGAGCTTGCCGATGGTGGAATCGGCCGTGATTGGTCCCAATAAGATGCTTACATGATCAAGATTGATCTCGAGATCAATCTCACCAAATTTGATGAGATTTGATTGAGGTTTGATCCTCCAAATCGAGGATTGAAATGACCAAAATGCAATGTAAATCGAAAACTTAGGGGCATGTTTGCAATAAAGAGGGACAGATGGGCTAAATTGCAAACTGAGTCAATATGAACTCCGATTGGGCTCAAATTTTGGGGTTAACCTAATTTAGATCTAAGGAATCAAGTGGTGACCTTAGATTTGGGTTTTGATGCAGTTTAACTGGTTAGTTTACAGTGAAGCCTAACACAGAACAAATTCCTGCTTAAGTCTTTATTTTTGGTCAAAATTTATTCCTTTGGTCAAAGTGAAGGTTCCAAACCTTATAGAATATTTTTCAATGATTTTTAGGTGGTTTAAATTACATTTATTTTAACCAGAACCCGTTTAATTGAAGTAAGGCTGTAATTATGTTTTTCTTAATAAATTAATTCTTGAATTCCATAAAACCCTGATTCAGTCAGCTCAGGCCCACTTCATGGGAAATTAAGCTCATTTGACCTTAGATTAAGCACCAATTAACTTCTTAGTTAATCTGCATTAGTGATTTCTCTTTAAAACAACAAAATTAACCTAATTTCATGTCTTCTCGCATTTAACTAAAAACAGAATTACGACCTCTAGATGGCTAATTCATGAGCATTTAACACTTGATTTTGGCTAAATTAAGTTAATTATGATGGATGATGGTGTTACCATTAGCCTCTCAACAAGTGCTAAGTTTAACTTCTTCAATCAGACAAAGACCCCAACAAACATTTATTATTCAATTCAATTGAAATAACAAAAATCAAAGCAGAGATGTACTCTTGCAGCTCAAAGATGAGATGTCCATCTATGCAGACCAGTTAATGATGTAACCCCATTCCAAAAAGTTGGATACTTGTTAAATAATGATAGTCAAATTCATGTATCTATTGTCTACTTGGATTGAGTTATGTGAATTGATTCTTGGTTTAGTTGCATGCAACTCGAGTTTAAAATGTCTAACACTTGATAAATGCATGATGTAAAGTGCCTGTGTCCATTGATATTTAAGTATAAAATGATGATCTTGTAATTACGCAAACTTGGGTTCCATGAACCTCTTACAGTAATCAAAATTAAAAGGACAATAAGGGGCCTCATAAATTGATAGCAATTTGAAGTGTATAGGAGCCATTAAATTCAGCAATTCATATCCTCTCAAACTCTCTTTGTAATGTCCCTCAAGGGTGACCATCCTCTTATTTTCATCCTCGATTTCTTTACATGAAATATCTTTGATCTCCTTAACTTGGTAACATGTCCCTCAAGATATGAAAGGTGATTTGAATTTGGTAACATCAAACTCGTAATCAAACTCAGGGATAAATTATTCAATTTCAGGTTCGCCAAGAGTTTATGTAAGGTGAAGCTAACAAGATAAGTATCATCAAGTACAAAGTTCAATTCATTAATCTCACTTAAGAAAATAATGTAAAGATTACAAATAAAGAGAGAAAGAGAGAGAACGAGAAAGGAGAACTTCTTGACATGGTGGTGTTATCGTGTTGAAGGTGTGGACATCAGCAGGAGGGCGGGAATTGTCGAAGAATCCCCATGCTCAAGAGATGAAGAGGGAGAAAGGAAGGATGAGAAGAATAATAAGTTGTATATGCAATACCAGGATCAAGGGGGTTATTTATAAGCCTCAAGCAATTCTAAAATCATTAAGATTAGTCTAATTTCGTGCTCCACTTTTTTGCCAATTTTTGGAGGGTAGGGAAGCTTCAAATGCCATTGAAAATGGGACAAAATCCCTTAATTTTGACTTAATAATCCCTTTTAGAGCTTTCTTCCGTTCTTTCTTTCCTTTTCTCCTCTTTCTTTCTTGATTTCAAGCCCACTTGCCAGGTTTGGTTTTGGGAAAACATGGAAGGTGCACTTGGCGTGTGAATGGCACATGAAGAGGTCGTCTAGTGCATGGCCACGTACAAGAGGTGCTAACTAGTCGCTAAAGGGTGCTGGCTGGATATGGTGCGAAATTTGTGCGCGGGTGCAGCTAGAAGAGTACTGGTTGCATGCAACTCATATGCGTGAGCACACTTTCTCTTTTTTTCAATCTTCTTTAATTTTTCACTGCAACTTGCAGAAGCGTCATTTTTGAGATTTTTTACTATTAGCTTTCTCGTCTCGTGCTTTTTTATATATGAACCATATTTTATATATTTTCTCACTTATATTTTTTCTAGATTTAAAAATCAAATAAATTAGATTATTTACAAATGTACAAATAAAAATCTAAAAAATACCTAAAAAATAGCAAAAATAGGCAAAAATATTATGCAAAATTGTGATGCGATCACTATCCTATTTTGATGACAAAATGAAGAAATTTAGATGTCTAAACTTGGAGATGCCTAAATGACCTAATAGCTTGTTGTGACGAACTTCACACCATTAATGACAAAACCTTCAACTAATTAGAAGCCAATATTTGAAGGCAAGAATTGGAATATAAGTACCCTCTTTCGACTATGGAATTTAAGGGATTTGGGGAGGAAATTTAATAGGAGAAGATAGAGCCAGTGACCATTATGCTTTTTGATGATGCTTTTCAACGATCTGGAGAGGTTTACAGTGGATGGAGGGTGATCAACTCATAATTTCATATAAATTTATACCCAATTATTACTATTTTTGGTATTTATTTTATAAATTTAATAACTTTAGGCATTCTTTATATTATGTAAATAATGATATTTTCTTTATTTTTATAGCTTAGGCAAGGCGTCAAGAGAGTTATAAGATGACCCAAGATTGAAGAGAATATTTTTTATGGGCCTAGTTAAGCATTTGGGTAGAGAAAAATTAAGAAATAAGCCCATTTAGATTAAGTTGTGACATAGATATAAGATAAAAGGCCAAAAATTAGAGTTCTAATGAAATTATAAGTTGTTTTGACCTCAAAACAAACCCCTTATCCCTTGCTACAAATTTAAAAGATGTTTACAAGCTTCTAGAGGCTCTCAAGTATATAAATAGGCCTCAAGACCCCTAGGAAAGAGGACCTACCTTCTACCTCTCCCTTTCTTTGGGGTCTTCCTCCAAGCGTGCGGCCTTAGGCAACCATATATGTCCACCTCCATCCTCGGTCTCCTTTGGCCTTCTACTTTGCCTTAACACTACTACGCTGCTTTGTTCATGTCTCTCCCATGTTTGCCATTAGTTTATAATTTCATATTTAGTTCTTGATTTCTATTTGTACTTGTGACTCTTGTTAGTTATTTAATAAAAATAAAAACATTTTCATCCATGCAATTATTTAGTGCCTACTCGTTTGGATTGTCTTTGGTTTGGTTTCATGTTCATTTTACATTAGAAAATCATATTTCCTTTTAAAATTTTTATATTCACTTTTGTGCATCAAAAAAGTCTATAAATTTTATCTTAGGTTTCTACATGTTAGATTAGCATGCCCGCAAAATTTTGCATGAAAATTTTTTTGCATAAAAAAATTAAAAAATAGTTTACATTCAGGTCTATAGATTATTAGTAGTCTT
The DNA here is from genome assembly GCA_037157565.1 of Thalassia testudinum. Classification (NCBI taxonomy): domain Eukaryota; kingdom Viridiplantae; phylum Streptophyta; class Magnoliopsida; order Alismatales; family Hydrocharitaceae; genus Thalassia; species Thalassia testudinum. Next base: position 60,467,211 of record JAZHRO010000059.1, read on the forward strand.
GAAAGTTATTTCCAATTTTTTCCTATGTGTTATAGAAGTCCTATTAGCATGTAACTTGGTAGAGTTCTAAGTTAGATGGTTAGGAGAGTCCATAATGTTTTTTCAAATTTTTACAAAGTCAAAATTATTTTCATGTGAATTATGTTTAGGTCCCTGTTGTTGTGTTTTAGTCCTTGTCCTTAGGTTCCATAGTCTTCTCCCCTCTTAAAAATACCAAAAAAATATAAAAGGTTAAAAATAACAAAAATATGTTAGTTTAAGAAAGTAGGAAGTAATTTGGCTAGTTTCACCCCGCCATGGTACAACTCAAACTCCCATTATACCTGATTTTTTTCCATTTTTTGGTGTTTGAAAAGTAATAAATGGTTGTGATGTCACTCTATGACAATTTTATCTTCATGCAAATTTCATAATCAATTTTTGGAACTGTTACCAGGCAGGCATGGATTCAAGTTGCTTTCTATTGTGTTGCATTGCATGCATTTAGTTTGCATGTGTTTTGCATCTTAGATTATTAACTTTTGTGCAGTTGCTTTGTTTATGGATCTTGCAAGAGAAGACTCAAACTCTAGGCTGATCTAAACTGGCCCAGTCAGGTAAGTTAACTCCAACTCCTAGTTCATTAGGAGTTTCAAGTTTGCATCATCTCCATCATTATCACTTTAAAAAAAAACTTTGCATAATTAGTTTAATAGTTAGAATTTGCATATCTTAGCCTTCATTTAAAAAGATAAAATATATATATCTCACCCTAAGACTGGCACTTGATTAAAAGATATTTGTGGTTATTAGGACATTCATTTTAGGGTTTTGTACCTCTAGATGATTCAAAACATATCTTCCTGAAATTAGGTCGGCACCTATTTGCATTAGGCTCTAATTGGTTAAAAAAGATGAGACATCACCGACAATAGATTATCTTTGAACCTATAAAAATCTCTATTGAAACATTAAAACTTATTTGATCAAGGCAAAATCATAAAAAACGGCAACTGAAAAAAAATTAAAGGCCTTGCTTTCTTGATTATTGCAATACACTTACACATTGAATTGATCTTTAAAGGAAACTACCTCACTCATGCCCATCACATTCCATGCACGTTAATCCTAAGCCTTAAAATTGAGTAGATGTGACCTTGGATTAGATTGAATTTCCTACTACTTTAGGATTTGGATTGAATCAACTTGAGGCATAGTCTATTTGGAACCACCGATGATAAGGTAGGATGGTGCGATAACCACGTTAACCACTTGGGTGAACCATCATGTGGATTGTCTAAGTAGGTCCCTCCCGCCTGGTCGACCAAGTAATTCAAATGTCAAAAAGATTCTATTTGGGTCTCAAAGGGATCACATCCTTTATAGTGAAATCCAATTAAGGCTAGAATTAGTGTGATTGATTACGTAGTTTGAGCACTTTCTTCTCTCATCTATCTCTCTTCACTTTTCCATATTTCTTTTAATTATACACGCACATGAGATGCCTTATCCTCACTATAGTCAAGATCAACCAAATCTTTGGTTTGAATACTACCCATCTACTAGTTCCCTTGAAAGTAACTCCTCATCTGAAACTTATGGATCATCCCCCTTACACAATATTGATTTGGGAGATCCATATGAGCATAATTTTCCTTCTAGAGATCATTCAAATTCCTTGGAACCTTCTTATGCAAGCTTATCTTCCAAATACGTCTAAAACTTTGGCCTTGTCTTAGGGCCAAGTTTCTCTATATTAGAAACCTTTTACCAAATGTCAACATCCAACCCCTATATCCCTTATGATTCATCAAATCAGGGTTGCACCAGTGGCCCTAATTTTGACTCAACTTCATATGGCTCATCCAACTATGGATTTAATCAAACTACATCTTCCTACAATTATAGTTGGTCGAGTCAAGTTGCTTATTCCCATGAACCATATTTAACTCAAGCCATCTCAAATGGATTGCATTACAATAGCACCTCAACAAGTAACCCCATGGAGATTGGCTCGAGTATATGGGTATCCATATCCTATTTTTCAACCTCAACAAGCAACTAGAAAGTCAAAACATGATCTATCTAAATTTTTTTAGTCCACATCTAAACCTATGTATCAAACCTGCAATATGGATGTGATGTCAATCTTATCAGTCCTTCTCTACATGACTGCAAATTAGACTCATCTGATTTCTCGAGCTCACCTGAAGATTAATTTGCTTTTATGATTCCTATCGAACCTAAACTTTTCTAGAGCACAACAAAGGGTAGATTAGTGCCTTTTAAGGAATTAGTCTAAGAAAATGATTGCATCATAATTACCCAAGGTCTTGAAGGTCCTTCCCTTGAAAGTCTACCTGTAGAGATAAACTCTAACTCAGAATTGAGTATGGATCTAAATTTGTAAAATGATTCATGCCAAGAATGATTAGGGTCCCAATTAGCTGAGGAGCTCAAAAAGGTAGTATACAACATCAATAAAAAATTGTTGCAACATTTGATGGACAGGTTGAAAGAAGAAAAATAATGAATCAAGGTCGTGCTAAAGAAGATCAATGAAGCTAGCCTAAAGAGAAATGTAGGAAACCATAAAATTGAGACAAATGTCGAGGAACCCATTGAAATTAAAACTGAATCATACAAGACACTTGTGGTCCAATCGAGGGATCAGGGATAGAGTTAAATCAAAGTCTTAGAGAACAATCAAATTATGTTAAAGTTGACTTATCTAAATCTTTTGGTAGAGCTTGTTCTAACGATTCAATGGTTGTTCAAGTTGAGCCACAAGAGGTTCCCCTTGATCATGAGATCTTTCACATCAAATATGCACTTGAATCTGATATGAGTTATGATTTACCCGATTTATGGAAAATGCTTCCCTTGAAATCAGAACAAACCCCATTCGATGATAAGAAAAGCCAAGAATTGAAAATCTTACAAAATGTTGAAATCATCCAGCAACTTGATTTCTCTCATGACCCTAAGCTTTTATTAGAAAAAAAACATTTTTACAACTAAGGATCATGACTTAAAGAAGAAAACATTTTTACAACTAAGGATCATGATCTCAGAGGGGATGTAGAAGATGAAAAGATCATTTTGAACTTTAGAGAAAATAATTTTGAAAAGTCTCTTTAGGTGGAGCATGAAATTGAAAATTTCTACATTGATTTAAATGATATGGTAGGTCAACTAAATCAGGATTGCAAAGTGGAAAACTAGGAGAAAAAGATCCTAGAACTTAAGGAGTTTGATCGTGATGAAGGTAATTAAACAAAGTGAAGAAGATGTCATATTAGAGACTTTAGATTTTAGGCAACATTTGATTGACAAAGAACCTAAATTTGAGATGTTTCACTTTAAGGATTAGTCATACAATGAATCTGGCTATGAAATTTTTATTTTTGAATCAAATGAAAGTCCCTCTTTTGAGGTAGGTGAGGTTAAAGCAAATGAATTACAATTTAAATTTGATAATACTTTAATGGCTAGCTTCACCTTTACATCAACTCCGGGAGAGCTAGAAGTTGAATCATTTATTCCTGTATTTGACTTTGAATTTGATGTGACCAAGTTAAAATTAATTTTTCATGACTTTAAAGGTTGGATTTCACGGAAAGGGCTGAGGACATCAAAGTCATCCCATGCAAAGAATTGAATCATGTTGAGATATTAATAGGGAGATTATCACATTTAAAGAGAACTTGAGGAGAGATGAATTGTTGGATTTAAGGGCTCCTATATATTTCAAATAATTAGCATTTTATAAGGGCCCTTACTATTTTAAGTCGAATTGCAGTGAAAAGTTCATCGAACTTGAGTGGCTCAATCATGAGATCGTCATCTTAAGCTTCAATGCCAATGGACACAAGCATTTTACAACATGTAATTATCAAGTGTTCAATATTTTAGACTTGGGTTATGATGAGGGATAAAAAGTACTCTCAAAATTAAAACTTCGCACAAAGCCCAAAGGGTCTGGTTCCTTGATGACTAGGTAAATGTGGCCACCTGATTATCTAGCACCCAGGCGGATCCTAACAGATCTAGCTAGCCAATGGTCTATCAGACCCGACTTACCAAAGGATTCAGTTGACTGAAGTTGAAGAGGCGACGACTATATCCACGTCGGTGCTAACAGCCTATGCCATTTAACCACTTAAATGCTATTCAAAGCCAACTAACGGACATGGACGGGGAAACCACAAAGTCAATTAAGAAACAAGAAGTTGTTACAAAATTTTTCTTGTATTCTAATTAGAGAAGAGAGAACTTTAGGTTCTCTCTTCACGCATTTAGAAAAAGAGAGAGAGTGTAATTGTTCTGTCAACTAAGCATAGTAGAATCTTGGGAGCATTGCCCTCTGATGAGAGATTCATCATGGCTCTTAATTACCCCTAATTAACTAGTTTCCAGTTAATTAGCTAAGAATATACTTAATACAGGGTTAATTATAATATAGGGGATTAATTACTGAGGACCTTCAAAATAAGTTAAAAACTTAAATTAATAATCATTTAATCTTATTAATAATTTAATTAATAATTTTGACTCAAATATTAAACATTTATTTAGTTAATATTTAAACTAACTTAATTAATTTTATGACCTAAGTACTTAATTAACTTAAGTAAATTAATCACCTAATTAAATATAGATAAAAAGATAAAAAACATAAATTCAAGACATAAATATAATATTTACCTAATTTATAATTATATATAAAAAGTTGAAAAAGAAATAAATTAAAATAAGCCTAAAAACTAACTATTTACGTTTAGGTCCTTAACTTCTATGTCAGTTGAGTCCTTCCTACAACTAGGTCCTTAGTTTTATTGCAAAGAGACCCCTGTGAACACTGCCTTCATCTTCTTCTTCCTCAGCTTTGGTCGGTCAAGGAAGTCCGGTCACCGCATCACTCGATCACCGCCCATCTGACACCATTCCGACCTCGCCATGGTCGCCATCCTTCTGCTCACCTCCACCTTCTCATTCAACCGCTCGGCTCTCCTCCTAATCCTAATTAGGATAGGCGAAGAAGCTCACCGGCGGCGGAGATGAGGCCGGTGAGCTTCTCCGACGTCGGTGAGTTAGGCCACATCTGAATGCAATTGCATCCGGATATAACCCCCCTACCCTTCTCCACTACCTATAAATAGACCTCCACACCTCCGATGTCAGGGAGCGACTCCCTACCCTCTTCCTGAACTAAAGTCATTCAATAGGCTATTCTTCCCTAACCTCCGACGACCTCTACTCCTTTCGATCTTCTTCGAAGTCCTGATTAGTGTAGATTAGTTTAGCTTAGTTAGTTAGTAGTTTAGTATAGTTAAATGTTCTGATTCCCGACATCTTCCTTAGCTTCGTCGAGTTCCTTGAACTCATCAGAAGCTTCCTTTTGTCTTTTAATTCCATTAATCACACTCTAAACCTTCTCCCGATCATTTCTACTCTATTAATTTCATGATATTATCATCTTATCACCTAATCCATTACACCTCCATCGAAGACCTCTACTGTCCATGGCGGAGGTCAACAACTTAGGTCACCTCCACCAGGGGCCCTCCATCACCTCTCCACAACTACAGGGCCCGATCTTGCTTTTAATTAGCTTAATTAACGCCCATACATAAAACGCCTAAATCACTTCAACCTCCTGAGCTCACTGTCAATGGCCGCTTAGGAGGAGTTCTTTCACCTAATTAACCATTACTAAACCATCTCCTAACCTTCATAATTGTTTCCCCTCACTCAATTGAGTGAGAGGGAAGTTCTTGAGTTCAAGTGAACTCAAGACACAATTCACTGCATATCTTGTCAAATCTGCACATCAGGTCATCAATTGCTATAATTGATGAGCTCTTGAGGTTCCTGGTGACCTTAGGAGTATAGTTATGATCTTCTTTGAGTGATTCATGAAGATTCACTCTCTGTCAATTAAGAACAACACTTACCGGAGCTTCGACGAGCTCCGGCGACCTCAAATTAAGCCTCAGCCTCTAGAATTCTCTAAGAAGCTCCAAAAAACTTCTACGTGATCTCATAATCAAGAAACATTAATTGGAATTGCATGTAAGTGTTTACATCTCTAGGTTGATCTCTATTTTCTCCAACTCTGACAGAGTTGAGGAGGCATGTCGGATGAGGTTTAGAGATTAATTTTTTATCATGAAGCAAGAACTGGTTGTCTAGAACCTATTCTAGTTCTTGATTGGGACTTGGAACTTCTAATTACTTCTGTCAAACACAGACCTTTGGAATTCAGGTGGCGAGGCATGAGAGTATAGCTGAAGCTATCAAAACCCTAATTTGGGGTGCTGATCCTGAGGTTGAATTAGACCTATCTAGGTCCTTAATTTGTTCTGAACAGCTCAAGATTAGAAAGTTAACTTTTGAGCCTTAATGTTCAACTCTAGTTCGACTTCAGGGATTAAGAGGTTAAATCTCAAGTTTAGTGGGTTAGATAAGTTCCTGTTTTGATTTAGAATTGTTTAGATTTGATTTAATTGGATTTTATTGAGGATTTTAAGAGATTCAAAGATCTATATAGTTTAGGTTCTAGAATGAACCCAACACTGTGTTTAGTGTTTCTAACGAGATTTGGAGCTAATTGTTGACCAGACCAATTCCTCTCGACTTCTTAATTTGATTTAGATCATCTCCTAATGGTTTAATCTCTTTGTAGGATAGATCAGAGCTTAAAGCTAAGCTCTGAGCTTTCAGACTTAATCTCTCATGTTCTAGAGCATTTTGAAGCCTTCCTGAGCCAAGTCCCTCTCTAATCTATGCGAAATGCTTCACTGAAGTAACTCTGACCCTTAATCAAGGGTAGTAACTTAACTGCAAGTCAAAATACCTAAGATCTTCCTCTGAGAACACACTTCAAACATGGTGAATGTGCCATGCTCAGGTCTCAAATTCGTGGACCAATCATGGTCCAACCATCAAATTGATGAACAAATTGGAAACTAGATTCATGCAGCTTTCGATCGAGCCTGTACTCGCTAGATTTGGCCCAGTGAGTCATCGGGAATCCTCATCTGAAGACCAAGCCTGACACAGCAATCAATGAAGGAGACACGGCTTAGATAGTCCCACCTCGGGAGTTCTTGGACGCCTACATTGGTATAATACCAAAAAGTGAAGGTGCTTATCTGGTCGTCAGCACAAGGCGCAACTAATGAGCTTCTGATTAGTTTGGGTGCGTGCTATGCATGTGCGTATGTGTGTATGCGCAAGCGTGTGCCTGTGTGTGTGGGCCCAATGGTGGGCTAGCGTGTATGTGGGCGTGTGATGGGCTGAGACTGTGCATAAGTGAAAATTGATAAAAATCCACCTAATTAAAATTAGGTTGGGCCTTGAGTAGGGTCTGGTCTCATCCTACGGGTTACTGCGTATCCCCGAAAGAGGCCTGACCAACCATTGATGTAAACACATTTACACTACTTAAGATGTCTATTTATGCATGTTCTTAAGCATAGGATTACATTGCACGATATAAATATTGCATAACATGCATCATCTTGCATTTAGAGTAGTTTGAATAAAAAGGAGGTTAATTGTCTCCTTTTATGTGCTTGGACAGGGCAAACTTTTTATCAAGACCTCGAATCGAAAATCTAACCGTACAGATGTAATCAGGGTGACGATTGGAGTTCAACGACTCCAAGATCGCCCTGATCAGGCATCTGTAGCATCAAATAGTGATCGGGGAACCCTAGAAGATCAAGGGTCAGGATGGTGTAAATCCACACTTCAAATGACAAATCTGACCACACAGATGAATTCAGATCGACGATCGCAGCCTAACGATGCAAAAATCGAGTCAATCCGACACCCGTGGCACCATCTACAACATCCAGAAGATGGACGACCAAGATGGTGCCACGTAGTGCCATCTCGGCCGCCCAAACACTCGCATGCAACCACTGAAGCCTCCGCATCCGCCCCCTCTCCACCACTGGATCTCGATCCAACGGTTGTGGATGGCTGCACTTAAAAACGTCCGCTCTACCATCCGCGCTCCGTAGCGCAATGGTCGCCAAGCGCTCCGCGTTCACAAGACACAGGTTCGAATCACGATCTGCGGGCCCGCGCAATTAAAGGGGACCGCCCGATCGGCTACGGGAGGCTCAGATCTTCCAATAGCGCCCACGCGCTATTTCATGAGAGGCGAGGACGCGCTATCGCACGCGTTGGGGTGGGCACGCAGCAGCGGGAGAAGGCGCAATCACAGCCGTTCGATCTCGCGATCGAACGGCTGTCGATGGTTGAACGTGCAGATGCGTTGAGAGAGAGAGAGCGACTGAGCGGGCACGTGTGGGCAGCGGCCACTACACCCACGTTGGGTCTTTAGCGACGGTTTTATCCATCACTAAAGACCCCTTATTTAATGTTTTAAAGATGTAATGACCAATTTGCCCCCACTCCTTACAACTATAAAAGGAGACCCCTCCACACGAAATTCTCATCCCTTCCTTCTCTTCTCTACCTCTCCAAAGCTCAAGAGAAGCTTGTTCCACACCTGGGATGCTCCTCACGAGATAAAGTCCAAATTTTCGTCCCCCTTCGGAATTGGATCCCGCGACGACAACGGTGTGCTGCTCCGTTCCTGCTCTTCTGCTTCGTCCTCCTTCGTCCTGCTCTGTCCTCCTTCGTCCAAGTGTCGTCCCGTTCGGCTCGTCCTCCAAGCAATCGTCGAGGAGGATAACTTCTCTCTCCCATTCTTCTTTACAGCTTTTCTAGTGTAGAATTTTCCTACTTTCTAGTGTAGCTGATTTCCTGCTTTCTAGTGTAATTTTTATTTGGTTTGCTTATATAAACATTTTGAAATATTGAATGCATGTTCTCTTTCTCTTCTCTCTCTCTCTCTTCCTTTTAGTCTGATAGCTTCATTGTAATTATATCGCCTCGCTTTTCAAAAATTCTAAAAAAATATAATTGCGAATGTAGATCAAAGTAGCCTCCCCGTGTTCGACCTGGAATTCAAATTTTGGTATAAATTTTATTTGTTGAACATGAATTCTTCGCTTTCAAGCTACAATGACAAGGTTTTAAAACCAAACATGTTAGCATAGCAATTCGTACGTTCAACACCCATACATAATTTTTATTAAGGGAGAAAATAGTGGGTTTGAGTTGTGCAAAATTGGCTTGGTGTGGAGAATGAGTGAGCACAGTGAAGAGAACTAGAGAAGGAAAAAAAGGAAGAAGCTGAAGAAGAATTAGTTGAGATAGAGAGTGCAGTTAAGAGAGAAGGTAGAATTAAAAGGAGAGAGGAACTAAGGGAAGAAGGAGGACAGAGAAAAGGAATGAAAGATGAGAGATTAAGGCAGAAAGAACAATTTAAGAGAAATTAAATGAAGGGTTAAAGAAGAAAAATTAGACATCTGAAGCATTAAATAGAAGTTTAACTGTTAATTTTAAGTCGTCTGATATTATTAACAAACACCTTATTAAAGGCTGAGAGAAGAGAAAGAGATTGAGCTTATTGATATAGAAGGTATCTTTATTCATTGTAATTTGTTTCTATACCTTATATTTTTGTGAAAGTTGTAATAATCATTTCTCTACCTTGGTATTCATTGTAAATCTTTCTTGCATATTTTCCTCTATTAATGGAATAATTGCATGTTTTAGAGAATTAATTTCTTATGCAATTGTTCATATGCTTAACATATATGTAATTATTGATCTAATTAATTAAGTAATTAGTAATTTAAGCATTAGAATGAAATAGTGAATTAAAATTACAATTATGCCTCCCAGTGAACGATCTAAACTCAACCAGTTAAAAAAGAATTAAATCTAAAATGTTAGGTTAATTTAACCCTATATTACCTAAATATAATGATTCAAGTTAACCTAAGTCATTTCTTACGCGATTAATTAAGACTTTTAACATTAATTAACTGTATTGAGAAATTACGCATCACCCTCCCCCCAGACTACATCCCATTGGGTGGAACTAAGTCACCAATTTCCTGTGTCTCTGATTCTTTGATTGCTTGCTTTATTCTTTGAGTTGAGTCCCCTATTGACCAGGGCGTCGATCAATTGGTGCCATCTGTGGGAACGACTATCACTTGATATCGTTTCCTTCCTCTGGATCCAAGCAATGGCTCCCACAACATGTAATTCCTCCTATGCTAACCATGAGAAGGCTGCCTCAACAAAGTCTAGCATTTCAGTGTCTAAGGAACATCACCTGCACGTTGGGCCTAACAAGGAGAAGCCTGCACACCCTAGCCGACAACTTGAACCCTCTCATCCTAAGAATCCTCAGCGGGACCTCTCCTTGAAATATAGGCAAAGGAGGAAGAGTATGAAGCCAAGTTGGTGGCTTTGAAGGCTAAACAACAACTGATTGCGAATCAACTCCTTGAAATTAAGTTGATCAAGGAAAATCGGAAGGTTCAGCCAGATGAGCCCCAAAATTTTAGTCCCACTGATGACCAACTAAAGAGGCATCGCATGGTAGAAGAGAATGCCTGCCTACGCACGTAGCTTGAGAAGCTAAAACGTGAGTTAAGTAGCTAGAAAGGGGAAGTTCCTCCTAACTTACCTAAATCTCCCCCTCCGCCTTCACAAGAGTCAGGGAAGAAATCCAAGGCTCCCCCATGGTGACTAGCGAAGGAGGCTCACTACCCGAGATTGTCCGTCAGGTCACCCGGGCAATGAATGGTACGCACCCACGAGCCTATATTACTACCTACCCCTTCACGGAGGAGGTAATGACGACACCTTTGTTGGAGAAATTCAAGCAGCCCGTTATGGCCCCATATGACGGAATGACGGACCCAACATCTTTGTGGGGAGCTACCTCCATTGAGTGTTCCCGTCGTATCTCTCTGACATAGCTTATGAATGGTTCAATGAGCTGTTGACAAGACAAATCACCTGCTTCCAAGAATTGCGGATAAATTCTGCTAGTATTTTGCAGGACAGTAGCGGGTTAGAGAGAACTTGGAAAGGCTGTCAGAGATCCGGCAAAGGAAAATTGAGTCTTTCTAGTCGTATCTAGACCAATTTAAGGCTCAATATTTCAAATGCAAAAATCCCCAGGATGCCATTGCCATCCAGTACTTCAAGTCAGGTCTCTTGACTCAGAGGTTTTGGTATGATATTAATGATTTCCCACCTAGAGACATGGCAGAATTATGGGACCAAGCTACGAGGTTCACAAAACAGAATGACTCATTTCGCTCCCGTAGCCCGTTGGTGGATGGATACAGAGATGACCTCTACTCCACTTAGGAAAAGAGAGTCTCAGGTGAACCAGCCTCTATATCCATTCATGGAGGTAGTCGCTTCAACAAACGAAAGACAAACTTTGAAGATCAAAGGGGGGAAAGACCCAACAAGGGCTGAAACAATGGACCCCATCAGCCCAGGTGACACTTCTTTGAAGAATACACTCTCCTGGCTATGAATTAGGCAGACGTGCTAGCAGAGGTATGGTCCACTAACAAGGACCTCCTACTCCCGCCAAAGCCTCTCAAGAAGAAGGCCGACACCGGGCCATACTGCAAGTATTACTGGGTCTGAGGACATGCTACGGAGTACTGCCATGATCTGCATGACTAGATTGAGTCTCAGATCCGACACAGAAACTTGGCTCATTTCGTTAAACGAAATGAAGGTCAAGATAAAGACAAGAGACCCATGGAGGGTTTGAAGGAATATCATAAGGAGAAGCTTCAACAACTTCAGGGGGTCAATGTGGTCTTCTTGGCCGACCAGGAGCCGAATGAATCTGAACCTTATCAAATTGAGCAAATGGTGTTTCCATGGCTTCTCCCTGTAGAATATCACCGACAAGTCCTGGAGATGAGGGCAGCGCTACCCCAAAACACCCACCTCCCACCACCTGAATCAACGGGTGGGGAGGTCAAGGTCATTTTCGGGGTCCATGCTTCTTCAAGTCGGAAAATTACTCCTTTGAGGGGATGCCTCTTAACATGTTCCCTACTCTCCAATGGGGTGAGAGAGGCTCTATCAGGCAAGTGGCCTTAAAGTTGTTCTCCACACTGCCAGACCCAGTAGAACACACGGACCCACTCCTGGTGACCCGCTTGTTGGCGGGGCAACTCAAACCTAGGCTCCTGGTGGCTGAAGGTAGTGTAGTGAAAGTTTTATTCTGGAAAACACTGCTAAAGCTGGGGTTTAAGGAAGAACACCTTTCCCCATCAACTCACCCGGTTGTGGGGTTTGGGAATCATAAGGTAATGCCGAAAGGAGAGATAACTTACCCCTATCTATCTGTGATGGGGATAAGCATCTAAACTGAATGACCACATTCATCGTGGCTAGGTTGACGGTGGCATTTGACGGCATTATTGGCCATCCAATGACGCATGCTTTTAGGGTGATTCTCTCTTCGTATTTCCATTTCATGCTCTTCCAAACTCCTTGAGGAGTGGGGATCAGTCAACTGGGCATGAACTCCTTCAAATCAAATTGGAGCGATCCATGGAGCCAAGGCCCCCAAAGCCACAAAAATGGGGAAAGAAAAGGAGCCAAATCTAGGCAACACAGCAGGAAATGAACCTGGTTGATCCTCCAACAACATCAAAACTTCAACCAGGATCTTCAACCATGGCTATCCAGCTATATCCTAACGATGCGACTAAGCTCGTCAAAGTCGAGGCAAACCTTAATCCCTCTAAAGTCCAGTAGTTGCTACTCTTGTTAAGAGCCAATGCGGATATATTCGCTTTGTCCCCCAATGACTTGCAGTGGGTTGACCTGTCCATGATACAACATCGCCTCAATATTCAGACGGATGCTCGGGCAATGAAACAAGCCTGCTCCCATAAGTCAGTAGAGCAATGGCAAGCAGCTGAGGTAGAAGTCAAAGAACTTCTGGAAGCCGAATTCATTGAGAAGTCCCTGTACCCAGCATGGCTATCCAATGTAGTCATGGTAAAGAAGGCAAACGGCAAATGGCAGATGTGCGTCGACTTCACAAACCTAAATGAACCCTACCCTAAGAGTGAATTCCCCTTTGCCTAGGGTCAACACACTGGTGGACACGTGTAGTGGCCAATTCCACGTGTCCTTCCTGGATGCCTACAACGGATACCACCAGACAAGCCTTGCTCCAGTAGATAGACCTCATTCCTCTGGGGGTCTATTTTAGTATAGAGTCATGCCTTTTGGTTTGAAAAATGCTAGAGCAACTTACCAGTGCCTTGTAAATATGATTTTTGCCTATTTAATTGAAAAATCATTTGAGGTGTATATTGATGATATGTTGGTGAAGGGATTAAATTTTCCGCAACATCTGGAGTACCTAGTTGAGGTGTTCTATGTCTTAAAGGACACCCACCTCCGCTTGAACCTTAACAAATGTGTTTTTGGGGTTTCTGTAGGAAAATTTTTAGGGTTTCTGGTTTCTAACTGAGGAATAGAAGCTAACCTCGACAAAATTCAAGCAATCATGGATTTGGAGCCGCCAAATACTCTGAAAGGAATACAGTCACTAGTCGGCAAGATCATCTCTTTAGGTCGATTCTTGTCTCGATCTTCCAATAGATATCTTCCATTCTTTAAGTGTATAACAAAGGGTAAAGGCTACATAGCTACCCATTGGATCCCTCACTGCCAAAAGGATTTAAAGGAGGTAAAAGATGCTCTTAAAAGTCCTCCCATTTTGACAGCTCCTAAGGCCGGGGAATCTTTATTCCTTTACCTGGTGGCGTCCATGTCCAACGTCAATGCGATTTTAGTTAGCGAAGGTGAAGGGGGGCAATGAACAGTATATTTCATTAGTAAGGCCTACCAAGGTGCAAAAGCTAAATATACCGTGATTGAGAAACTCAAGCTAGCCCTGGTGAGTACCACCAGAAAGCTATGCCTATATTTTTAATCCCATTCAATAATAGTCTTATCTAAATACCCATTGAGTCGAATGCTACATAAACCCACAGGTCTGCATGGTAGATGAAATGGGTTATTAAGCTAGCGAAATTTGATATTCAGTACCAACCAAGGAAATCAATCAAAGGTCAAGTACGGGTGGATTTTGTGGCAGAATTCATAGACTCAGATGCTTCCCTCTCTCTGCCTTTGAGGTTTTATATGGATGGCTCTTCCATGGCAACTGGATCTGAGGTAGGTATAGCCTTAACCACCCTACACAACACCACTCACAAATATGCTGTCAAGCTTATCTTTCCTGCTTCCAACAATGTGGCAGAGTACGAGGCCATATTAGCCGACATCCGGGTGGTCAAGTCAAGAGGCACTCAGCGTTGGAAATATATACAGACTCTGAGTTAGTTGCTAACCAAGTTAACGGCGAATACCAAGCTAGGTATCCGAATATGATTTTGTATGCTAACAGAGTGAAGGAGTAGTCGGACTTCAAGACCGTCTTAGTCAGGTGGGTACCCTAATTTGATAACCCCCTGGTGGATGCTCTAGTCCGCCTAGCATCAGCAATCCTGCTTAAACAAGAAGACATATACCTCCAAGCACTAAAAGAGCCAATGGTACTCACTCGCAAAACGTTCCTGATAGAACAATCCATATCCTGGATGACACCTATCATCAAATACTTGAACATTGGCAAGCTACCCCCGAAGGAACAGCGGACCAAGGCATTCCACCTAAAGGCATCCAGGTATACCTTGATAGGCGGGCAATTGTACAAGCAAGGATATTCCACCACTTGTTACGTTGCCTTGCACAAGAGGAGGCACCACAAGCCCTCTAAGACGCACATGGAGGCATATGCGATAATCATGAAGGATACAAGGCACTCGTGGCCTGATTATTTTAGGTGGGATACTTTCAGCCCTAGATCAAACAACATTGTAAGGAGTTTGTGCTCAAGTGTGATAAGTGTCATCGGTTTGCCTTGCTGCATCATTTGCTACTTGGAAAATTAGTGCATGTCATGTCACCCATCCCTTTTGCAAAATGGGGAATGGATTTCATCAGCCCTTGTTCAGTAGCGCCGGCTCAAAAATGCTTCATCTTGGTAGCAATGGATTACTTCTCTAAGTGGGTGGATGCCGAGGATATGGCTAGCCCAACAGCTGATAGGGTCGTGTCATTAGTAAGGAAGAACATCATAGCCTAATACGGAATATCATAAACCATTTTCACAAACAATGGTACCCAATTCACTCATAAAAAATTTGAAGAATTTTGCGCAAGTTGGGACATCTGCCTATGCTTCACGTCTGTGGGACACCCACAAGCAAACGAACAGGCGGAAGTAAACAACCGTACCATCATCTCGACATTAAAATGAAGGCTAGACTCATCAAAGGGAAGATGGGTTGAAGAACTACCGAATGTATTATGGGGCTACAGGACTTGCCAGAAGACTTCCACAGGTCACACCCCTTTTAGCCTGGTGTATGGCATGGAAGCCTGACGACCTATAGAAACAATTCTCCCTACATATCGATCACAGCTATACGACTCCAGCACTAACGATGATTAAGTCCACCTAGCCTTAGACTTGGTGGACGAGATGAGAAAGAAGGCATCAAAGTTGACGCTACGGTACAAAGAGACAACTGCAGCCGCCTACACCAAGCGGGTCCGCAAGCACTTCTCTAAAGGAGATCTGGTCTTGCGAAATAGTGAAGTCTCCATGCCAAGTAACTTGAGCGAAAAGTTAAACGCCCCATGGGAGGAACCTTACAAAATTTGCAAGGACAATCCAGGCAACTTCTATGAGTTACAAACTCTAGGCGACAAATCAATTCCTCTAACTTGGCATGCGAGTAACTTAAGATTGTATCATATATAAAGAAAGAATGCAAGAAAAGAAGAGAAATAGTGTTTTCTTTCATTCTTCTTGATTGAGTATTTTACATTCTCCATGAAGGCCATTCCCATCAAATGGCCCACAAAAAGGTAAAAAAATCAAGAAAAAAGGGAAAAAATAGGAACATTAACAACCATGACATGCACTACTCAAAGTCATCGAGGTGGTCAACCCGAGTCAGAGGAGGTGATGAGGCATCATAAGGGGGGCTCCCTGGATGTGAAGGCTACTCTAAGGCTCCTGGTGGGCCTGGTTGGTCTGCCTCCTCTTCAGGTGCCTGGTGGTTCAAATCCTCAATACAATTAATTAAGTTATTTAGGCTTAATTAATCGCATGAGAAAGTAACTTAGGTTAACTTGAATTAATGTCGGGTGTAGTATAGGGTCAAGTTAACCTAACATTTTAGATTTTTAAATTCTTTTTAACTGGTTGAGTCTAGGTCGCTCACTGGGAGGCATAACTTAATCTTAATTCACCATTAATTGCTAAGGAATAATTAAGATCTAATTAATTGAATAACTATTAAATTAGAATACTTTAAGTTTATGAGCATTGCATAAGAAATAGTCAAATTAACACATGCAACATTCTATGAATAGAGAACATATTTACACATGTGCTTTGTCATTAAAAATCAAGTAAACATATTTATTGCAACCATTACAACTTATTACAAAAGATTAAGGAAAGAAAAAACTCTACAATTGAGTACAAATGCCTTATTACATTAATTAAGCTCAAAATATTAAAAGGAGACACGTTATGGCAATAAAAACACAAATCAGACGTGTAATAAGGAGATTGGACGTCTTAAAAGTAAAAGATTAGAAGACTAATTACAACAAGAGACGTCTGATTCTCTTTTTATTTCCACTATTTTCTTCTTAATCTTTAGCCCTCTCTTCTTTTCTTTACTTCTTTGTCGTTACTCTCTCTCTCTCTTTTCATTTATTCATCTTTTTCTCTTCTTCTTCCTCTTCTTCTTCCAAACCCTCTCTATTCACTTTACTTAGCTTTCTCCTTAGGTTCTCTCTCTTCCAAGTTTCCCTTGGTACTGTGCATATATGTTCACACTTAACCAAACAAAAATTTGGTTTTTTTTTAATTGGCGTCTCAGATCGATCGGGGATACACAGCACCTCCTATAAGGTGGGACCAGACCCTACTGGGTCTGAGGCTAGTTTTACTTAGGTTTTTTATTTTCGATTAATGCCCATGCATAGTTTCCGACCTCCCAGGCCCACACACGCCCACTTGCGGGCCCATGCTCACGCCCACAGGAGCACGCACAGGCACGCGCAACGCATGCACTCATGCCCAAGCTCAATTCATTTTGCGCCCTGCGCTGACGACCAGTAAGGCTAATACACTTTTTCATATTATATCAGTACAGCACCTCACAGATTATCGATGTGGGACTATCTTTCCCAGGTTCTGGCCGATCTTCAGCCGATGATTCCAGGCAACTCACTGGATGATTTTGATCGAACAAAGGCTCAATCGAAAGCCCTTAGTGTCCTCTATAGGATTATAACACCAATTTGGTGTTAGGATTAGGTCTGGCCCTTCGATTTGAAGGGCAAAGATGGAGGATTTTCACGGCTATTCATGGCCTACAGAAGGTAAGTTCAGGTCTTTTGACCTGTAGGAGAGTGTCTGACCTCCAGGTGAGGTCTAAATCACCTTCAGTAGATGATTCCACATCTAATGGTGAAGAGAAAAGGTCCTATGTGGCTTCAGGAAGAGGAAGAAGCTCATGAGCTTCGTTTAGGAGCTTCAGAGCTCCATTTTGTGCTCTGAATAGCTCGATAGAGAGATAAAGACCTTTCAAAGAGAATTAAACAACCTCTACATGTTGCAAAGATTCTATCTGGGTATATTTGGCATCCAAATCTCACCAAAAACACACTGAAAGCAGTTTGGATTCAAAAATGACCCAAACTGGATAGTGATCTAATTCACACCAAATCCTCATTAAAACTCAATCAAATCAATTCCAACTCACTCTAAATCATCCTAGAAAGAGTTTCAACCTTTTAATTCACAGAATTTAACACTTAATCTTCAAATTGAACCTGAGGTTTGACCACGGTGAGCTTAGAGTTGACTTTCAGAATTAGAGCTTCTCTAACCTAATTAAGACCCTAGTTCAGTTCTATTTAACCTCAGGAATTGATCTTAAGCCTCAAAAACAAGGCTTGATTAAGTTCGTTAAGGTCTTAGGCTTCATCGCCTGAGCACCAAAGTGGGTTTGTTCGATGGAGAATCCTAGAAGTTTTTAGATCAATAGAAGGTCAAGGATGAATTAAATAAGTCTTACTCTTGCTTCTGAACCTATTTCAGCAACCTAAACCCTAATAGAAATGACTCACCATCTCCACTGGAGTTAGAGAAGACAGAGGTCATCTACAAGCTCCAAGCATCAAAACATAAAATCAACAGTAGATACACATTCCTCGAGTGATAAACAGTCAATCTGGAGCTCTGCTTGGAATTATATGGGCTGAAGCTTGGTTTCGACTTGTCGGAGCTCACCGGAGCTCCGATAAGTCCAGGAAATGTCTGACAATGTACAAAATTCCATCAAACAGACCATTAAAGGTCTTAAAAGTTTCCTAAGGTCACAAGGAACCTCAGAAACTCCTCAATTTGTCCAATTGATGATCAAATTAAGGATTCATCAGGGAATTTAGAAATCTTAATCTCTGAATTTATACGAACTTAGAGTCAGCTGTCTCACTCAATTGAGTGAGGGCTAAGGTTCAACAGAACCTTGTGATGCTCTATGGGGGATTAATTAGGTAGAGTAACTCTTTCGAGCTCTCCATTGACAGAGAGCTAGAAAGTTGGAATGGAATTAGGTGTTTATTTTCTTTGAGTTAATTATACTAATTAGGTATAGGATCGGGGCCCTTAGATTATGAAGAGGTGATGGAGGGCCCCAGCGAGTGTGTTCTAATCTCGAAGGCCTCCGCCGTGGACAGCGGAGGTCGCCGGTGAATGTGAAGTGAACTAGGTGATTCAGCTGCTAAGAGTGAGGGAAAAACAGTGCTATGAAATCATGATAAAGTGAAGAAAGTGATCGATGCGTAAGAATGGCAAAAGAGTGTCTCAAACGAGCTCAAAGAGCTCGTCGGAGCTAAAGAAGACGGCATACAACTTGAACAATTAGAACTAACTAACTGCCTAATCTACTAAACTAAGCTACGCTACACTTACCTAAACCTAATCCTACTATTACTTAGACGAAGGAGGTTGAGGAGTCTCCGTCGAAGGTTCTTAACGGAGGATGAAATCAGAAGGTTGGAGGAAGAACTCTGCCAGGCGTTTTTGTGGTGTGGAAGCGGAGTCCGGTGTCGACGCTTTGTCAGAGGACGTAGCGGACGATAGTGGAGATCGGAAGCAAGTGGAGATGATTGGAGGAATAGGATGGAGACAGGAAATGGTCGCCAGAGTAGGAAGAATAGCCTATCAGTTAGCTACGATTGGGGAAGAGGGTAGGGAGCTAACCGCCCAAATCGAAGGGTATTTATAGGGTTCGGCGATGGCTAAGGGGCTTAAATCCAGATGGGTTTACGTCTAGGTACAGCTTAACCTTCGACGTCGTCTTCGACGCCGGTGAGGTTAACACCTATACCAAATTAGGATTTATGAATAATCCGGACCGATAGATGGATTTGAGGTGGTGAGCACAAGCTTCAGAAGCTTCGCGAGGGTGGAATGGCGTCAGATGAGCTATTATCGGAGGGTGACAACACCGCCAAACATCAACCATTCAAGTGGCTGAAGAAGAAATGAAGAAGAAGAAGGTGTTCGTAGGGACCTATATGCAAGGAAAGGTAAGGACCTAGGTGAAATGAAAGGACTCAAATGCAATGAATTCCAAGGGCCAAAATGTAAATAAAGGCTTTTAAAGTTAATTTAAATTATTTTCTTTTCTAACTTTTTATATATATTTATAATTTAGCTAAATATTATATTAAAGCCTTGTATTCACATTTTTGACCCATTTATTTATATTTATTTACTTATTAACTTACGTAAGTTATTTAAGACTTAGGTCTTGAGTTATACTTAAGTTAAATAAGATATTAATTAGGTAGCTAATTAATGGTATTTTGAGTCCATTTATTAATTAAGTTATTAATAATAATTGGCTTATAATTTATCATTTTAAACTTATTTTAAGGTCCTTTATTGATTTGTCCCTTATTACATAATTAACCCTTATATATACATATTCCTAGCTAATTAACTAGGGAAACTAGTTAATTAGAAGTAATTAGAAGCCATGGTGAGCCTCTCATCAACATCGAGCTTCTTGGTTGGTCTCCAGGCGACAAGATTGGAGCCTTGTCCTAGATTAGACCTTCAGCCTTCTGACAGTCAAACTTGGATGTGAGTTGGTCTATAGACCAATTGCACAATTCCTCCATAGTAGTGTGCCTACCCTCCAAAAGAGCCCGCACTGCTGCCAGTGTGTACTTGCCGGCCTCCTTCGAGACAAGGTCCTGGCTTTCCTCCATAGGCGGGTCGGAGGCAAAAAACTCCATCACCGTCTCAGGGTCCATCTCCAGTGAAGCAACATTCTCCAGTTCTAGGACCCTTTGGCCCTCTCTTTCGTGAGCTGGTGAGCCTTGGTGAGGTCGTCCCTTAGGCCTTCAATGTTTGCATCTGCCTTTTCATGACTTGCCTTCAGGCTAAAGAGGTCATCTATGGTTTGGCCCAGGCGAAGGCACTCCTCTTTTAGAGTCGCCTCTTACCCTTCAACTACTGAGGAATGGGCAACCTTCAATACCTACACCTCTTCCTTCAACCAGAGCACGTTGTTACAGGAAGATTGCAGCCGGTTGTTCAAGTCTTGCAACTTCACAAGATCTCTCTTGTGAATGGATATAAGACTCTCTTCAAACTTCCTAGCTAGGAACCCAGCTCTCTTTAGCCCCAAACGGGCTTCCCTCAACTCTTGTTGCATATGGGATACCTGACCAATCACCTACTATTGCAACCAAAGCTTTTTGGTAGCCTCTTTAGTAGCTTTCTTTGCCTTCTCATAGGCGGTAGTAGCTTCTTCAAGTAGACAAGAAAAGTTCCATTGCTCCACCCTGGCAGTTGCCGCCCATTTCGCGGCCATGTCAACTGCCTCGCAAGGGATACTAGAGTCAGCGATATCAAGCGACTCATCGTTGACAGGAACAAAAGAAGACCTAAGAGTCTTAACCTATAAAGAAGGAATGACTTGAACTTAGAGATCTAGTATCCTACAAAAGCAGAGATCATAAAAACAACAAGGGAAAGAACTTACCACACGAATGCAGTAGAAGAAAACATGTTTGAAGTTCATCCTTCCTTGACGAGGGGTTGCCCAAGTTAGGGCATCCTGTAGATGTCACAACACCTCCTCAAAGTGTCTAGATGGACAAACTGGCCAAATGCTGGTAAAAGAAAATGATAGTCATTTTTTTGATAGTGGAGGAGATAAGCTATCGAAAGCTACCATCCCCCAACTTACATGGCATGGGATAGGAATCTACAACCCACGACAATGCCACCCAAATGTCTTTCCGCCTCAACTCTGTCTGGGTAATTGGCCTAAAGTTCATTATCCTTTCTGTGTCTACCTTAGCAAACGGATCGACTTCCTCAAAGCCAGGCAATAGGTCTTTCTCAGGCAGCCCTTACCACTTATAGGGGACTACTAACTTCTCAACATTGTCAATGAAAAAAAAGTGGCGATCTCACCCTTTCAAGCTATCAGGAAGATCAACAATTCTATATTTGGTATGCTGGCTATACAGGGTATATGTACCATCTTTTACCTTAAGGGGCATGAGCCCAAAAATTAGATGGAATGCGCCCACCAAGGGAATGATACCCAAATGAAAACAAATGATGATAACGGCATTGAGAATGAGCCAACAGTTCAGGCTAAGTTGAGAGGGGGCAAGATTATAATAAGAAAGAAACAAGACCAAAAAAGGGTTTAAAGGCACCCACAAGCCATTTTCTATGGTATATTTACAAATGATAAGGATGTCCATCCCCCCATCAGAACGCAGACAGGTCATGGACCCACAAGGATGGAATTGGACTCCATCAAGTCCATATGTCACCAGGAATTCCTTAATGGTGGACTGGTTACGGAAGTTTGAACTAAAAGTGTACAAGTCCTTTGTCTCAGACGCAATGCCTGCAGAGGAAGAGCCGGACTTACCCTTGCTTGCGAGGCTAGACATCGTCAAGCAGCAGCTACTCCACCTGAAGTGATGACTTCTGATGAAGAGAACTTCTCACAGTTCGCTAGAGGAAGAGCGGAGGCAAGCTCTCAAGGTGGGACCACGACAATAAAAGGGAGTAAGTGGGGCATTTACTCTGGCCCAACCCCTATTTATAACCCTCGGGGGGAAGTTCTCCCTCTGCAAGGTGCGGATTTTAAAAATGAAATCCCACAATATAGGGCACGAATTTCAAAAGATCCCGCCAGATTCGAAACTACCATGATTATCATTACATGCATTAAATGCCCTTGCACATGTTCATTTCGCCACATTCACAGTGATCACATCGCTGTCTATTGCGATATTTGAGGTAAACACATCTCATGATTATGGCAGTCAATGTCACACAAAATGACAAAACCAATTCTCGCAATGATTGGCCACCACTTATGGAAGGTGACGCTTACTTGACCCTTATACCTAGGATGTTGGCCTCTTAAGGCCAATAGGAACTTAGGCAGCAACATGCCTATGTTCCCCTCAATGAATGTTGGCCTCTGAAGGCCGACAGGAACTCAGGCGGTGCCATGCCTACGTTCCCCTTAATGAATGTTGTCATCTTAAAGTCGACAGGAACTCAGGCGACAACATGCCTACAATCCCTTCAACAAGCAGTGGTCTTATACCACATCGGTAATGGCACCTCGCCCTCTTGAAATTAAAACATACACCTCATAACAAATGATTACCCCGCTTAGAAGGTTGCCAATATATAATTAGGGGCGCCATTCATGCGAACTTTTAATACATTTGCTACTCTCTCAGTAGCATACGCTAGCTAGAGAGTGGGGGCATATGATGAGGGACAAAAAGTACTCTCATAATTAAAACTTCGCATAAAGCCCAAAGGGTCTGGTTTCTCAATGACTCGGTACATTCAACAACCCGATTATCCAGTACCCAAGCGAATCCTAATGGATTTGGCTAGCCAAAGGTCTATCGAACCCAACCCGCCAAAAGATCCGATTGACCGGAGCTGAAGAGGTGGTGCCTATATCCATGTCAGCGCTAACGGCCTACGCCATTTAACCACATAAATGCTATGTATAGCCAAGTAATGGACGAGGCTGCGGAAACTGCGAAGTTCGTTGAGTAACAAGAAGTTGTTACAAAATTTTTCTTGTATTAGAAATAGAGAAGAGAGAGCTTTAGGTTCTCTCTTCACACATTCGAAAAAAGAAAGAATGGAGAGCAATTGTACTATCAACCAAGCATAGTAGAATCTTGGGAGCATCGCCCTCCCCCCAGACGTATACCCCATCAGGTGGAACTAGGTCACTAATTTCCTGTGTCTTTGATTCTTTGAGTTTAGTCCCCTACTGACCAGGGCCTCAATCAGGTTACATGTGATTAAACCTAAAATTAGTCCCCATATACATAATCTTAAAAGCCAATGGATACATTCATTTCACATTCACTATTTAACAAGTATTCAAACTTTTGGATTAGGATTACATCATCAACTTGTCCACATCTATGGACATCTCATATTCGAGCTACATGAATATTCCATCTTGAACTCGATTTTGACTATCTATACTGAGTTGATTGGTAAGACTTTTTTGAGATCTTCGTCTAGTTGACGACATTAAACTTAGCACTTGTTGGGAGGCAAAGAAATGTTGATTTTACTAACTAATTCCTTTTTATTATCTTAAGTTAGAATAAATTGAGTTAGTTTTATGTACAACTAGTGCAATCAGGATCAGCTGAGCTCATCGTTTGCAAGCATCGGGTTATATTGTTCCTTTCTCCTACTGCCTCATTCATTCATTTACTGATTCATGCTTACATTAAGGATAATGTTTGAGATAGGCATGGGGAGAGGGCATAAGTTTTGTTGATTTTAGCTACCTTTATTTTCCACCTCGATTAGTTTGTTTTTCGACTTGATTTTTTTGCATTTTCAAAAATAATAATAATAGTAAATCATTAGTTTTTAGAGTCTTGAGATAGGAAAGGATGGCAATACTTAGGGATTTAGAAATCACCGACCTTAAGATGGGTATGATTAAGGTCTTTTTACTTAAACTCTTGAGGTCATTTTCAACTTAATCAACTAGGTATGTACTAAGATGTGAATTTGTTTTCTGACTCCTTGAGGAGTCTTATTAACTAAGGTATCAAGCTAACAAAATACCTTAGTTAGCTTGAGTACATGGCTTATTTTCCTTGAGTACATGGCTTATTTTCCTTTCACCCTTTGGATTAAATGTTTTTGAAGTATGAATATCTCATATTACGACCTAAACTCCCACCTAGTAGGGACCTGAGTTGATTTCTCGAAATCTATCAAGATCTCAATTATCCAACATATAAACATAAGACACAATACATACATAGCGCATAACATCACATATATAGAATATACAAGAGAATAATAAAATCTAAACTTGAATAAAAGTCTGAGTATCAATCATCATTTATAGTCATCACAAAAAGGAAGGAGAATAGTTTTAAGAATAGAGTATTGAAAGAAAATACTGAAAGTAACAACTAGCTATAATAACTAGAATGATCCTACAGACTAGCTAAGGTGTTGAAGTTTGACCAACATCGTCTCCTCGTGCAATCGTGGGACTCGACTGCTACTCACTAAGACTTGAGTAAGGAATCTAAATAGGAAAGTCAGCAAAAACTGAGTAGAGTAGCAAATAGAGGCATAATATCAATAAGAACTATAGGAAAAATTACTAGAATTAAGAATGGGTACCTCTCATCTTAACTCTTTAATCATTTATTCATTACTCAAAATCCAAATTATTTGTACCTTCTCATTCTTTTGGTCATCACTAACCCATAATTTATTTCCTCGGAAGACACGAGGAGATATCATTACGATATCCCAAACAACAAGATTTATAAGAGACACTCTCTTGTCTAGAAGAATAGCCTACACCTACCCCACTAGTTGGTTAATTGCCCCAGGGTCCTATCCTAGGTGAAGTAGTGACTACGGGCTCATGTAATACACATGCGAGGTGCTACTCCGTGCTGGCACATGGTCAGTCATCTCCACTATAAGGTATGGAAGAAAATAGTAATAATCCTATCATAGTAAATAATACATATCCACTCGTACCTAGCTATTAGCTAACCAAACAGTCTAACAAAAAAGATTTAGGGAGGCAAGTCCACTCCCTAAATCAATCTCTGCTTTTAAGCATGGTATGGTTGGCCATTGTTGTTGATATCATGCATGAAACTAAGTGTTGGTTACATTCATGAAATTTCCCAGTGTTCGTTGTCCAATACCGACAATTATGTCACAGTTATCATTTACATAAGTTCTCACATCCCATTCATCCAAGTCTAGTTATTCCCACAATTTAGGCCATATAATGCAGTATTTTCATCTATTGGTTCATTGTTCCATATAAATTATTAATTAACTATTAAACATTTAAAAGTAATAGCATGACAAATCAAAAGGTAGTTAGTTACCAAGTCGTAATAGGAATGACTCATTTTCTGGTTGGAGCTTGTTCATTAATCTCTTAAAATTTTCCACTTCTTTGACTAGAGTATTAACATCATTATCTAGATAACACATAATTAATTTCACACTTCCTTAGTGAATATTAATTATGTCATTCGAATACCCACTATTATAATGAATCTCAACATCGAATGGACTCCATAACTCAGCAACAAGAACTAAGAATATACATATACTAGGAATCACGATTAGACACCAATATTGATTATAGAAAGTCAACATATGAAAAAGGGAAGCTACTCTACCTATCATCACTAGGGCATCATGGTGACTCCGAAACATGCATCCAAGGTCTAGGGATGCAGGTTAGCTACTCCTCGAAGTCTGTGCATGCTCCAAGTCAATTTCCTAGGCTAGACACAACAAGAACCGAGGTCCTAAACACATTAAAACACTCTTTTGAACTTTAACGTGTAAATAGCATCTAAAAAGGAAAAAGGGACTCACCAAAATGCAGTTTGCATTGAGAAAATTCCAATAGTACCTTATTTGTTGAAATCCAAGATTGGTTAGACCCTAAATTGACCAAAAGAAGGCAAGATGATCTTGAATTGAACCAACTTGAACCAGTTTAGCCCAACCGGAACCTGCACTATTCTCTATGCCTACCGCCATGTGGCAGCACTGAGTTCATCCACACGCTTCTCACTAGATCGCCTTGGCAATGCAATCTTGGTTGCCCATGCATGTACGCATGATCAACACGGACGCTAAATATAAATGAATATGAAATTAAACAACTATGAAAGTTGGCTAGGCGTCTAAAAGGAAATGCTAATTTGCTATAAAAGATATAAATGTGTAGCCTAAGGTGCTATAACTTAGGGAAAAGAGACTAATAAGATGTTGATGATTCTGGGATAGATGTATTATTTCACAAAATCATGGTATGGATACTAGAAGTAGAAATGTTAACAAGATTAGAAAGCATGTACTAAGATAGAAACCACATATATGAGAGGTATGATCTAGGTTATAATCTAACAGCTCATGATTGATGACGATGAATTAAATGAGATGAATGAACAAATGATGTGATGGAGCAAGTCTCCATTTTCTTAGCTAAGTCATAATGCAATATAGCACCTAATCTGATGAGACCTGTCGGTGCATAAGTACCAGTATCCATGGGTACTTGGATCCATTTAGAAGTGAAGACCTCTTATAAACATACTAGAGTTTGGGAGGGTTATAGAAGAAGTGACAAGACTCAACCAGCCCTAAATATATATATATATATATATATATATATATATATATATATATATATATATATATATATATATATATATATATATAGTCTCAGGTTTAGAGTGATCGTTGATTAACTGAGTTGAAAATTATGGTAGGTAACCTAAGAGGTTTGCCTGATAAATAATGCTGGTGTGCAGCGATACACCTAGCTAGAAAGTTACCTAGGTAGGATTTGTCACCACTGATATGGATTTTCCCGATGGAATTGGGATGGTGAAAAAGAGAATCGATAGTATGTAAGGAATTATGAGCCATGGATGAGGTAACTAGTTACTAAATGTTAAATGGTGTCTAGACACAAGACAAATCGAGATTAGTTAAAAAATGAGAGACCTGGTTGGTCTATGGAGTACTTGGTAAGGTGTGCCACACACCTTAGTAATAGGCTTAGGTGGGTTTAATTATATAAAGGTGTCCATAAAACATCAAGTCAAAAGGAATGAGATAGGAACACACTTGCAGACATAGTCTAATGATAAGATGTGCATTATAGTGTGGATTGCAAGCTAGGCTAACTTGATGGGATTAAGACAGAGGAATTCACTTAGTAGAATGGTCAAATAACGGCTACAAGGAAAAGAACCAATCATGAGACAGAGTGGTATAGAAATCAAAGAGTTGAGGGAGAAGCATGCATATATTAGCTACCTTTACTAAATGCTTTCCTTGATGAACACTAACAAAGAGGTATAGAAACCAAAGAGCTGAGGGAGAAGCATGCATACATTAGCTACCTTTACTTAATGCTTTCCTCGATGAACACTTAGCTCACCTCTTTCTTTTCGTGTGGGTATCACCATCCATGCAGTTAATGGTAGGGGATTAGTTGAGGGATATTCGAAGTGACACTTTTCCTTTCCTAACAAGTATTTATTTTTCAACCTTTTAAATACTTTTAATTTATCATTTTATCTTATGTGGGATGCTTTAATCTTGTAAGTGTTGATGGTAATCCTATGTTTTAATAAAAACAATTAAGAAAACATATTGGGGTGTTTTACAAAACACTACTTAGTCTTGTAATATGAAATTATTAGGCGTTGGGTCATGACAAAGGTAGTATCAAGGCAACTCAATTGTCTTTTATTAATCATACAATATTGTCTAGATTGAAGATGATTAAAGCATGTAATTACGACAAGGACTTACTGGGACAAGAGGTGAAAGAAACTCATATAGCAAGATGTTCTTAAAGAATATCATATGATACGTGATTATGAGAAACTTGTGAACTAAAGTGGCAATGAGGTCTTATAATGAATCTAAAACCAATAGACCACATGCACTCTTCTAAGTTTGAGAAAGTCTTCGAGTAGGAGAGGATTATAAATGCGGCATCAAGCCAACAAGGATTATAAGATTGATAGTGAGCGGGTGGCAATAGAAGATGCTTTTCGCTCCCCAATTCTTCAAAGACAAGAAAGCAAGTTTGAGAAATGACAAAGGAACTTGCAGGAGGAACACCTCCAAAAGTATTGAAATGGGGCATCAAATGCTCACAAGGGGACAAATTGGTTAACGACGAGACATTACGAAATTACAAAGTTCCAAAAGACCTTGCATTGACGAAGGCCAGTTCTAGCAAGGACTTTGCCTCAGAATCTAAATTGAATTTGACGGACCAATTTCCATACACTTTGGGTATGTTTAGATATAGGATAAGTAAGTGAGTTAGATCACATGTTATGATTAAGGTGAATAATAAAATGCATAATAATAAAAATATGAAGGTTTTTTAAATGTGTCACGTATTTTTACTATTTCAACTAATGTGAGAGAACATTATTAATGGTTCCATCTTTTCAATAGTATTAATTTATCGAAATCATTGGAAAATCATGGTGATTTTTTTTCAAATCACATTGATGATTTTTGACATGTCTTTTAGTACAACACCAAATCACCAATCGTTTTTACTCAAATCACTTATGATTTTTCCCTAAATTACGAGTGATTTGTGCCAAGATATGGGAATGACGTGCTTTTTTATATTCAATAGGGGGCCATCAATGATGCTTTTGGTTGTTGATGTTATCAGATATGATAGTCATATTACATTAAATGGAGGTTCAAAAATCTATACGCAATCACCTACAACTTGTCCATCCGCATAGGGTAAATCTTACTCAACATCCTTGGTGATGAAAATTAAGACAGGGATGTTAATGAGATAAACAAATTACAAGAAGAGAGGAAAGAACTAGCAAGGCAAAAGTAAAATCAATACAAAGGGAATTTAATCATCAAGGGAAAATGCGCAATGTTTAAACTATGGTTACCAGGATCCAAACTAAATTATGAATGATTCTCCAAAAGGTAAGGGAAACATTCTGTGTATGTTTTAACTTGGACAACTAGGTGAGGATAGACACAAGGTGTATTAAGGAATCACAATAAAATATGGAAACATTAGGTATGGATTGAATAGAGAGATGAAATGGGTTTGGATGCAAATCGACGAATGACTTGACAAAAGATGCTCATGGTGTAAAGCATCCTTTAGTCATAAGCACGACTACAGTTGTGGAGAAACTGTGATTCACATATTGGTAGCACTAGCTAATTAAGGAATCAATATACCAACTTGATATTCATGTAAGGCCTAAAACTGAGGCGACGATGTAACATGTTGAGTATTAAGATGCATTCAAAGGACAGATTTAATTAAGACAATGACCAAGGTTTTCGTCAAAAATAAAAAAAAAAAAGACAATGACCAAGGTTTGACTGCGCAGTGTACGAAACATCAGGAAAGGAGAAGGTTTACACAAAAGACGTGGGATAAGAGAACACAATTATGGATTAAAATCAGAATATATACAGTAAACAAATATGTTGATTGGAGAAAAGAAAGGATTTGAACAGCGAAATTAATTTGCAATATTTTAGACCATGCCTAGAAGCATGAATGCCGACAATTAACGAAGGGTTGGCAATCTCTATTCTGATGGAGCTACTCTGGGTGGAAAACACACTGCGTTTGATGGATACAGTTTTTCTGGAATCGGCAGCCTACATTCCCTGACTCTGTCACAAGTGGTTTTCAAGCATCGACAAGATGATAGTTTGGATGATCTCTTCCAGGACATGTCACTGGCCATGAAGATCTTGAAGGCTGTAGTGACAACCAGCTGCTAGGAAGAAAATTAATGTAATTAACCACGCTTGCTTTGTTCTGAAAGATGATTTGGGTGTGTTCAGATAAGTATAGAGACAATAGTCAATGCAAGAGTGGGCAGACATACTTTTACAACAGAAACAAGTATTTATTCTTTACAGCATTAATAAAGTCCGTCATTAATTTGTCAAAAGATTGAGCACATATATGTCGACTTAGTGCACTTGCTCCTGATTTGCTTTCGAGAGATTCTTGCAGGTTCATTTAACAAAAAAAAAGAACAAAAAAAAAAAAAAGATTAGAGCATAGAGGTGGATCCCTTCAAAAGAGAAGGATATTTTGAGCTTGGTTCAATAGAAAATCTCAACTTGGCATCATGAGCCACGCATGAGCCACCCCCTCCTGACTCATTCATTTTACTCCTTCCTCCCCTATCACTGCCCTATCCCTAACGGACACCTAACAAGTATTTTTTGTCTGGTAGGCAGCACCCCCTGCCTGCATTGAAGCCCCCACCCCCCACCACTCTACCAAAGAGGGTAATGAGGACCCTCCAAAGATCTCCATTCGCGACGATAAGATTTCCTTAAAAAGAAGGATCTTGGAAGGTTGTTGCAGCATGCCATTCCCGTTTCACCTCCATATACATTGTCATTATTCCCTCCCTCTGATATTTTTTCCTTTCTTTGCTCCCCGTCACAAGCCAAACCGACAAGACACTTTAATTTACAGTATTTATACGTCATAGTTTTTCCCATCCACAGAATATATAAAAGAACCAGTCCACAGGGTACAATTATATTTATACGTTTCAGGCTCTTTCCTCCACAGGCCTCTGCCTATAAATAGCCAGCACAGAAACTAGAGTTCATGCAGCAGCAGCGGATTAGGAGCTAGCAATCACTGGTGCATGATTGAGAGGTGTGAGGTGTGCCATCTTCCCAAGAGTGGCCCTGCATGAAGGAACCGAGAGTGGAGTGCAGGAAAGGATGACTTGCCGGGAAGCAAGCAAAAGGTATATTTCCTTTGCTTTGCTACTCATGCCCGGCAGGTTGTCCACATGTCCTCTGCTACATTTGGCTCTCTTCTTCTCATGTAAGGAGCCCAAGTGGCTTTAGCTGCATTCATTATTACAACTTAGTTTGTGAGAGATGATAGTGGCCAAGGGCTCTACTCCCTATATATGATCTGGTATTATTTGTGTATGTTGAGGAATGGATCGAGAAAAAAAAAAAAAAAACAAAGGAGAAAGAAGAGATAGTACTTCAATTGTATGGTGCACCACTAGTTCAGGCTCTTGCATGAGAGGGAGGAGAGTGGAGTGCAGCCAAGGATGACTTGCCGGCCGGCACTGCGAATCCAAAGATGGATTCACTTCCTCGACGATTTGGATCGATACGCGGGGGCAGGGCCGGCAGGTTGTCCTTGGCTACATTTGGCTCTCTTCCACTCATGTCAGGCCCTGGAGTGCTTCCTAGATTTGCTTGCTTCTTCATGCCTATGCACATCAGGTGAGTCATCAGATTAATGGAAGGGTTATCGTGTAAGAATGCAAGTTCTTCTCTTATATCAGGCATAGACAAATGACAAAACAAATCAAAACAATGACATATAGCTTTTGATTGCCTCTCCCTTCAGATTCTTGAAGCTATGAATTAAGCTTATTACGAATGAAGTGGCCTTGCACTTGAATGTGCAATTGCTAGTTTTTGAGGAAGGAACTTATCCTTGTTCACGTGGCTGATATAATGTTGTCCGGCCTAAAACATAGAATGGCTTTATTCTAATTAAAGAGGCGGTATTTATATGTAAGTACTCGTATACAAGAAACATCTACAAGGGGCATGCACTTTTCTTTTTTTGTTTGTAGTTTAGTGATGTCGATTTGCGCACTGCTGACATATTTATGGCATCCAGGAAAGTACACGGAATATTTATGTTAGAATCTTGATGTTCCTATAATTTGACATGAGTATTTTTACATGTATGTCACTGAAATCAATGTGATTATCCTTGAATACTTGCTCTATTTTAGAGTGCGTATCCCTTTATCAAATATTTTATCAAAAGTAAAGTCGGACTTACAAAGTAAGGTTATTTTTGTGTTTAGGTCAACACTATTAATTTTCACAATAGAGAAGAGGTGAATTTAATTTATTGGAGAGATGAACACAAAAATGCTTTACTTTTCAATCCAACCCTGTTAATTATAATAGAGTATTTGACAGAGGGATATGTACTTTAAAATGGAACAATATTGGATGCTCATGTAAATGGATAATGATATACAGACGTAGAATTTAACATCCGCTCACAAAAAAAAAAAAAAAATGACACTGTCAGGAGATATGACCTCCTTTTTAAATGCTGGATTCCTTTTATAGGCTGTGAAGTGACTTCTTTCTCCATGATAATATTTTCTATGCAAAGTTTCTTGTCTATTTCTGGGTCGGTGCCAGTACATTGTCTCGCAGAAACTCTTTTCCAACGACCCCAAGAACAGTCTCCGATCCAGAGGATGAATCCGGAACTCTTGATGCATCATCTGTAAATCGAAACAGCACCTGCAAATCTACGCGGTGGAGTATCAGGTAGAAATCGAGTTCATGTTAGTTTAAATTATCGAAAGCCGCATCCATTGATGTAAACTGGAACAATGGTTTTCACAGTGTTGGGTCCAAATATAGGATGGTTCCACTTTCCAGCCCACAGTTTCCTACGTAATTTTGCAAACCTCAGATGGCTTGTATGCCAGTTGGTCATTAGGGACCCAAAGGAGGAGCTATAAAAGGAAGATGGCGGCAAGTTTGGCGTGCGCCGTCAACGAGGTAAAAGGGAGGTGGAGGGAGATAGACCATTGGTTTTGGGAGTGCATTTGGCATTCGATTCCAAGGATTTTATGGACGTTTGCAGAAAGGCTTTGCTTCCTACGTTCTCGTGGAATACGATTCAGCTTGGTATCATGTTATCTATTTTTCCCATTTCCACAACTTGAGCATTGTCATCAAGTTTAGTATGGATCCGAGAAGAGAAATGTTATCATTCTCCGTTACACGTGGCGCATCTTTCTCAACCTGTGCATGGTTCTAATTAAAGAAAAGCTTCCCACATTATTGCAATCTTTGTGTCTTGTTTGGATTGTCTATTAGTGCAGATCTCCAGCTACGGAAAAAACCGGGAGTGGGGGAGCCCTCCTTTTCCCGATCCTTTGGTTTTGTTTTGGAATTCTTACAATCATGTCTCTACAGTCAAATCTAATATTATTTGTACCCCTCTATACTTCACATATATATCTATAACGTTGAAAACATACGTCGTTAATCACGTATACCCCTACCATTGCATTTAACACCAGATGATTGTATCTATGGGTAACATATACTCCTTGCAATAGTTGAACTCCCCTTCCAAAAAAAACAAAATTTCCTCCCTCCACTCCTCACACACACAAACCGGGGGGGTGGGGGGGGAAGAAGGGTTTGGGTACGCGGGCACTGGTGAGCTACTGATGGGACCTTGCTTGGTGACAAAGGAGCTCACCGAGGAAGGAGCTGATGAGGACCTTGCCTGGTGTCGCCAAAGAAGGAGCTGGTGAAGGAGATCACACCTTAGCGGGGGCCTTGCCTAGGAAATTTACTAGTCGACAATGAAGGAGCTTGCAACTCACTGACAACGGAGCTTGCACCTCGACGAGGATGTTGCTGGATGTGGAGGGTAGACGAGGGAGCTCACACCTGTGGGTTGACGAGGGACGAGGCAGGTGGGCAGACGTGGAGGAGGAAGGGTTTTGTGGGTTGACAAGGGAGGAGGATGGGACTTGACTAGGACAAGGGGGAGGTACTGTGGATTGATGAGAAGGAGGGGGCGGGGGGCACTTCACGGGTGCTGTTCGTGGATGGGAGGAGGAGGTGGAGGAGGCCACAAGGGCCATGGTGGATTTATGGAGGGGGAGGATGGCCAATAGGGGCCGGGTGGAGGAGGAGGAGGTGCCCTTGGTTGGTTTGTGGAGAGGGAGGCGGAGGTGGTCGTGGTTGGTTTGTGGAGGGGGAGGAGGGGGTCGATGGTGTGGCGGCCAACAAGGGAGATGGCGCGAGGGGGCCTATGGCAAAGACCTTGGAGATCACAAGGTCAGCGGAGTTTGCAACGTTGATGATGCAAACAAGAACTTGGCAATTACTGAGGAGGAACTCGTTAAGGAAGTTGAGGAGATAGAAGAGAAAATGGTGAAAAAAAGATTATGGGGGGTATTGAAATATAATTTTTAAACGTTATGCTATTAAAGTTAATGGCCTTAGAGAAATATTCCTTTAAAGTTAACAGAGATTTTACCCGGGAGTATAACATTGTCTGGTTAGCATATTCGTAGGGACATAAATGTATAAATGAAGTATAAATGGGTATAATGATATTAGGTATGATCGTAAGTGCATGTATGTTAAATTTCTTTTATTTTTATAGTGCAAGTTTTGGTTTTTAAAATAAGAGATTGCCCTTCTCTGTGTCCAACTGGAGAGTAGATAGTTAATGCATTCCACTTCTGGAAATGGAACGGTGTTCGTGGTCAATCCACGACCCCTTGATTTGGAAGGTGTCCTTTGGAAATATCTCATGGTTCTTATGGGGGTGGAGCTGCTCCATGGTTGTGCGTCAGATTTTCATCTCATTGGACTCTTCGTTTGTACGCATGGTACTCTAAGGTGGATAATCAAGAAAATCAAACTTTCATCTTCTCATTATGTATAAACAATGGCTAGTATTTATACATGAAATTTCAAACTAATCTTCTTGGAGGAGCTTTTGTTGTTTCTTGATACCAATCCATGGCAACTCCAATAATTTTGTTCTTCTCGATGCAAAGAGACAACAAATTTGTGAAATTCCAGTAATAAAAAAAATTATCACCATCGATAACTTGAAAATGAATTCAAGCTCTTCAAATATGTTCCTTAATTTCAATTATAGTGCCATTAGCAATGATAATGCTTAGAATTCTTTTTCTTGGTTGCCAAAAAGCAATTTTATTATCGAAGAGGAAATACAACTCCAGAGAAAATCCTTGCAAACAAGGGACACGGACCATTTAAGAGGAGGAGGAAGAGACATGCATAAGCTCAAGATGATAAATGCAACCCTCTAGGCATGGGACTCTACTGTAACCCTAAGGGTTGTGGGACAAAATCCTCTCTTGATAAAGGAAAATGATAAAGCAAAGAAAATGATATATTCTGAATGAGTAAACTCCCACCTCAAGGCCCAGAATCATCACCCAACAATATCAACATGCTTCTAACCACATGTGAGAACCGTTGAGAGGGTTGGCAAAAATACGTGCATAATCTGCTTCAAGATAGGCTGTGAACATCTCCTTATGCTGACAATAGAGTGGCCCAAACAACTTCAATCCCAAAGTATGAACTTGGCATCGACCTTCTCATGTGAGGGTAGAGCATTGACATTACCTCAAGTTCAAACCACGCTACCTTTGGCTAGATCTTTTGATGCAGTCAGCTCAAAGTAAATGGAACATGAAGTCCGACCAAAGCTCTCTCCCCTTGCCTACTTCCATCCACATTTGATGGTCATGAGAAATAAGAGCATCGCCAAGCAAGGAGATCAAGGGTCAAGTAAAGCCCACCATGGAGGCGAGGGTTGCGGACGATGATGGGGAGGGGGGTGCTTGGGATGGAGAATTGTGCCAACACCTTATGATACCCACACTTCAATTCTATATACATCTTAATTATGATATTTACACTTGCCAATGTAAAAATTTCCTAGGAGTCGTGGGTTGAGGCCCTTGTGGTATTTGTCATTAATTTGATAACAGATGCATCGACTCAAGAATAGCCAAAGTGCAACCTTTAATTAGTCTTACATGGGTTAATCAAGGAAAAATGACACTGGTGGATTCAAGTAAAAAAGTGTATTTTGTTACAAATATAGCCTTTAGCAATCCATTCAGGCAACTACGCTTCAACCACTTTAAAAAGGCAATCAGTATTAAGAATATAAAGTAAAATTCAAGAAGCGGGTAAACAATGCTGCCAAGGATTCATGTCAAAACATGGTCTCTAACATTTGATGGAAGAGAAGATTCCTCTTTATTTCACTACAAGAAATTAGGGTTTTGGTTACGGTTAAAAACCGTGACCAAATGAATTATAACCGTCACCAATTAGTGACAACAAAAGTTGCGTTGCAGAAGGGTCTTTGGTGACAATTCCACGCAAAACCGTTACCAAAAGCTTTGATGACGGTTCCACCCAAAACTGTCACCGAAGCCGCAGGGTTTTGGTGACGATTTTAGGTGGAACCGTCACCGAAGCTTAGGGCTTTGAGGTGCTAAGGGCAAGAGCCATCACCACCCATCCTACTTGCTATGAGTTCAACCACAGGAAGAGCACACTTGAGAATTCACCACATGAACAAAAGAACTTGTGGTGCCAGCATTGTCCTCTTCCATAGTGCATTGAAGGGGAAGTCATCAATCTGCACATATCTGTCTATACAAATCTGTAGAAAGGCAGATTTAACTATGAATTTACCCTTTGAGTGGGGCATCCAAACCAACATGTCAGGGAGTTCAATATTGGGTCTAAGGTTGGCAATTTGAGCTATATCATGTGAGGCGAACCAATCACGCAGTGCCTCCTAATTCTATTTGCCATCGTGGTTTATCAATTCATGTACATAGACAGCAGTGGGGAAGGAACCATGTGGAGGCTGCAGTAGCTGGCTACCTATCCAATGGTCTTCCCAGATCATCGTGTCCTAACCATATCCTACTACCATACTCACATAAGCTTCCATGGGTTTTTTACATGACGTAATGGGTTTCCCCTTATGGATACATAGATGCAAAGTTGTGAGAGAAGGGGATTGACATGACATATCCAACTTCTCCTGACTAAAAATGTCACCATGGAGTTCCTGTCCAAATGTGACATGACATGGACAAGCATTCAGATAAGAATAGACATGTAAGCAAGCAATTGATGCACATTAACACCCCATTAGGGTTTTTTTATAGGACGCCGTCAGGCATAATTGTTAGTTATTGTACGAATGCAGTTGTTGAAAGTAGAACCCTTCTTTTACCAATAAGAAGAAGCAGCAGCTATATTAAAGATAAAGTGAGTTTTTATAATAGCTATCAACCATTAGTTATAATAGCAACCTGCAATATTTTCATGTTGTAAATATTAAGTGCTCCTTTTTCAGGTTGACCATGGGATTATGCAAATTAAGTACACAGACCACCTCTGGGATTAGAGGAAGTATCTGCTTTAATCAGGTAAGTAGTTAGATGATCAAAATATGCTCCAATGGCATTTGAAAAATGCATAAAAGTACATTAAAGTATAGGTCACCAGAAAACGGGTACCTGCAGATTGGATGTCAACAGTAAATTGCAAATGCAACTGGAAACAGCCATCGACTCCTCAAAATCTTCTTTCAGTGCAAGACCTGCAGGAAGACAGGTAGCACCTGTGGACAAGAAATCAGAATTATGTACACAAATATTACCCCAGGTAAGAACTTATAGACAGAAAAAATACATCATGTTATTCCACCTGATTTAAAGGAATAGACTCAGGATGCACCATGACCATCCTTGCAACAGCACCAGCAGCATTATCTCTTATAGCATTGTCAGGTTCAGAATCTCCAAATAGTGGATAAAGCCCATGTAATACATCGCCATAGTATCTAAAAATAAAAATGATGTGACAGGTCAAAAAAACAAAAATCTTCTGGTAGCACCTGTTATTCAAAGAAAGGATTGTTATATAATCAGTTGTGACATATAACAGGCTTGCTTTCTAGTAGCACATGTTATTTAGAGAAAGGACTGCAACAAGACATCTGTGGGGCAAAGTGGATTGGATGTATTTGCAAAATTGGCTTCTTTTTTAGTAACTCAGTTGCATCTTCTGCATCGCTTATCTGATTCTCATCATGTACCTATTTCATAGTATCTTCTAGGCTTCTAGTTACTCCGTTTGTGATGATCCACCTAATTGTACCAACCTATTTTAAGTCAAGTTCATCCTATGGCCTATCTCCTTTGGCTCCTTCATATTTATCTCCTTTAGCGCCTCCATATAGTACTATCTTGGTGGCAATCCAAAGGAGGGAGGAGGTTTGTTTCAAAAGGTATCAGGGGGGCAAGCTTCCATGTGGTGGTAGTAAGAATGGTGTTATAAACTATTGCAAGTGATGGTACAAAACAGGGAGAGGCATTAGGGTATTTCACTGGAAATGATGGGTGTCCTTTTGAAAAGAAAATAACAGGTAGTTACTAAAAATGGAATAAAGAACTCTCTTACATGGTTCAATGCCATGCTCAAAAGTAAAACAAACTACCTGTCTGAACACAAAAAAGATGCTGGATCTAAGGGTGAAAACCATGTAATTTGTTTCAAAAGAGTGAGATTGTT
Source organism: Thalassia testudinum (assembly GCA_037157565.1). Lineage (NCBI taxonomy): Eukaryota > Viridiplantae > Streptophyta > Magnoliopsida > Alismatales > Hydrocharitaceae > Thalassia > Thalassia testudinum. The sequence continues at coordinate 60,505,570 of JAZHRO010000059.1, forward strand.
ATATGGCTACCCTACCTCAATGTAAGATTATTCCAGTTTTCCAAATTTACTGGTATCTACTTTGTTCTTGGTAGAATTTTATTTCTGTAACATGTTGCGAATAGTGTCTGCCATACATCTGTTGGGCATAGATTTGCCTTGCAATAGCAAAAATGAAGCCTTTTTTGCCATTTAGTGTGGTTAGCTACATAGATACTTTATCTCAGATCTATTTTGAATTAATTTGCTCTGTTGGTGTTTAAGTTGCAGGCCTATGTATGTAGTCTTGAACATCTTTCTACTAAAATAGGTATTGTAGAAATGCAAAGGCAAAACCGTTGTGGCCTGTATCAAATGGAAGATTACATCCCCTCATGAGCCACACCTATTTCACCTATATTGTTCATCCAAACCTGCCAAACTCATACTAAACTCATATACTAGCCCTCATACAAATGGAGGATTAAAGAGTTAACAAGAGTGGAGCTTCAATTACCTAGAGTAGAGAAATTTACAAGTGGCATACATTAATGATGGGATTCTCAACTTGAGTAGAGAAAAGTCTCAACCACTGCTACTTTTCCATTTCTTCATCTTTAGATAGTTTCTCCACATGCCCCCTCATGAATGGCCTTCTTTGAGGTTCACAAGTCGTATGCCACATAGAGTTTAGTCTACTCCATTAGACCAGTGTAGCAACCAACTTCAAATCAACTTGCTTTAGTAGAAAGGTCAGCTATTATTTAATACCATTTCTCCTTAGCATGTGGGTGTATGAAACTTAAAATCAATTGGATTGAGTGGAGAGGGCCAACAGTTTATATATACCACTAAAGCATGGGTATAGATTCTCCACTGTCATCACCACATGCAACCTATAAATGAGAAACATTTAGAATGAATTGATAACTTCTCAAAGAAATATATGCTTAGAAGGACCACATACAGGAGGGTGCATTTTCTAGTGAAGTTACAAAGCAAAGATAGGTAACAAGCAACTACATGGAATTTTTTCCCTCGATTCAGATCTATTTTGTGTCATCAATGTCATAGTTTCTGCTTTCCTCTCTCTCTCTTGTGTGTGTTTGCATGTTTGGGGGGCAGGGGAGGAAATGCCAGAGAATTTATCGCAAAGTTTTCTTAGAAATGATCCACCCAACTTTAAAGTCTTTAACCATATCAATGCATTCCTAGACTTACCCTCTTGAAATTCATACGAAGATCCCCCACACTAGTTAAAAGACCCATCCAACTTTTTGTCATGAAAAATTAAAACAACATCCATATTTAACTTCTGTTCAAGATTAATGAGTTATCCTTTTTCAAAGTAATAAAAAGAATAATGTTCTGGTTCTTGGTTAACTGTAAAACTAACCTAAGTTTTACAGGTTGCAGTGACACATGAATTATTTGAGACTAAGAGAACTCTGATCAAATTAAACCTTGCATCATAAATCCTGCTTTTCTTGGAGTGATGGACAAGTCTATGTGCTCACGTAAATTCAAGAACATGCCAACTGGTTAGAGTTCATGTAAAAACAAGATAGTGTTACATGTAGAGTCATAGACATTAAGATATGGTTAATATTAATAGATAGGGTTTCTCCACTAAAGCCAACTGGTTAGAGTTGGATGCTCTTGCATGGCATGGGGGCCACAACAATCTAAGGTCAAGATTAAACTTTATGTTGCCCATCAATGTCTCCAAATATTGGATCATACAAACAAGCAATAAAGGAGAAATGAAAACAATGGTGATATAAATAGAATCTATACGGCTATATAGACTTGAATCATAGACCTTCATGGTAAAATGAAAAAAGCTAGTTAGTGCACAAATGATTTGCACTGTGTTAGAGACCCAACATGCATTTGCACTTTGTCAAAGAAGCTATACATTTTAGTGGTATTGGAACTAGACACATAATTTTTTAAATTTGTTAACAAAGGATAGGGTATATAATCAACGCAATGCGAGTCCTAACCTTTTCATCCCCAAGACATATCAGATCTCCAGCAACACCCGAGCAAGTACCTAAATTCATAAAGACAAATGTCAGATAACCCCATGAGCAGGTTTATAGTTAAGCATTTCTTTGTCAAATAGATCAAGCATGAATATTACTTTAGCACTACTTGAGAGTGAACTAATGCATAATATGACTAATCAACATACACAACTACTAGAAAACATGATCACAAAGGCAATGGAAAGTACTGAGCCCAGGGAGTTGGCTCCCTCGTCATGCAGATAAACAAGCCCTTGACCCATCCCAAGAATTATGTTGAATCTTTGTTTCTAGTTAGGGATCCATGTTGTTCACCTATTAGGTAACCGCTACAAAAGGAACAACACCACAAATCAGAGTTAAACAAAAAAAGGGTGAACGAAGGAAAAAATGGTAGGCAGATCTGATACCTGAGCTCTTTATATCATTATTATGGTACCTGTCTCATACATTCACTACAAATGCAAATATACTAATATTATTATTTCCCAAATTCATATACTACAAATGCAAACATACTCATATCATTATTTTCCACATTCATATACCACAAGTGCAAATATATATTCTATCATTCATATATGTATTCCATCATTCACCACATACATGATACTCATTCATAAATAAAACACATGTATAAATCATATGTTTTGAAATGTATACATAAAACTAGACGTGAAAATAAAAAAAAGTCCAAGCAACTATGTAGTGGCTTCTATGCCGCCTATTCCAAAACCTCCGCAGTCATCATCAAGTGGATGAGGTGGGAAGTGAAAAGAAGCATGATCTGGACCACCTCGTCCCAATGCACTTAAGATTGCCTAATACTGTGCCTGCATCTTCTCTCGTTCTTGTTGTGCTTCATGTCTCTATCGTTCTAGTATATCATTTGTCTTGTCCAATTTTGACGTAACATCATTTAGTTTCTCTTGAAAGGTCTCCACCTGTGTCTGTAACTGTTGCAACCTCTCTGAACCCCCCATCCCTTTCTTTCATACCAACTAGTAACAATCTCACTCGCACCAGCACTACGAACAAAACCACCATGCTCAGGGGGTATAACTGTCCTAAATGCTTGCTCTGCTGTCATAGGCTATAATGGGTCAGTCTTTGATTGCCCATCCATATCATAACTAGAAGGATGCATCAACTCCATCATGCAACCCTACACATAGTTGAGCTTATGGTAAGTTCTCCTAAATGTTTATCACTAAGTTATTCATTACTTATTTGAATGAGCTTACATGTCTCTCTTGATATAATTGATCAATCCAAACATGGGGGCCATCAACATTGGACTTGCTATGACTCCTCTCATAGATCGAAACACGATCAAGTTGTACACCATTATGAGTATCTGATTGCATATTTGAGATGTGGTTATAAATTAAGTTATCCTAAATTTAAGCTTCTCTTATTTAAGTCTCGTAACTTGTAAGTTTTATAATAGATATTATAATCAATAATCTTTCTATCTTCAATTAAGTTGGTGAAAATGTACTTACATAAGTATCCCTCAAGGTATCTATGCTCATCCATCCCAAGTAGTGGATTGCAGTCGGAGCTTTTGCCCTATTAGCTTTATTTTTCTTAGCTTGCTCCTATAATAGTAAATTATGGAAATTGTTACTTAATCATTTTTTTGTTAGAATAGAAGTTATTAATATAAAATATTAATTACCTTCATGTTTTCCTGATCCCAATATTCGCAGCACTCCACCCAATGAGCAGCTTGTACTCCTGATGGCACGTCTCTCAGGCATCCTCATAATTCTTACCAATAAAGAACTATTTATATATATAGAAAAGTTAGCAACACCTAAAAGTAAATAGTTGTGTTATTGTGTTATTATGAATTCTATATATATGCTTATGTCTTACTTGGCTTTTAAGCTCTTCTCTCCAGCTACGAAGTGCCCTTCCTGCTGCTTGGAGAATATATGTAGTCGTCATCAAATTTGTTCCCCAATCATACGTCACCTACATTTTATATTATAATGAATAAATAGATAAAGAATTTTAAGTAAAACTAATGAATGACATAACAATAATATCATATTAATATCCCTAGCTCATGAATGAACTCATCCTTATGTTGCTAAGGGACCTGCCTCCAATCAAAATAGCATGGGGGTATCAACAGTCTCACAAGTGTAGGGATCCTGCTATTAAAGGGTGCGTAACGTGAACATCTTCCGCTACAATTTACATCAGCCGTTATTCGAGTCCCTTCAGTTAATTTTCTCAATTCCAAATTCCTTGTCTTACCCCTTGGCTTTGATTTTATACCTTCAGTAAACAAATAGTCAAAATAAAATTGTTATAAAGAATTAATATCAAAGAAAATTAATGTGAGAATTTATATACCATTAGATCCTGCTTGACTCTTTTCTTGAGATTGGCTCCCTGACTAACTCTGTGGCTGACTATTCTGCTGAGATTGGCCTTATAACTGGATCTGAGGAGGGTCTATGAACTAAGATGGTGCCTGCTGCTGGGATCGACTCTGGGGAGGGTGTAGGGGCTGAGATAGTGCCTGCTGCTGGGAACGACTCTGGGGAGCGTGTAGGGTCTGAGCTGGTGTCCGCTGCTAGGACTAGCTCCGAGGAGGGTGTAGGGGCTGAGTTGGTGTCCGTTGCTGGGACTGGCTCCGGGGAGGGTGTAGGGGTTGAGCTGGTGTCCGCTGTTGGGACTGGGTCTGGGGAGGGTGTAGGGGCTGAGTTGGTGTTCGTTGCTCGGACTAGCTCCGGGGAGGGTGTAGGAGCTGAGCTGGTATATGCTGCTGGGACTGGCTCTAAGGAGGGTGTACGGGTTGAGCCGGTGTCCACTGTTAGGACTAGCTCTGGGGAGGGTGTAGGGGCTGAGCTGGTGTCGGCTGCTGGGATTGGCTCTGGGGAGGATGTAGGGGCTAAGCTGGTGTCCGCTGCTGGATCTAGTTCTGGGGAGGGTGTAGGGGCTGAGTTGGTGTCCGCTGTTGGGTCTGGCTCTGGGAAAGGTGTAAGGGCTGAGCTGGTGTCTGCTGCTGGGACTGGCTCAGGGGAGGGTCTAAGGATTGAGGGTGTGTGTGCCTAGGTGGAAGTTGAGAGTGAGGCTGTGTATTTTGTTGAGGTCTATACTGAGGCCTAGATTTTGTAAGAGTATGAGGTGGGATCATATCATGTTGAGTATGAGATCGAAGTCGAGTATGAGGTAGTGGCAAAGTCTGAAGATTGGGCTTGGGGGAAGGCAACTGGACTTGGCTGTTGTTACGACCCAGTTCCTGAATCCCTACAGGACCTGAGACCAGCTCGACTCGACTAATCCCAAGACTTAGTCATCTAACAAGAAATAATCAAAAAGCAGGAAAGTAAACCACATTCACCATGCTAAGTAACTAACAATAAAAGAGTACAGCAGTAAAGGAAGTAAAAGCTACTACAGTACATATCACCACCACAATAGTAAAACGGTACAAGGTACATCACCACCACAACATTAAAACGATACAAGGTACAGAAACGTAAATATAACAAGAGTCTAAAACTCACTAGCAACAGAAAGTGCTACAACAAGAAGACTACTGCTACTAGGCTCTGCTAGGGCTATCACCCTCTGCAGCCGGTGACTCGGGTTGCCCAACACCTGGACCTGAAAAGGGCTATGAGTGACAAAGTCAGCGAATGCTGAGTAGAGTGGTAACCAACTAACTAAAGCAGTAAAAGCTAACAGGTAACTATTTATTCCAATTACTTTATTTCACAAGTTATTCCTTTTCATCCATTGGTTTATATTTACAGATCTCTTTCTTGATTTCGAGTGTTCCTCGTGGGAACGATCTTGATTGCAGTCTTTTCCGAAGAGTAGAAGGCACACGTGGTGCTCTTCTGGACAGGAAAGTCCCCTGTGGTGAAAGTCTCCCGTGGTGATCCTACACCCAGCCAACCACCCCAAGGTCACAGACAGACGTAGCGGTGACTACGGCACACGCGATAAGTGCACGGGTAGCTACCCCGCACTGGCACGCGGTCAGTCATTTTCACTAACGGGTGTGCCCAAAGTACAGCACGGAACAGTATAGGGCCCAGCCCTCTCAGTAATAGGGGTCTAGCCCCTTAGAACCAAACAAGAGTCTTGCCCTCCACAGTCCGCGCACCCTCGTCTGACTACCTTGGTTTTCCCAGTGGACCTAACAAGTCAGTGTAAGGTGGCTAGCTAAACCCCAGGCCCCGTGGGGTGGTTAGCTCTCTCTCTACACTAGTAGCTCTCCCCGGTACAGTGTACGCGAGGGCCAAGAAGTCGGTGTAGAGTGGTCAATCCTAACCTCCGGTCCCAACCCAAGGGCGGCTAGCTCCGCTCTACACTAAATAGGGGACAGTCACTCTCATTGGTACCACGTACTTAAGGGCCAGCACACTTCCCACTACATTTCCATATCCATTCCATCTATTCACAGGAGCTCTACTCCTAATTCCCCATAGGGTTCATGCTCGTATTTCTCATTTCATTCCATACCAGGTTTCATCATTCACATTTCCATTCTCAATTTATCCACATGCAGCTCGTATTTCTATTATTTAACATATACCACAAGTAATGTTACAAGTAACTATCTAACTAACACATGTAATTCATATTTCACAGGCAGCTCTTGTTTATTAACAGGCAGTTGTTCACATTTCTACTCATTCATTAAAGACTACAATTTCAACCACGCATACAAACAGTGCAAGAACTTCTCGTCCTAGGATTCATGTCACATCCTAAGTTTTCTACTTATTCAATTTCATATATGCAATTAGGTTTTATAATTAAAAATAGGGGGAAACCACTCTACCAAACAACCCAGGAGTATTGGGAGCTTGAACGGTAAGCTCACGTGCCTCTGCGAGCCCCGAACCTACAATAGAATGAAGTCCTATACCAAGGAACAATCACAAAGGAACAATTAGAACAGTATAGAAAGCCTTCTAACAAGTAGAGGAACTTACACGGAAAGCACCGATATCTTGCTTACGTAAAATGGACCTCAAACGAACCCTAAACGGGTCAAAAAGAGAGCTACAGACCTAAATCAGACATCTGGCACAAGGTCCAGATGTCTTAAAAGTAAACAGAAACACACCTCAGGTTCTGCTTCGACCTCAGATGTCCAGAACCTCTTCTGACCGTCCGGACCCAGCTCCAGATGTCCAGAACCTCTTCTGACTGTCCGGACCCAGCTCCAGACGTCCAACCTCCTCTCCGGACATCTGGGAGTGCTTCCAACCATCTGGTAGGTTGTCCAGACGTCTGAACCGCGTGGGAGGGTGTGTCCCGCACCTTCCCGAAGTAACCCCTGCACGCGATAGGCAAATCTCCTCTAATTAGCCATGCAAAACGTAGCTACGGAGCGACCTGCATGGCCGTATCCGCAAAAGGAACGTACCTTCGTGAAGATCTGCTTTCAGAGGTCTAGTGTAGTCACCAGACGTCTGCCCCATCGTCTGGACATCACGCCAAACGTCTGATTCTGGGAAAATCCCAGAACCAGAACCGCTTCCTGCTCTCCCTCACCGTGCGCAGCCGCGGCCTTGCCTCCTTGCCTACAGCTCCAGCTGCAACAAGTGTTGAGGACGTCTCCCCTGACGCGCTCCTCCTCCCGCACGCACCACTCCGGCCGTGCGCTCTCTGGCGAGCCCCCTACGAGCTCGCGAGGTTAAGCTCTCCCTCCTCTCCTCATGTCACCTCTCCTCGTCGCCGCTCTCACGCTCGCTCCTCTCGCTGGGGTGGAGAGGAAGGGAAGGAGGTGTTGTGGTGAAGTGGGGAGAACAGGAGAGGAGAAGAGGGGTTTATATAGAGGTGCATTAGGGTTCGGTTGGGGAGAAAGTGAAGAGGGAGGAAAGAGAAGACCGGTACTGTCCGCGTGCAACCCGCGCGTAGATGCGAAGGCTCATACCAAAAATTCGATTTCCAGACGTCTGAGAATGAGTCCAGACGTCTGACCAGACGTCTGACCGACAGTCCAGACGTCTTAAAAGGTTCAGGACAGAACAGGTCTTTACAGTTGTCATGCTGTGAGTGGGGTTGAGGTTCATGTTGGGGCTTAGGCTGGGTGTCAATGCCACCCTCATGTCCTTCGACCTGGTCATCTAGCTCAAATGAAGAGTCATCACTGCACATATCAAGACGATGCTTTTTATATGTCATCAACTTCTTAGGTACCATCTACAGATGAAAAATAAATTATTAATTTAAAAAAATACAATAGAAATTTTACTACTAAATGTGATCAACTTATTTACTCAAACTTAATGCCACTTTGTATTAAATTTCACTTTGATTATTCCAATAAAATAATTTCAATTTTATTATACTTCATGCCACTATGTATAGAAAGCATAAACTTGAAAATAGAAAGCTTACTCTTATATGATTCATTCAAAAAAAAATCATAACTTTGGTTACATGAAATAAGAGAGGAGCTGCAAATTATAAAAGGATGATGTCATACTTTTTATATAGTCAACTGTAACGAAAGAAGTATGTCAAAGCAAGTAAAAGATCAACCCAGTACAATAAGAAAACTTGCAATGGAGAAAATATATGGAAAAATTTTTAAGAATGAAATAGTTAAACTCTACAAAATAGCTTAATTGAAAACGTTTACCTCAAATATCAATATTCATTGCACCATGACCTAGTCCTCCATCTTGTAGCACATCTTGGTATGCTTCAGAATCAAAGTTAGGATCCTTATCATGTTCTATATCTTAATAATCACGCGGCATTATTCTTATTGGTACTATCCAACCATTTCTACTATTATCAGGCACGTAAAAAACTTATTCAACTTGACAAGCTAATGTAAATAGTTCAGATGCTTGAAGAATTGTACGATCCTTGTTCAAACTTATGAAACTAGTTTCTTTGTCAACTTTAACACCATATCTGCTGTTAAAAATATCAAACCAATCACACTTAAATAAGACGACTCGGCAGTCATGACTAAAGCTGACTTCCACAATCTCTTTGATTTTCCCATAGTAACCATCACAACCAGTTTGTATGCCATCACATTTCCCAATAATGCCTGAATGTTGTGTAACCTTCACATCATCAATTGATTACACTCTAAATCTGAACCCATTTATTATATATCCAAAGTCATAATGTGCATGACTTAAAGGTATGTTCATCATTACATTAAAATCTTCTATCCATTGAGGATCATTGTTTTGTTTCATTTCTTGCACACAAGTTCTGAACCAGTCAATGAGTCTTCTTCACATCTAGAAATGTGCGAAGATTGTCGAAATTCATCGTAAAAATCCAAAATCTGCTTTAATATATATATATGAGCTAATCATCGATCATGTTCAAACATTGGTTTAAATTCCATTTGTATGATTGGGCTTCCTTGGATATCAAATACAGAAAAACAATCTTCCACATTTTCACTGTTTTGTGTATCATCATTCCTTTCCAATCAATTGAATCGATTATCTGGACCATCCATATACATTGCACAAAAGTTGATGCATTCTTCTACAAGATACCTTTCGATAATTGAGCCTTCTGGCTTAGCCTTATTGAAGACGTCTTTCAATTTTTTCAAGAAGCGCTCAACTAGACACATCCACCTATATTCAACCGGTCTAGCAATCCTTACCTCATTCTCTAGGTGGAGTATAAGATGTGCCATGTAACGACCCGATTCCCGAATCCTTACGAAACACAAGAATCGGACCGACTCGACTGATCCCAAGACACAGTCGTCCAACGAGAAAGTAACCAAAAGAGCAGTAAAATAAATCACATTCATCATGCATGTAACTGACAGTAACAAAAGTACAGTAGTAAAGAAAATAACAACTACAGTACACACCACCACAACAGTAGAGAATTAAACAGGTACATAAACATGAGGCTTACAATAAAGAGTACAATTGTAACAGAAAATACTCACTACAACAGAAGAAATGGTACAGTAGGTACAACACAAGTAAAACTACTCTGCTCTACTAGGCCCAGCACCCTCTGCAGTCACAGGCTCTGGCTGCTCAACACCTGGTCCTGAAAAGGTGACAAAGGTGACATGTAAGAGAAACGCTGAGTAGAGTGGCAACCAACTAGCTAAGAAAATTAGTAAGGTGGACAAGTAGCTGTTATTTTTTTTTATTTCTTTCTTTATTTTCTATTTACTCATTCTTGAATTATTCCTCAGATCATTCTCTTGATCTCAAATGTTCCTCGTGGGAACGATCTTGATTGCAGTCTTTTCCGAAAAGTAGAAGTAGCACGTGGTACTCTCCTGGCCGGGAGAGTCCCCCGTGGTGGTCCTACCCTCAGTCAACCACCCTAAGGTCACTGACAGGCGTAATGATGACTACAGCACACGCGATAAACGCACAGGTAGCTACCCCGCACTGGCACGCGGTTAGTCGTTTCCATTAACGGGTGCGACCCAAAGCACAGCACGGAACCAGTATAGGGCAGAGCCCTCTCAGTAACAGGGGTCCAGCCCCTCCATAGTAACCAAACAGGGGTCTTGCCCCTCCACAGTCCACGCACCCTCGCTAGACTACCCTGGTTTGCCCAGTCGGCCTAACAAGTCGGTGTAAGATGGCTAGCAGAACCTCGGGGACCGTGGGGTGGCTAGCGCTCTCCCTACGCTAGTAGCTCTCCCCGGTACTGTGTATGCGAGGACCAAAAGTCGGTACAAAGTTGCCAGACCTAACCCTGGGTCCCTCGGGCTGCTAGCTCCGCTCTGCACTAAATAGGGGGACAGTCGCTCCCCTTGGTACTACGTACTCAAGGGCCGACTCACTTCCCCAAATCCATTCCCCTTTCAGGAGCTCTACTCCTAATTCCCCGTAGGGTTCATGCTCATATTTCTTTAACCAAGCCAATTTAGGTTTCATCATTTCAGCTTTATTTTCATATAGCCCATGTTCCCACCAGTTAATATCCATTCATATACAAGCAACTGTTATCCAATTACAGGCAATTATCATTATTCTATCTACTTTTCTAAGACTGCAATTCATGCATTCACGACATTCGTTTCAGTGTTTCTATCCCTAGGATTCATACCACACCCTAGGATCTATCCTTCAATCTAGTTTTCCAGTCCTAGGATTCATGTCATACCCTAGGATCTATCATTTATCTCAAAGATGCATTAATGTTGGTAAACAACCAAGGGAAGCCACTCTACTTGCAAAATCGGGAGTGATGGGGGCGTTATCGGTAGGTCCACTGCCTTCGCAACCCCTAGATCCGCAACAGAACGAGGTCCTATCACAAGGATCAAACACAAGGAACTACTCAGAATAGGATACAAGTATTTTAAAAAAGTAGAGGAACTAATTCTGAGAAGAACGAAATTTTAATCGCGGAAATCGGACTTCTAACTAACCCTAAACGGGTCAAAAACGACAACTCTACCCCAAATCAGATGTCTGGAACACCTTCCAGACGTCTTAAAAGATGGTTCAGACCATACCTCACTTCTACGCTACTATTCAGACATCCAGGATCCCGCTGAACCGTCTGGACCTAGTTCCAGACGTCCGACTATCACTCCGGACGTCTGGAGACCCTCTCCGTCGTCTGGTGACTTGCCCAGACGTCCGATCTGTGTGGGAGGGCGTGCCCTTGCGCCTTCCCGAACGAAACCTGCATGCATACATAAACAATCACAACACGGCACGTCTCAGGGCTTTCGGTGGAACGGCCTGCATAGCCGCATCCGCAGAAAGGAAGAAGAACGAGAATATCGTACCTTTCAGACGTCTGGATCTCACTCTAGACGTCCCCCGTGCTGTCTGGACGTAGGTCCAGACGTCTGATTCTGGGAAATTTTCCCAGAATCAGGACCTCCTCGCCTTCCGCCTGCTACGCGCGGTCGAGCCGCGCTACGCTCGCCTGCTGCCTGAGTTGCAGTAGCACCTCCCCAGCGCTACTCTTCCACTACGAGCACCCGCCGGGCAGCCCTGCCTGCTCCGGCAAGCTCGCCCTCTCTTCCTCACGCTGCACCTCCTCCCCGCGTGCACCCGGCAGTAGCTGCTGCCCTCTCTCTCTCACTCTCACGCGAACACTGGAAGAGAAGGAGGAGATGGTGGAGTGGCTGGTGAGGGAGATGGAAGGGGGGAGAGTGTATTTGAAGGCATCAGGGAGAGAGAGAAGAAAAGGAGAAATGCCTGTAGGTCGACGGGAGCAGTCTGCGCGTGGACGCACGCAAACTCGCAATCATACGCCGCAAAAATTTAATTCCAGACGTCTGACCAGACGTCTGGAGCAACTCCCAGGCGTCTTAAAAGCGTTTGATGTCGTGGGTCTTAACAACATAACAAACTCAAAGGAAGTTTCATCCCCGAAACTTACGCTAACTAGAGTGCGGAAAAGAACGATATACACATAACAAACTCAAAGAGGACCGAAGCCGGTTCGAAAAGACGTACCCTTAAAGAGCTTCGGGTACCGCTCCCGCATCGCCACCTCAGGTTCTCAGGTGGCCTCCTCGTACCGTTGGCTCCTCCACAAAACCTTCACCAGTGGTACTTGCTTCCGTCTCAGACTCCGGACGGCTCTGTCGAGAATCTGCATTGGCCGCCCGGGGTAGGTCAGGTCGTCACCCACCTCGACGCTCTTGTGGCTCAGGACATGACTGGGATCGACGACGTACTTCCTGAGGTTGGACACGTGGAACACGTCGTGCACACCAGAAAGCTGAGGAGGAAGGGCCAGCCTGTAAGCAACGGGTCCAACCTGCTCCAAGACCTCAAAGGGTCCCACAAACCTCGGTGCGAGCTTCCCTCTCACCCCAAACCGTTGCAGGCCCTTCATGGGCGAAACACGAAGGAAGACGTGATCCCCAACCTCAAACTGTACCTCTCTGCATTTCCGATCTGCATAACTCTTCTGTCTGCTCCTAACAGTGCGGAGTCACCTGTGAATCTGCTCGACTACCTCCTGACTCTGTCGGATCAGCCTGGGGCCAACCTCCCACTTGGTCCCCACCTCAGCCCAACTCAAGAGTGCTGTACACCTCCGTCCGTACAGAGCCTCGTAGGGTGCCATGCCGATGCTCGAGTGATAACTGTTATTATATGCGAACTCCACCAGGGGCAAGTGCTCCTCCCAAGAGCCCCTCCAGTCCAGTACACAAGCACGCAAAAGGTCCTCAAGTATCTATATCGTGCGCTCAGACTTTTTGTCCGTCTGGGGGTGGTATGCTATACTGAACCTCAACCGCATCCCCAAGGCCTGCTGAAACTCAACCCAAAACTAGGACGTAAAATGGGTATCCCTGTCGGATACGATCTCCCACGGAACTCCGTGTAGACGTACCACATCACGGATATACCTCTCTACCAATTATGCTGGTCCCAAGGTGACTCGGATCGGCAAGAAACGTACCGTCTTCAGAAATCTATCAATGATTACCCAGACTACGTCGTGTCCTCGCTGGGTAACAGGTAAGCCCACCACCAAGTCCATGGTGATGCTCTCCCACTTCCACTCGGGCACTGGAAGTGGCTGCAACGGCCCTGCAGGCCGCTGATGCTCAGCCTTCACCTGCTGGCACACTAAACACTGCTGTACGAATTCACCCACATCCCGCTTCATTCCCCTTCACCAAAAATCGCGTCTCAAATCATGGTACATCTTTGTCTTTCCAGGATGTATGGTGAACCTGGAACAGTGTGCCTCAATCAGGAGCTCTCTCAACAGCTCCTCATCTCTGGGAACGCACAAACGTCCCCCCATGCGCAATACCTGGTCTGTAAAAGAGAAGTCTCCAGGGTCTCCTGACAGCACTCTGTCACACAATGACTGTAAGTACGGGTCAGCCATCTGCCTTGTGATGATGCGGTCTATCAGCTCTGGCATCGTCTGTCATGTCACAGTCACTGCCCCACAGTGCCCCAGTAACTTTAGGGGTCGCCAACTGCCCATCTCGTCCAAGAGGGTCCAACTCTGCGCTTGTAAACTGGCCAAGTGGGGGTCTCCTTCCAGCTCAAGGAGTCAGCCACCACTTTGGACTTTCCCGGGTGGTAGGAAATGCTGCAGTCATAGTCCTTCAGGAGCTCCAACCAACGTCTCTGTCTTATGTTGAGCTCCTTCTGATCAAACAGGTATCTGAGGCTCTTGTGATCTGTGAAAATCTCAAAGGTCTCACCGTACAAGTAGTGCCTCCAAGTCTTCAGCGCGGAGACGACAGCTGCCAGCTCCAGGTCGTGGGTAGGGTAGCTATGCTCATGGGGCTTCAGTTGCCGCGAAGCGTAAGCGACAACGTGACCCTTCTGCATGAGCATGCCCCCTAACCCCTGCAAAGAAGCGTCCGTGTACACAACGAACCCACCACTACTGTCTGGGATGGTGAGCACGGGAGCCGAAGTCAGCCTCTCCTTCAGCTCCTGAAAACACGCCTCATAGGTGTCTGTCCAAGAAAAGGGCACGTCCTTCCGAGTCAGCTGTGTCATAGGACGCGCAATCTGTGAGAAGCCCCTGATAAACCGCCTGTAGTAGCCTGCCAGTCCCAAGTAACTGCGGATCTCTATAACCGAACGCGGTCTCTCCCACCTGAGCATTGCCTCAACCTTGGCTGGGTCCACAGCCAAGCCATCCCCGGAGATCAGATGACCTAAGAAGGTCACCTCCCTCAACCAGAACTCGCACTTGCTGTATTTGGCATACAGCCTACGTCGTCTTAGTGTGTCCAAAACCATCCGCAAGTGCTGTCCATGCTGTGTCTGATCTCGAGAATAGATGAGCACATCATCAATGAATACCACCATGAACTGGTCCAAGTACAGTCTAAACACCCGGTTCATCAAATCCATGAAGGCAGCGGGGCATTGGTCAGCCCAAACGGCATGACCAGAAACTCGTAGTGTCCGTACCGGGTGCGGAAAGCTATCTTGGAGACGTCTGCCTCCTTGATCCTCAACTGGTGGTATCCAGACCTCAAGTCGATCTTGGAGAATACCGTGGCACCTCGCAGCTGATCAAACAAGTCATCAATCCTCGGCAGTGGATACCTGTTCTTGATGGTGACCCTATTCAACTGTCTGTAGTCCACATAAAGGCGTAGAGTACCATCCTTCTTCTTTACGAACAAAACCGGGGCTCCCCATGGAGACGCACTGGGCCTCACAAAGCCCTTCTCCAGAAGATCCTACAACTGAGACTTGAGCTCTCGCAGCTCAAGTGGTGCCATCCTGTATGGTGCTATGGAGACGGGGCTGGTCCCCAATACCAGTGAGATCTCAAACACGATCTCACGCTCGAGCGGTAGTCCTGACAGCTCATCTGGGAACACGTCGGGGTACTCTCTAACCACCGGGATACTTTGGAAGTCTGCCACAGGGCTGGGCTCCACCACCACACAAGCTAAGAAGCCCTCACACCCCTGGCTCAAAATTCTCGCCGCCCGAAGTGCAGAAATGCACCAGAAGCCTCCGTCCACTGGCTGCTCGTGGAACTCAAAAGAAGGCAACTCCGGTATGGAGAAGACGATCTTCCTCTCAAAGCAGTCCACCAAGGCGTGGTAGGCGGACAGCCAGTCCATCCCCAGAATTACGCCAAAGTCCTCCATCTATATCATAATCAGGTCAGCGGGAAGGCTGTGTCCCGCAACACTGACCTCGCAACCTGTGTATACCTCCTCAACTACAAACAGCTGACCACTCGGACCTCTGATCACGAACGGATCCTCTAACAACATACAGTCCTGCCCCAAACTAACCGCAAAACTGGTAGCGACAAACGAGTGCGTAGCGTCGGAATCGAAAAGCGTGTAAACAAGTCTGCCGAAAACTGAAACCATACCTGCCACCACTGATCCCGAAGCTCTGGCATCCCTGTGTGTCAAGGCGTTGATACGTCCCTCAGTCCTAGGTGCGGACGAAGCAGCCACACTCTGTGTCGGACGGGTATCCGCTGGCCGGTACCCTCCCCGTGACTGCTGTCCTCCTCCTTGCACCTGGAAACTGCGGCCTCCTGCTCGCCCTCCAGTGCTCGGCGTGGGAAGCATCTACTGACCTCCTGCCCTAGACGGGCAGTCCCTCCTGATGTGGCCCTGCTGGCCACATTGGTAGCAAAGGGGTACTCGACTCCCACCCTCAGTGGGTCCCTACTGACGGCTGGATGGGGGTCCAGTGCTAGCAGCTGGCCCCTGTCGGGGGCCCCCAAAGGCCACTGATGGCCCCGCAAAACGCGACAACTCTCCTGCGGGCGCCACGTGTCTCCTCTCTCGTCGGCCCTATGAGAAGTCTGGCTGATAGGGCCTCTTCCACCCGCTGTCAGTGTCTCGCGCGGACGGGTTGGTCTCTTCATACGTCATAGCTGCCTCCACCACCCTCGAGAACGTAGGCAGCTTCAGGGGTTTGACATACCCCCGAATCGCAAGCCGGAGCCCCTCGGTGAACCTCCAAAGGCGCTCCTCCTCAGTAGCCACGGATGTCGCTGCGAAACGAGACAGCTCCAGGAAACGCGTACGGTACGCGCTCGCGGTCATCGTCCCTTGGTGGAGAGTGTGGAACTCCCACCTCCTCTGGTCCTGCCACATCTGGGGAAAGTACTGCTCACAGAAGAGGGTGACGAACCTGTCCCAAGTCGGCTCGTCCCTCTCCTGACCCCTGACCGCCCTCCACCACATGTGTGTCGCGCTCTCCAGCTGGTACGTGGCAAAGGCCACGCGGCACTCCATAGGGGGGCGAAGGGTGTCAAAAACCTTCTCGATCTGCTCAAGCCAGTCCTCCGCCTCGGTCGTATCCTCATCCCCCTTGAAGGAGGGGGGCTTCAACTTCCGGAATTGTCTGAAAAGCTCAAAGTGGCGCTGAAGTGGAGATGCAGGTGCGCCTCCAGATAAAGAAGCCTCGTGCTCGGAAGTGCCGGAGGAAGGTGGGGGCGGTGGAGGCCCATCCCCTCCCCCGCATCCAGCGCCATGTCCATCGCGTGGTCTCACAGAGGACTCCCCCTCCGCAGCCCCAGGGAGAGGCGCTCGTGGCGGCGGGTGGAGCTCCTCTCGCACGTTGTCCCGTATCAGCTGGGAGAGGTCCTGGCCCTGAATGCCCGGAAGCAGTGGTTGGTCCACTGAGGCATCGTGCTCAATGAGCCCACCCCTCCGACCTCGTCCTCGGCCACACCCGCGACATGCCTCGCTACCTCCTCGTCGAGGCATCTCCCGCAAGGAGACGTGAATACGAAACAGAAAAGACGTCAATACGAATCAATATCTAACGTAGAAGTATAAAAACAGATGTCAAAAGATACGTTGTGGTGGCACTCTAGTTACAGGCACGTGAATTGGTTATTTTCCAGCTAGTTGGTTCACTTCTCGGGATGATCTTGCTCTGATACCATCTTGTTACGACCCGATTCCCGAATCCCTACGAGACACGAGAGTCAGACTGACTTGACTGATCCCAAGACCCAGTTGTCTAACTAGAAAGTAACCAAAAGAGCAATAAAATAAACCACATTCATCATACATATAACAAACAGTAACAAAAGTACAGCAGTAAAGAAAAGAACTACTACAGTACACACCACCACAACAGTAGAGAATTAAATAGGTACATAAACATGATGCTTACAATAAAGAGTACAATTGTAACAGAAAATACTCACTACAACAGAAGAAACGTTACAGTAGGTATAACACAAGTAAAACTACTGAGCTCTACTAGGCCCAGCACCCTCTGCAGTTGCAAGGTGTGGCTACTCAACACCTGGTACTGAAAAGGTGACAAAGGTGACATGTCAGTGAAACGCTGAGTAGAGTGGCAACCAACTAGCTAAGAAAAATAGTAAGGTGGACAAGTAGCTGTTATTTTTTTTTTATTTCTTCCTTTATTTTCTATTTACTCATTCTTGAATTATTCCTCAGATCCTTCTCTTGATCTCGAATGTTCCTCATGGGAACGATCTTGATTGCGGTTTTTTCGAAAAGTAGAAGTAGCACGTGGTGCTCTCCTGGCTGGGAGAGTCCCCCGTGGTGGTCCTACCCTCAATCAACCACCCCAAGGTCACTGATAGATGTAACGGTGACTACGGCACGCGCGATAAACGCACGGGTAGCTACCCCGCACTGGCATGCGGTCGGTCGTTTCCGTTAATTGGTGCGCCCCAAAGCACAGCATGGAACCAGTATAGGGTAGAGCCCTCTCAGTAACAGGGGTCCAGCCCCTCCACAGTAACCAAACAGGGGTCTTGTCGCTCCACAGTCCGCACACCCTCGCCAGACTACCCTAGTTTGCCCAGTGGGCCTAACAAGTCGGTGTAGGACGACTAGCAGAACCCCGGGGACCGTGGGGTGGCTAGTGCTCTCCCTACACTAGTAGCTCTCCCCGGTACTGCGTACGCGAGGGCCAAAAGTCGGTACAAAGTGGCCAGACCTAACCCTGGGTCCCTAGGGCGACTAGCTCCACTCTGCACTAAACAGGGGGACAGTCGCTCCCCTTGGTACTCCGTACTCAAGGGCCAACTCACTTCCCCAAATCCATTCCCCTTTCAGGAGCTCTACTCCTAATTCCCCGTAGGGTTCATGCTCATATTTCTTTAACCAAGCCAATTTAGGTTTCATCATTTCAGGTTTATTTTCATATAGCCCATGTTCCCAACATTTAATATCCATTCATATACAAGCAATTGTTATCCAATTACAGGAAATTATCATTATTCTATCTACTTTTCCAAGACTACAATTCATGCATTCACAACATTCGTTTCAGTGTTTCTATCCCTAGGATTCATGCCACACCCTAGGATCTATCATTCAATCTAGTTTTCCAGTCCTAGGATTCATGCCATACCCTAGGATCTATCATTTATCTCAAAGATGCATTAATGTTGGTAAACAACCAAGGGAAGCCACTCTACCTGCAAAATCAGGAGTGATGGGGGCGTGATCGGCAAGTCCACGTGCCTCCGCAACCCCCAGATCCACAACAGAACGAGGTCCTATCACAAGGATCAAACATAAGGAACTACTTAGAATAGGATACAAGTATTTTAAACAAGTAGAGGAACTAATTCTGAGAAGAACGAAATTTTAATCGCGAAAATCGGACTTCGAACGAACCCTAAACGGGTCAAAAATGACAACTCTACCCCAAATCAGACGTCTGAACACCTTCCAGACATCTTAAAAGATGGTTCAGACCATACCTCACTTTTGCACTACTATTCAGATGTCCAGGGTCCCGCTGAACCATCTGGACCTAGTTCCAGACGTCCGACTATCACTCCGGACGTCTGGAGGCCCTCTCCGCCATCTGGTGACTTGCCCAGATGTCCGATCTGTGTGGGAGGGCGTGCCCTTGCGCCTTCTCAAACGAAACCTACACGCGTATGTAAACGATGACAACACAGCACGTCTTAGGGCTTTCGGCGGAACGGCCTGCATGGCCGCATCCACAGAAAGGAAGAAGAACGAGAATATCGTACCTTTCAGACGTCTGGATCTCACTCCAGACGTCCCCCACGCTGTCTGGACGTAGGTCCAGACGTCTGATTTTGGGAAATTTTCCCAGAATCAGGACCTCCTCGCCTTCCACCTGCTGTGCGCGATCGCGCTGCACTCGCCTGTTGCCTGAGTTGCAGCAGCACCTCCCCAGTGCTACGCTCCCGCTGCGCACACCCGCCGGCCGGCCCTGGCTGCTCCGACGAGCTCGCCCTCTCTTCCTTACGCTGCACCTCCTCCTCCCCGCGTGCACCCGGCAGCGGCTGCTGCCCTCGCTCTCTCACTCTCACGCGAACACTGGAAGAGAAGGAGGAGACGGTGGAGTGGCTGGTGAGGGAGAGGGAAGGGGGGATAGTGTATTTGAAGGTGTCGGGGAGAGAGAGAAGAAAAGGAGAAACGCCTGCAGGTCGGCGAGCGTAGTCTGCGCGTGCACGCGTGCAGACTCGCAATCGTACGCCGCAAAAATTTAATTCCAGACGTCTGGACCAACTCCCAGACGTCTTAAAAGCGTTTGATGTCGTGGGTCTTAACATGCCACGACATCAAAAAATGCAGGAGGAAACATCTGCTACAGCTTGCATAGTGTGATCACAATTTACTTATCCCAATAGTCTAACAATTGGGAATCCAATGTCTTTGAACATATAACCTTGAAAAATCAGCTTATCTCTGTTACAGAGTCAACCACCGGTTGAGGAAGCACTCCACGAATTGCTAATGGAAACAAGATCTGCATGTAAACATGTCAATCATGACTCTTTAACTCACCTTCTTCAATGCTTCATTTGCACATGTAGAAAGTTGTGACGAGAATCCATCTAGAATCTTAATATTTTTTTGAAAAGATAATATCTTCAGTCATTGTTCATCCTTCAAAGTATATAATGCCTGAGGAAAGTCGTAACTGCCATCATCTTTATGATTTCCGTGCAACTCAGGATGAATGTCCAACATCTTTAAATCATTATGGGTCTTCAACGTGTCTTTTGGACTATCCGTTAAGTTTAGCATATCTAAAATATTATTCATAACATTCTTCTCGATATGCATCACATTAAGATTGTGACGAATTGTGAGATCTTGCCAATAAGGGAGCTCCATGAAGAATATGCTTTTCTTTTTAAATCCAGAATTACGTAAGTCTTTAAGATCTTTCTGAAACAGATAACCCAATCAGTTATTACCAATCTATTGTAACTTCTCCATTATCTTATATCCTGACAACCTGATTGTATCTATTCTTAGAAAATTTTCTGGATTTTTGGATGAATAGTGACATGGTTTACCATCAAATTTATCTTTAAACCTGAATTGTCGCCATCTATGTTCAATTGGTAGGAATCTACGGTGCCCTAAATAACATAATTTATTGCTTTCAGGTAAACGCAAGTAATGAGTATCATCGATACATACAGGACATGCCAACTTACCTTTAGTACTCCAACCAGATAAATTTGCATAAGTTGGGAAATCATTAATAGTCCACAACAATGCTGCATGCATCTTAAAAAATTATTTTCTAGCTACATAATATGTTTCAACCCCGTTATACCATAGCAATTTCAACTCGTCGATGAGCGGTTGCATGTAAACATCAATTGCATTTCCTAGTGCCTTCTTCCCAGGGATGAAAAGCGTCAGCATTATAAACGAAGATCTCATACACATCTATGGCAGCAAATTATATGTAAATATCACCACTGGCCATATTGAATATGATGGATGCATATTTTTGAAAGGATTGAATCCATCACTTGCAAGACCAAGCCTAACATTACGTGTTTCCTTTGCAAATAGAGCATGTTTGTTATCAAATGCAGCCCACTCATCAGAATCTATCGAATGAGGCATAAGTCCATCTTGTGATTTATTATTATGATGTCATGTCATCCACTTTGCAGTCTTACTCGACATGAAAAGACGTTGTAGCCTAGAAATCAAAGGAAAGTAACATATTACCTTCCTTGATCATTTCTGCCCTCGTGCATTTGAACTGGTATTTTCTTCATATCTTCCTTCTCCATATTGCAGGCAACTATTCAAGCATGCATTTTCTTTAGTGTACAACATACAGTCATTCTTACAAGCATCAGTCTTTTCACACTTCAAGCCAAGTACGTGAAAGTGTTTATTCGCATCATACCACGACTGAGGAAAATCTTTGGCATTATTTAACAACTCTTCTATGAACTTAAGGACATCAGACATCATAAAAATGATTACAATCTCCAAACATATTATCATTATCATGACTATCAGCATTTGCAGCCCTCATTTCTTCTAACACCTTTGCAACATTATCACCTCTAATATCTTCAATGCGATTCTCAACATCATTATCAATAGAAGGATAAGTGATTTCTTCTCCATACGAGGTCCAGACTGTGTAATGAGGCCACCAACCAGTACAGATTAGATGCTCAAATACTATGTTACGATCATACATAATTCCATTCAAACAACTTTTGCGTGGACAACAAATTCTCTCGTAAAAGTCTCCTCTTCTATATTGCTTCTTATCTTCATGGAATGCCCAGTCTAAGAATGAAATCACTCCGCTCTTATATCGAAAATAATAAAAAATCCTCAAACTAATCTAAGACTTATCCATGGAAACCTATAATCAAATAAACCCACATACAATGAAAGTAAGTTACATAAAGAAACATCAGATATTTAACACCTAAGTTGTGATCAAATTTAAGGTGCTTCTCCAATATACCCCCAAGACTAACCTCAACTAGATTCCTCTAACACCCGATTTAAGGTGCTTAAGAAACCTAGGTAAGTTTAGTTAGTATACCAAATAAGAGCATAAAGATATCACCGAGATTTCTCCAAACACAGATTACATGTAACAAGTAACACCTAAGTTGTGATCAAATCTTCAAGAACCCTCCTTAGTTCAGAATTTTACCGAACTAAGGACGATCAAGACTTATGGCATATTATAAAGACAACATATTATGCATGTAGGTGAGATATACATACATTAACGCATTATCCATATGACATGATTATAAGTCTTGAATGACCAGGTATATTAATAGAATTTTACCTACTCTTTCAACTTGTACCATAAGGGTTATATTTCTTATTGTTTGTCATCGAGTGTATCTAAGGTTGTGCAAGTGTGGATATCTATAAATTGCATAAATAAATACTAACAAAGAAAAGAATAGTGATAACATAAGTCAGATATTGTGTTATAAAAATTTACAAAATCCACAATCATAACAACCACAATCCACGAAATCCTTCTCCCACAGAAAAAAAAGAGTTTTTCAGAAATCCCCATAAAAGTGTTAAGTTAGAATCATATCAATTTTCAACTTGCTAGGCAACAAACAAGATAGTTATAGTTCCTAATGCTTCACTAATCAAGGAATAATGTTTACTATCTTTAGAAATTTTTGCAAAGAATAGCGATGATTATTGGCTAGCTACTACCAAGAATGGAATAAAAACGCATGAATACACAAACATGTATGAATCCCACACCCTTATAGAGAAATGAACTTCTAGTTTACAAACTCATAAAGATATTGAACACACTAACTATAACAACCTATCAATCTTGGTGCATTCAAGTTGAGTTTTGTCACTCATGGGGTTAAAGGACTTGTAAATATAACAAATGATATAATATCTCTAATACATTTCTCTGAAGAATAGGAATACTGTAACATGTCTTTTGATAGACATATACATTTGAAGGTATGTATGTCTTTTGTAACGTCCCGATATGCATATATGTAATTATCTTTGATGAAGATAGTAGCACTTAAACAGAAAACTTGGTGGAGGAAATAAAATATTACAATATAAAAGTTAGGTGGTCATTTTTTAGTCAATTTTAAAGATCACTATAACCAATTCTAGCATGTTTACAACTTTCATATATCAAAATTAGCAAAATATTTTAATTTTCTTTGCCATTAATAATGACTAAATGACTCCTAGGTAGATATCACTCATCACTACTATTTCCATTACCAAGGATGTACATGAATTAAGAAAGATCTTTGAATCTATGACCCCATCCTATTTAAGGCTATCTTGTGGGATTTGAATTATTTTTTGGAATTGAATTATATTGTTAAATGAACTCACTCATAAATAAGCCCTTGTTTATAACTTAGAACTTTGGGCTCACCACTACTTCGTGATGGTGAGAGCAAAGTAAGGGGAAAAATTACCATCTTGTCTCTCAAATGCACTAATCGAAACCCAAGTCCCTTTTACCAAAGTTAAGAATTCCCACTGGTTGACCTTTGACATCAAGGGCAATTAAGAATATTTTCTTAGTCAATTTGAAGTAGATTCAGTCAAGATCTACTTGTTAAAAGGATGATTATATGAATTCTTATTTAGAATAATATGGCAACTAGACCTAAATTAAAACATCAAAGATTGCTTAACCCTCTAAAGCGTAACACCTCCCATGCTAGTTTGCCCATCCATGTTGAGCCAGCAGTTTGCCAAACTCAACCTATCGTACTCAGCCTAGATAATGATGCTCCTCTCTTCCACTCTCTCTTCCCAACATTTACGATTCCATCGGGATAATATAAATGTAGCAATAACATTCATAAACTTTCAAAAGTTCATGATGTACATTAGGGGAAGAAAACAAAGGAAACCAGTTGTTTTATTTTAATTGACCAAAAAAATCCAACCAAATCAAGAAGTATTTGAATTGTATCAAATGATAGGATAAGTTTTTTAGAATAGTGGACACTTGGATCATATTACGTGAACTTCAAGGCAAATTGTGTTCAGACCTTATAGGCAAGACCAATTTCTCATTTGCATCCAATACATGATTGGAAGACAGATACCCTTTACCCACAGAATATTAGATGCGTGGTCCACCCTAATGCATATCAAAAGATCCAAATCAATTTGTCCTTTTTCTTCTGCTGTCCAGATGCTCTTCCATAACCTTGTCGACGCGGCCAAAGGACGTTGCCTAGATCCAAGCTTGAAATTACATGAAGGGCCACACTTTAAAGGATCTAAGCTTGAAAATAAATACAAACCTCCCCAATTGGGTCACTCAAATCTAAACTCAACTCTTACCAAATGCAGCAATGAAAAAACTTAAAGCCCCACTTAATAAAGGTTTAAAGTTCAAAACTAGACAAACTTTAGAAAGATGTAAGGTTTAAAAGTGATGAAGTATGTGATGAATTAGTAAACGATAAAAGTGATGATTAAATTCTTATATTATTTTTTTATTTTGTTTTCATTTGTATTACGAGTAGATTAACGAAAATAGATATAATATATAAGTGGATATGATACAAGTAATTTTTGTTTTCATTTGTAATAGAAATTTATCAAGGTAGATGTAAAGTATACTTTGAGATGATGAAAGTAAGAACAAAAAAAAATTATATGATGTCCCTTAATACCATATATTATTTATTTATGCAGTAACTACCCTTGAGGTGAAAGATAATGCCTCATTTTTAATTCTATGACAAATAGACCCGTAGGAGCAGACCAGCAACGCCTGCATCTTCCTTCAGTCCCCAAGTTAAATGAACAGAATAAGTATCCAAGCTTGCAATTATATTCCTTACATACACCTCCTTGCTGCCACCCAACTTAGCAGCCATTCATAGAGACATTACACCTTGACACCCACCTCTTGGCACGCAATAACCATGCATATGATTCTCAACTCACGAGAGATGGTCAAAAAGGCCACTAACAATTTTAATTACTTCTTTGCAGAATGTTCCATTTCTCACGACTAACACTTTTTTTTTTGTAAGCTGTAAGCTTCGATTCCTATCTCTCCATGGATCAATGGCATAACATTTTAAGTAGATCGCATGTTTGACTCTTCCATTAACAACTTTGGAGGTACCATCCAGATTCCTCTCCTCTGGGATCAGCTCAAACTAATGGAGATCTCCCCTCCTCCCATTACAATCTCCCTTAGCCTTTCGGCCCCCACCCAACCCTCCACCACCTGCGCATTGCAGTTGATCTAGTGGAACTTTGTTCCCTTCTACTTTACACCACATTAATTACATGATACATCCATCTACCACGTCCACCAATCAACAACCCCCCTTGGAGATATTTAAATGCACACACACACCATCAAACAATAGCAATAAAAGAATCAAACACACAGAGCCATGTAAAGACCTAAGATTGGAAACTCATCATGTGACCTCAAGAAAACAAGAAGCAAAAAAAAAAAGAAGGCAACAAGAGGATTTCCTTTTGGTCATGAGCAACAAACACCCTCTTCTTCTTCATCTCCACACTAACAAAACCCATCATGGGTAGAGGGTTTAACCATCTAATAATGGTCTGGTCTGTAGCAAAACTACCATGATGTAGATAAGATTATCTAAGAAGCTTCCTAGATGCATGTTGTCTATGACCAAAAAAAGCTTACTAGTTTCAAAACTTGTTGGCATACCATCAAACACCTGGCGTGCGTGTAAACCCTTGAGCCAATCCGAGGTCAGTAGATCTCCTTGAGCCACCCCGTAGCCTATAGATCCACCAAGTATTGCAACAACAATAATAACAGGAGATCAAGAGAAGTGGAGTTGGAGGAGGTATGAAATGAACGAATAAATAATCCTGGGTAAAACTAAAATTAATGCCTGCGGACACCTCCATGATATGATTTTATATATTTTTTCGTTAAAAAAATAAGAATCCTGGGTAAAACTAAAATTAATGCCTGCGGACACCTCCATGTTTCACTTGCTAAGTTCAATAAATCTATTCCAGGAAGCCCCTAATGTTCACATGTTAAGTTCATCGTTAGAATTTATCACTTATGTGGTTCAAAATTGGGTCTAACTAAGCAATGGCTAGTCAAAGCAAAGAAAAGTTCTGCCTTGAGAGTTGTGAGTCGGATTGAATAGGTAAGCACTAAAATTAGGAAAACCCTCCAACCTTACCCTATAAAAGATAGAGGTGTCAATTTATTGATGATTCCATGAGAAAAAATCCTCATTGAGAATTAGTAATTCTCCTTACAAGCAAAGGGAATCCATTAGAGTAAGTGGAGAATGAAAGACGAACGTGAATACTTCTTTGGAGAAGAATTGCGAATTGCTTCTGCATCTAATGCAAGTACGGTATCTCTCTTGGATCATTTTGGCGAGAGGTAATATAATAAATCCTAACTCCCTTTGATGTTCTATTGATGATTCAAAGTAAGCTTAAGTTTATGGTGCAAAAGATTTTCTATAATGACGGTAATCATTGTCATGTACAGTTTTCAAGACTACAAACCGCATAGATAACGTTGTGTACGTAATCTTTATGCTTTGAAAAGATTAAGATTTACATATGATTTCCAAAGGAAGCTGCTACGTATTGTTCCATGACATTGGGGAAACATAAAATCAATGTTTTAAAAGTTTCAAAGTAAAGATCGATTCACTGATTAAAATCAATTAGCAATTGAATAAAATATCTTAAAATTAGAATCATATAGGAGAAATTAGTTTTCCCCCATTTCAGGGTCTCACAACAAAGAGGTATATATTTGTGGGTGGTATAGTTCAACAATCTATGACCAGTGCCTCCTATTATAAGTTCCACCATGGAGAAGACCCTTCTTCTTAGCAAATTCATGAGACTCATCATGTTGAGAACATTGAATTTTTTTATCATTGCGAACGTCTTCACGAATCCGAAGGACAACTCTCGCCCTCTGCTTTGATCCATATACTTCTCTAGCGAGAGGAACAACTTCCTCAAACTGGCAATGGTGTTGGACTTCTGGTGGTGCCTCTAGAACTCCAGACAAAAGTCTGGATGTCTAGAATAGTAAGGGAAAAGAGGAGGGTGGTGCTATGTTACGACCCGGTTCTCGAATCCTTACAGTACACGAGATCGGATCGAATTCGACTAATCCCAAGACCCGGTCGTCCAACGAGAAAGTAACTGATGAGAGCCTCATCATGAACCCTAACTGGCATAATTTGATCTAAATAAGTGTGAAAAAGTTCCTACAAAACCTAAAGAAAAGTCTAACTCAGAGAATTCTAAATTGAAGAATAAGACAAGTCATAAGGGGTAAAATTGCAATTTTACCAATGCAGTGCACAACCAGGGTGTCTAAGAGTCTGAATATAGGTCAAATGAGCTTAATAAGAAAGAAAGTGGGATAGCCTGAGTCGAAAAGGGTTATAACAACTTTTAGGAATTAAATGACATTTTGTAACCCTAAAAATAAATCTGCTTTAATTCATGAGGTTCTAGGTAGGACAAAAATCAAATAAACCCTCTAAAATTCATGGAAAAATATTCCCTAGGGCTTAGAACCTTCAATTTGGCCTTTACAACATATCTTGACCTAAATTGAGAACCATGTCCAAATTTTGACTTAGTTTGGGTTTTTGCTCAAATTGATCGATCAAACATGGTCAAACCTAAAATCAAATTGTACCATTGAATTCCTTAGGTTCAAATTAGGTTGGTACAAAAATTTGGGCCTAAGAGAAGACCATCTTGACCAACTTTACAAATTGGTCATCTTGAATTACTTTTTGACCCTTATCTTTTTAAACCCTTGCATTTAGCCCCCTATCTTCTCTTTCGTTCTTTGCAGAACGGCTCCTCCTGCCACCCCACGCAGGCGCCATACCTCCGGCAACCTTGCGCGGAGGATGGCACCGCACAGGGTATGTGGGTCGCTCTCAGGAACAAACGGGGGGTTCCCTGCGTCGTCCTCTTTCGTAGGGACCCTCCCCTTTGACCTGCAGCTGGCCATGCCTCTCGTGCGAACGCACGAAAGGTATGGGTCTGATTTCTGGCCATATCTCCAGCGAACTCCCCACGTTGCTCCCTCGAGATCCTCTCCTTGCCAGCACCTTAATAAGGAGCGGCAGGGGTAGCCATTTCCTTCAAGCTCGTTTTGGCCGAAGAACACCCCAAACTTCATCTCCTCTCACTCCGGTCAGACAGCCCAAGCTTCCGGCGATCTTTCTTCCTCCTCCTCGTTGCTCTGCTGCCATACCTGCAGCAGAGCTCACTCCGCCACGTCTTCCCACGCCAGGCTGCACCAGCTGGCACCTCTAGATCCCCTCCTCATCACCGTTACCCCCCTTCTGGGCACCTTCGTACCCAACTCTGGCAGGCACGTGCCGGGCGCCCCCTCTTTCCCTCTTCGTCAATTGAGCAGGTAGAAACCTTCCTCTTGTTCTCCTCTTAATTTTCTCCTCTTAAATTGGCATTTTTCACCCCTCGATTGCCGCTACCACCTCCATTTGCTCCACCTCCGACCACCAACTCTGGCGAGGTCGCTCCACCTCCACAGGCCATCCCACCCCTCGCCGATAAGCCCTGAACACTCCACTCAAGCATTTCCCACACTCCATTCACCACCCCGCACCTCCAGACCACCCCTCGAACACACCCACCTACACCTCTGCAGTGTGCCCTAGGCACACAGCCGTAGGCACTTTCTCGCCACGCCAAACCCCCCATCGCCTTCGCCGTACTCTGGCGAAGCTTCCTGAGCTGTCTAACGTGGCTGTGAGGCCGTTTTCATGCTTTTAGGTCTCGACCCCCTCGCTGCCATTGACGAACAGCGGGAGTTGCTTAGTGAGCAGCTCCAGGACCCTTCAGCACCAAGTGCAGGCCCCGGGCAACGTGGGATACTTCTGCGATTGTGCCCAGGTTCTCAATTGGGGTTGCACGCCTTCGCTACTGCCCCAATTGCTCGCAGCTTCTTTCCTGCAGGCGCGCGGAGCAGAGGCGGGACTTTAGTCCCACCTCGGAAGTGTGTGGGCGCACGCCCACGCATAAATTGAAAAAGTGCTCTAGCCATTTCATCTCAAAACACTGAGGTGAGGTCCCTCCTCACCTATCACCCAGGTCTCGTCCGCGGCTCTTCCCACGCGGACCTGACCCGACCCAACTACCCCCACTCCTGTGCACTCCTCGCGCACCACCCACACCGGTGCGCCTAGACCCATGCACGCAACCCGACCTGATTACCCAACTCTGGGAGAGCGTACCAAAGAGAGATTCAAAGAGAGAGAGATGCGGGAAGAGGGTAGGGTAGGTTTTGCACTGAGCTTGTGCATGTGTGCAGGGAACAGGTGAGGAAGGAAGAAGCAAGGAGCTGCTGAAGAGAAGAAGGAAGGAAGAAAGAAAGAAGAAGAGGAAGAGCAGCAACTGGGACTTAGTCGCAGAGAAGAAGAAAGGAGAAGGAAGGAAGGAGAGGAGCAGAAGAAGCCAGAGAAGCCAAGAGGAAAGAAAAGAAGAAGGAGAGGCTGATTAGATATGGCGAAATCAGATGTCGGAAAGAAAGGAAGGAGTGAAGCAGAAGAGAAGAACAGAGGACAGGCCAGAGAAAGAGAAAAGAGAAGGAGGGAGCTTCTGCAGCAAAGAAGAAGAAGACGCAGAAGAAAGAAGAAAATCAGAGAAGAAGAGAAGAAGGAGGAAGAAGAAGGAGGACATAGCAGCTGAAGAAGGAAAGAAAGAGAAGGAGGCAGCTGCAGCAAAGAAAAAAGAAGAAGAAAGAAGAAGACAGGCTAAAGAAGAGAACCGGCTGAAAGAAAAGAAGAAGAGACAAGAAGAAAAAGCCAAGAAGAGAATCTTTCCTCTCTCTCTCTCCTTTGTCTTAATTTTTGTAAAACAATATATATTGTGAATTCATATGCTTCTGGAATTATAGTTTGCTCCGTGAGTTCGACCTTGGGAAACTTTTAATTCCGAGTAATAAATTATAAACTGGTAGTAGCTTTTCGTGATATACTACAACACCTAGAACTTCAAAATACACGAAACCCTAGCGAGCCAACCAATTTTTGGCGCCGTTGCCGGGGAGCAACGGCCATTCTAGAAGCTATTGATTCACATTTTTTGATTTCCTATTGACTAATCTCTTCTCTTTTGTTGTGCAGGCATAGGAAATCAAGAGGAAAACAAGCAGTCGCACAATAACCACACCATGGACAGGTAATTTTCTATCCGCTCATTTAAACCCCTAAATTCTAAAGAGGAAGAAAACGACAAAAGCAATTTAGAAATAACCTGTCTTTCATACGTAGTAAAACACCAAAGTTGCATGCTTTCAAATTTCAACATACTTTATCTGTACATCCATTAAAGGTAGTTAGGGCTAAAACCTTCTTACTTGAGCCCTAATTACCCAATCTAGAGGCAACTAACTGGACCAATTAGAGCCAATATAAGATTCAAAGCTAGGGTTTTAGAGACACACTTTTCTAAGCTAGAATGGAAAATTCCCAAAAGAAGTGTGCCCAAGTGTAACGACCCGATTCTCGAGTCCCTACGAGACACAAGAACCGGACCGACTCGATTAATCCCAAGACCTGGTCGTCCAACGAGGAAGTAACCAAAAGAGCAGTAAAATAAACCACATTCAGCATGAATATAACTAACAGTAAGAAAATACAGCAGTAAGGAAAGAAACCACTGCAGTATATACCACCACAACAGTAGAACAACATTCATAACATAATATGAAACTGTAGGTAAAGAAAAGTATAACGGTAACAGGAACTACTCACTATAGTGGAACCAAAAAGAGGTACAAGAGAACGGTGGTAACTCTACTGGACCCTACTCGGCCCAGCATCCTCTGCAGCCGCTGACCCTGGCTGCTCAACACCTGGTCCTGAAAGGTAACGAGTGTAACACGTCAGCAAAACGCTGAGTAGAGTGGCAGCTAAACTAAAGAACAGTAAAGAGTACAGTAGCTATTTTAATTTTCTTCCTTTATTTACGTCTTTCTATTGTCTCACAATTTATCTATTTCTCAGATCCTTCACTTGATATCGAATGTTCCTCGTGGGAACGATCTTGATTGCAGTCTTTTCCGAACAGTAGAAGTAGCACGTGGTGCTCTCCTGGCCGGGAGAGTCCCCCGTGGTGATCCTACTCTCAGTCAACCACCCCAAGGTCAAAGACAGGCATAACGGTGACTACAGCACGTGCGATAAACGCACAGGTAGCTAACCCGCACTGACACGCGGTCAGTCGTTTCCGTTAACGGGTGCGCCCAAAGCATAGCACGGAACCAGTACAGGGCAGAGCCCTCTCAGTAACAGGGGTCTAACCCCTCCACAGTAACCAAACAGGGGCCTTGCCCCTCCACAGTCCGCGCACCCTCGCCTGACTACCCTGGTTTGCCCAGTGGGCCTAACAAGTCGGTGTAGGAGGCTAGCAGAACCCCGGGGCCCGTGGGGTAGCTAGTACCTCCCTACACTAGTAGCTCTCCTCGGTACTATGTACACGAGGGCCAGCAAGTCGATACAAAGTGGCCAGTCCTAACCCCGGGTCCCTGGGGCGGCTGGCTCCGCTCTGCACTAAACAGGGGGACAGTCACTCTCCTTGATACTCTGTACTCAAGGGCCAGCTCACTTCCCTAATTCTATTCCATTCACCTTCTAGGAGTTCTACTCCTAATTTCCCGTAGGGTTCCAGCTCTTTTAACTCAACACAATCAGGTTTCACCTTTCCAGTTTCACGTTCGTACAATCCATGTTCTCAATCATGTTTATTTATTCATAGCAGGCAGCTGTTAATTCCTTTCCACATTTTCCAAGACTGCAGTATTCATACATTCCACTAGTTTTCCCGTCCTAGGATTCATGCCATATCCTAGGATCTATCATACAATCTAGCTTTCCAGCCCTAGGATTCATGCAACACCCTAGGATCTACCATTCAATCTATTTCTCATTCCTAGGATTCATGCAATGTCCTAGGTTCTATTTATGGTTTCATAATTTAACAGATTATACTTAAAGCCACTCTACCGGTTACAACAGGCGAACTGGGGGCGTGGTCGGGAATCCCACGTGCCTCCGCAACCCCCGAGACTGCAACGGAACGGGGTCCTATCACAAGGATCAAACACAGGGAATTTCTCAAAATAGTATACAGCTACTGTAGACGGGTAGAGGATGTAATTCCGAAAAGCACGCAACTCGAAACGCGGAAAACGGACCCCAAACGGGCCCTAAACGGGTCGAAAACGACGAAACAGTGCAAAATCAGACGTCTGGAACCTCTTCCAGACGTCTTAAAAAGTGGATCGGAGGTTACCTTTGCTCTGCGTGGTCTCTCAGACGTCCAGAAGCCTGCGGGGGCATCTGGCCTAGTTCCCAGACGTCCGATGGTCACCCCGGACGTCTGGAAGTCGTTCCCGTCGTCTGGCACTGCAGCCAGACGTCTGATTCGCGTTCGATGCGAATCTCAGAACCTGCGCGTACCCATTTCCTCTCTCTCTTAGTACGGTCAGTCGAAGAAGAGAAAGAAGACGGAAATAACTCACCTTTCAGACGTCGTGCCCGTCGTCTGGCTAGAAGCCCAAACGTCTGATTCTGGAAAAGTTTCCAGAACCAGGGTGCGACTCGCCCTCCGCTCGCAACACCCGGCCGCGCCGCGTCTCGTCCACCTACTGCTCAAACTGCAGCAGTCCCCCCCCCCACGTCGCTCTGCGCCCGCTGCGCCCCCGCCGGCCGGCCCTAGCAGCCCCAGCGAGCTCGCCCTCACGGTCAGGCGCCTCTTCCACGCGCAGCACCTCCTCCCACGCTCACCGTGGCTGTCGCTGCCACCGCTCACTCGCGCTCACTCTCACGCACTGGCTGGAAGGAGAAGAGGAAGGGGGCGAAGGTGACGGGAGTGAGGGAGAGGGCTTGGCCTTTTAAGGCCGCGCGAGGAGGAGAGAGAGAGAGCTGACAGGGTGGGTCTGCGGCCGCAGGAGAGAGGGAAAAAGAGAGGGAGAGAGAGCGTACGCAGGTCTGCGCGCCTGAGCGCGCAGACGAAACACGTGTGCCAAAAATAACCAATTCCCAGACGTCTGGAAGTGGTTCCAGACGTCTGGTCAGACGTGTGGGCCACCTCCCAGACGTCTTAAAAGACGTCTGAAGCGTGCGTTCGTAACACCAAGCCATTGCTTGAAAACATCTATTAAGAGAAACCCTAAGAAATTTGGCTCTTAAAAACACTTGCACCCTAAAAGACAAGACCTAATCAGCTCTCAAAGGAACTAATAGGTGAAGTTGATCCCTTGGATCAACCAACCTTTAACTTAGGTCACTCTTTGCACTCAAAAGGATAAAGTTCAAGTGAAAACCATAAGCACCTTGATCCTAACTAAAAGTGGTAGACTTAAGAGGTCAAGGTCCCCATTCTGGTCTACCTGGAATCTCAGTGACAAGAGAGGTCGGGTAGGGGAAACCCTGTAACCCGTGGGGGCGCTCTACCGTGTAGGGATCTTCGTGGGACTCACCCTCTCTGACTGCCCAGGTAATTCTCAAGTGGACAAACTTCTGATCAAGGGATCCATCTACCCCGAACCTCTATAGTCACCCAACATTTTGGGTGTCTTGATTGGGTCCAGCACCTGCTAAACTCATCCACTCCATCAGTGTATGTTTGGTAGGAGGTCCTTGAAACCTCCTTTAGAAATTCACTCTCCCCGAGGCCGAGCCTCGGTACCCTTGTTTGTGCAACCAACACTTCACATAGACCTCTCCTCTGATTTCGAACCCAACTCACCTTCTTCCTCCACAATGGCTCAGCCAGTTGAGGAAGAGAACAATCTGGAGCACCAGCTCTAACGACTCAATGACCTCTTCCAGAACTTCATGCACCCACCGCAGCGTCCCATGATGTGAGATCACTATAATCCCGCTGCGGTGGCAATTGAGCCTCGAGTCAAAATCCCGACTGGAGGACCTGATTCTGAACTGAAGCCCAACATGATTCATGCCATTCCTAAATTCCATGGGCTTAATTCTGAAGACCCCTTCCAACACATTAAACAGCTAAAGCATATGGCCCAGACTTTCAGGTCATATGCGCAAAATCGGGATATTCTCCTTATGAAGATGTTCTCTTTCTCCCTTATGGACAAGGATGCCCATTGGTATCAAACACAGACCCGGCCGATCAGCAATTGGGAGGAACTTCAGTCCGAGTTCCTGAAGAAGTTCTTCCCCGTTGGTCGAACCAATGCCTTGCGCCATCAGATTACTCACTTCACACAACAGATGGGAGAACCTCTTCATGAGGCATGGGATCGTTTTCAGGATCTCATGAGAAAGTGCCCCCATCACGGAGTTCCTAAATGGGAACAAGTTCAGTCTTTTTACCAAGGACTCCGTGAGGATATTAGACTGTTCGTCAATGCAACTTGCGGAGGGAATATCATGGGTCAACATGAGGACACCGTGTGGGAGATTCTCGAGAATATGTGCGAGAACTCCATCAATAATGACTCCATGGGACTATTCGACAGGACGAATACTCGCGCATCGACGAACCTAAGGGGAGCACACGAGACGCAGGGCCTATCCACATCAGTCGACCTAGAATTGATGGCCAGTCGATTGGACAAGGTCTCTATTATTGAGAAAAAGGTGGATGAGCTGACTCAGCACTTGCAGCGAGCCACCTCTGCGCAGAATTCCTTTGCACAGCCTCCTTCCGCACGGGAGACTGTGCAGAACATTTTCCACCGACCTTCTGGGGTGGACTCGTATCCACCCCATCTGACTCTCGGGTCAGAGGAACCTCCGACCCTTTCTATACTAGCCAGGGGAATTCCACTCCCCCATTCTCTGACTTTTCTAAGGCTCCTCAGACCTGCGAGGACCTCAACGCCATCCAGAATGACCCATTTTCCAACAGCTACAACCCTGGATGGCGAAACCATCCCAACTTCCAGTGGGTGGGGAATTCCTAGAATCCAAGGCCATCCTTTTAGCCCTGTCCACAAGCACCTCGTCCTTACCAGCCGCCTCAGCCTCGGCCCAACCCTACTTTTCCATCCGGGCCAAACCAAGACCAAATGTCCCTCATCCTTCAAACTCTGGCTGACATTCAGAGAACGAATGCGGCTATTCAAAAGCAACACAAGGATGAAATCATAGAGGTCTGAAACCAACTGGCCCAGTTGGTGAATTCTCGCCAACCAGGCACACTTCCTTCTCAGCCTCTTCCCAACCCTAATAGTGTGCCGACCTAGCAGCGCGTTATGAACCCAAACTCGGGCCAAGCACATATGGTTTATCAGGCCCCCTCTATTCCTTCACCTAACGGGATGGAGGCTTCAACTTCCTATGCAGGATACCAGCAGCAGCAACCCATCCTACCAAACCCTAACCAGAACCAGGCAGGGCTGAATTGTGTAACCACCCATAGTGGTAAGGAGACCCAAGATCCACCTTATCCAGACCACTCCAAGCCTGGTAGTGACCCAAACCCTAGGACAGTAATCAGGATGTTCCTATCCTTGTCCCAAATCAAAGACCTGGACCTATCCTAGAGGAACCAACCAAGGTTCCATTTCCTGAGGCCTTGACTAAGGGAAAGAAGACAACCAAATCCGTGGCTCCTGAGAAGGACCTGGTCAAGCTCTTTGAGCAGGTCCAAATAAACATCCCCTTGATGGATGCAATCTGCCATGTACTGACTTACGCACGATTCCTGAAGAATGTGTGTACACTTCAGCGTAAGCTGCGAACCAAGAGTGAGAGTCCAATTGTACTGTCAGAGCAAGCCAGCTCTGTAATCCTGAGCAGACTCCCACCCAAGGCAAAAGACCCAAGCACTCCCCTGATTTCATGCAAGATAGGTGAGACCCAGTTTGACAGAGCATTGTTAGACTTAGGTGCCTCCATCAACTTGATACCTACATCCCTACTCAATCATCTAGAAGAATCCGAGCTAAAATCGACCGAGGTGACATTGCAGCTAGCAGACCGATCTATCAAGTCACCCAAAGGAATTCTTAAGGATGTTATTGTTAGGGTGAGGGATTTCTATTTCCCTGTATACTTCATAGTCTTAAGCATAGACGCACCTGAAAACCCAAGGGATACACCGATCATACTAGGGAGACCTTTTCTGGCCACTGCAAGGGCCAACATTAGTTGGGAGGAGGGCCAAATAGAACTGAAATTTGGAAATCAAACCCTAAAAATTGATATCTCTAAGGCCCAACAAGGGATTAATTGCAGTGTCATTGAACAAATCTGTGATGTTAGGGCTTTGGTTGATGAAACACAATTTAAGAATAACCTGATTATACCTCATCAACAACAAGAAGATCTTGAACCGCAATTAGAGGAGTCAGACCCTGATTTAGACAAACCCATAACTCCTATCCTTGTACCTCACATCACTCTGAACCACCCGCTGCTGCTGATAACCCCATCCTTGAACTCAAACCCCTTCCTGATCATTTAAAATACATCTTTTTGGGTTCTAATCAGACATTTCCTGTGATTATAAACTCCAGACTCACTCCTAATCAGGAATCCCGTCTGATTGTTGTTCTCCAGCAACATCGCAGAGCCATTGGTTGGACTCTCGATGACTTGACTGGAATAAGTCTCTCTTATTGCACCCATCGTATCTATTCTGAAGAGGGCGCACAACCTTCCCGTGAGATGCAAAGACGTTTGAATCCCAATCTGTAGGAGGTCGTAAAAAAGGAGATCATTAAGTGGCTAGATGTAGGGATCATCTACCCGATCTCCGACAGTCGTTGGGTGAGCCCAATCCCGGTTGTGCCTAAAAAGGCAAGGCTTACCACCATTACGACTGAAACCGGAGAGGTCATACCTACCCGAATAGCCAACTCATGGAGAGTCTGCATAGATTACCGAAGACTCAATTCCTCCATGAAGAAGGATCATTTCCCACTACCATTCATTGATCAGATTCTCGAGAAGTTAGCGGGAAATAGATTCTTCTGCTTTCTTGACGGGTACTTCGGTTATAACCAAGTGGCGATTCATCCTGAGGACCAAGAGAAGACCACGTTCACCTACCCCTTCGAGACGTACGCATTCCGAAGGATGCCTTTCGGTCACTGCAATGCACCCGCGACTTTTCAACGGTGCATGCTTGCCATATTCTCTGATATGGTAGGTGATTATCTGGAAGTCTTCATGGATGACTTCTCAATTTTCGGGGCATCATTTGATGATTGCCTCCAGCACTTGGTTCATATACTCAGGTGTTGCATCGACGTAAATCTGGTTCTTTCCTGGGAAAAGAGCCACTTTATGGTGCCTGAAGGGATCATCCTAGGTCATCTAATTTCTGAGAAAGGCAACCAAGTGGATCAAGCCAAGGTTGATCTGATTTCTCGACTTCCTATGCCTAGCTTGATCAGGGACATCTGTTCTTTTCTGGGGAACGTCAATTTTTACAATCGTTTCATCCCTGATTTCTCGAAAATCATGTGCCCCCTGACTACTCTCTAAGGATGTACCCTTTGAGATTTCCAAGGAATGCACTCAAGCTTTTGAGAACCTTCGTGACCGAGTCACCCAGGCCCCGATCCTACAGTCCCCTGATTGGTCTCAACCCTTTGAGATCATGTGTGATGCATTTGATTTCGCTATAAGAGCGGTTCTAGGGTAGAAAGTTGACGGGAAACCCGTGGTCATCTACTACGCTAGCAAAACACTTGACGAGGCTCAGCGTAACTATACAGTTACAGAGAAAGAGCTGCTAGCTGTAGTATTTGCCCTCGAAAAATTCCGATCCTATCTCCTGGTTCACACATTATAATCTACTCGGATCACACAACTGTGAGGCATCTCCTTGCCAAGAAGGATGCGAAGCCTCGATTAATCCGATGGATCTTGTTGTCGCAAGAATTCGACCTCAAGATTAGCGACGAGGCGGGAAGACAGAACATGGTAGCTGACCACTTATCTCGCCTTCCTTCTGAGATCATTAACCCTTCTGGACCCATCACGGAGCATTTTCCTGATGAGCACCTGCTGACTATTGGTACTAGGCTTCCATGGTTTGCTAATATAGTAAACTACCCGGCATCTCATCAGATCCCGTCTGATTGGCCAAAGGCCAAGAAAGACAAGTTGCGCTCTGATGCCAAGTACTACATTTGGGAAGACCCGTACCTTTTCCGTATAAGTGCTAACCAAATCATCTGGAGATGTGTCCCGGAGGGAGAAATCAATGATATTCTCTCCTTCTTCCATGACCAGGCATGCGGTGGCCACTTCTCTGGGCACAAAACCACATCAAAAATCCTCCAGTATGGCTTTTATTGGCCTACTTTATTCAAGGACGCATACAGTCACTGCAAGACATGCAGTCGTTGCCAAACTTTGGGCAACATGAGCCAACGCGACATGATGCCTTTGCAGCCGATTCTCGTATGCGAAATCTTCGATATTTGGGGGATTGATTTTATTGGCCCCTTCCCTATTTCGGACGGCTTCGACTACATTCTGCTTACTGTAGACTACGTGTCCAAATGGATCGAAGCCATTCCGACCCAAACCTATGATCATAAGATCGTTATCAAATTCATTCATCAAAATATCTTCTCACGGTTCAGGATTCCTCGTGCAATCATCTCTGACGGAGGGACCCATTTCACCAATGCTCAGTTCAGGTCACTAATGACCAAATACGGGGTGTCTCACCGAATCTCTACTCCTTACCACCCCCAGACTAATGGTCTAGCTGAGCTATCAAATCGGGAGATCAAGAAAATCCTGCAGGTCACTGTTCGACCTAACAGGAAGGACTAGTCGTCCCGACTTCTGAAAGCTTTGTGGGCTTATAGGACTACCCACAAGACCCAATTAGGCATGTCTCCTTTTAGACTAGTGTATGGGAAGGCGTGTCACCTTCCCATCGAACTGGAACACAAAGCTTATTGGGCAGTACGGAGTTGCAATCTAGATCTTTCTAAGGCTGGAACCCACAAAAAGCTTCAGATTAGCGAGATCGATGAATTACGCCTTGATGCGTAGGAGAACTCGTGAATCTACAAAGAGTGGGTTAAAGCCTTCCATGACAAGCACATATCTAGAAAGATCTTTCATCCTGGTCAGAAGGTCCTACCCTTCGATGCCTGACTCAAACTCTTCCCTGGGAAACTGCGATCCAAGTGGGTCGGACCATATCTTGTCCGACAAGCTTTTGGAAATGGAGTGGTCGAAATCAGTCTGCTCAGCCACGATTCCGAACCTTTTATCATGAACGGTCAGAGACTCAAACCGTTCATCGATGTAACCTCTACAGATTTGGCTGAGTCATCATTTATCCTCCATTCTCCCTGAACATATTGCGCCCAGCCGATGGCGTAAAACTCAACACTCAATGGGAGGCAGCTCGTCATTCTTTTTGAAAAAAACCCGAAACCTTTTCTGACACCTCTTCGCACTTAAGGTTCATCCTTTAGGATAGCCGACTCCACCTCAGGTGCTTACATCTGAGATTAGAAATCGTCCGCAACAATCACCCCGACCCATCCACTCACCAAAATACCTGTCATAATGTATGAACTAAGCTAAATAAAAACCCTCCTAAGTTACAATGAGGATATTGCAAATCTTAGGCATGGGGGGTATGTAAGTGCAAAACTTGTAAGAAAAGGTTTTAAACAAAAAAATTCACATATGCCAAAAACACCATAAAAATTAAAAAAAATTGAAAAAGAATAATAAAATGAGAGGAGGAAAGAAATTTTTGTGGACTTTACAAAGGAGGAGGAGAAAAAGAACAAAATAAAAAAAAGGGAGCACAAAATGAAACAAAGTGATAGTTATTAGCAAGAAATTAAGGAATTAACCTAAGTGCTGGACCACATTAAGAAAGGAAAAAGGAAAGTGCACAACATGATTAGTAAGAATGCAAACCTTAGGCAATCTTGGATAGACTCTTAGTACCCATTAAGATCTAGATATTCCTCAAGAGGTTGAGGAAAATGAAAAGCTTAAGTATTAGGTTCAAGGCTTAGGGAGTATTCGGCCTCGTTAACTAACTTTTGGTTTGCGGGACTCAGTAACCTAAGCACCCAAATTTACACACACAGTCTGGTTCAGTAAGCATAAGTATCAAAATCACACAAAAGCGTTTCAAAATCTTCTGAAAAGTCACCTAGATTAGGAGCAGTCGATCAACACAAGTTGATTTGGACGAGTTCCCGATGCGAAGAGGTGGGAAATTCCCCTCGAAAATGCGTAAGAAAATATCATCTCCTCGGTGCCTGTCTCTTAGGATATTTACATATCCTACTGGGGGCATGTAAGCACTCTGCTGGTTCAGATTCCATGGATGGCATTATCACGAAGTGTCAATTGCCAGGGTCTGAATTCGACCACGGAACACCATGGACGGGATTATCTCGAAATCACGAAAGCCAGGGTTTTGGGGGTTACCATGGGTGATGCTATCTCGAAGCATCAACTGCCAGGAACCCTTGAGGATTGATGATGGGGATAAGGAATCCGATACAGATCGTGTTGTGAAGCCAATCATAACTTAGAATTAAAAAGAAAAAGAGAGAGAAAACTCTCCAAACATATAAATCTTCTGTCTCTCTCTTACAAAACGCACTACGAACTGAACCAAGGCTAAAATTATCTCAAGCACAGGTGTTTTAACCATGAAGTCCAATAAACCTTAGGTTAGTTCCTGTAGGCCTTAAAAACCTTTGCTAAAGACTGAGGCTAAAGCTAGACAGATCTGGATCTTGGTTGGTACTAGTGTACCTTTTAGGCCTATGATTGGCATTCTACCTAATCAAGGATACATGAGAAAAAGCACTTATCTAAACTTGATAAGAAATTCATGGTCTAGAACAAAGGTTAAAACCTTAAAATTTTGCTAAGGGACTAGCAAAAGCTAGGCATGGGGGTATGATGAGAGCCTCATCATGAACCCTAACTGACACAATTTGATCTAAATAAGTGTGAAAAAGCTCCTACAAAACCTAAAGAAAAGCCTAACTTAGAGAATTCTAAATTGAAGAATAAAATAAGTTATAAGGGGTAAAATTGTAATTTTACCAATGCAGTGCACAACTAGGATGTTTAAGGGTCTGAATACAGGTCAAATGAGCTTAATAAGAAAGAAAGTGGGCTAAACTGAGCCGAAAAGGGTTATAGAAACTTTTAGGAATTAAATGACATTCTGTAACCCTAAAAATAAACCTTCTTTAATTCATGAGGTTCTAGGCAGGATAAAAATCAACTAAACCCTCTAAAATTCATGGAAAAATATTCCCTAGGGCTTAGAATCTTCAATTTGGCCTTTGCAACCTATCTTGAACTAAATTGAGAACCATGCCCAAATTTTGACCTAATTTAGGTTTTTGTGCAAATTGATCGGTCAAATGTGGTCAAACCTAAAATCAAATTACACTATTGAATTTCTTAGGTTCAAATTAGGTTGGTACAAAAATTTGGGTCTAAGAGAAGACCATCTTAACCGACTTTACAAATTGGTCCTCTTGAATTACTTTTTGACCCTTATCTTTTTAAACCCTTGCATTTAACCCCCTATCCTCACTTTCGTTCTTGGCAGAACGGCCCCTCCTGCCACCCCACGTAGGCGTTATACCTCCGGCAACCTTGCGCGGAGGATGGCACCGCGCAGGGTATGGGGGTCGCTCTCAGGAACGAACGGGGGGTTCCCTGCGTCGTCCTCTTTCGCAGGGACCCTCCCCTTTGACCTGCAGTTGCCCATGCCTCTCGTGCAAACGCACGACAGGCACTGGTCTGATTTCCAACCATATCTCTGGCAAACTCCTCACGTCGCTCCCTCGAGATCCTCTCCTCGCCAGCACCTTTATAAGGAGCGGAAGGGGCAGTCGTTTCCTTCAAGCTCGTTTTGGCCGAAGAACACCCCAAACTTCGTCTCCTCTCACTCCGGTCAAATAGCCCAAGCCTCCAGCGATCTTTCTTCCTCATCCTCGTCGCTCTGCTGCCATACCTACAGCAGAGCTCACTCCACCTCGTCTTCCTATGCCAGGCCGCACCAACTGGCACCTCTAGATCCCTTCCTCGTCACTGTCACCCCCCTTCTGGGCACCTTCGTCCCCAGCTCCGGTAAGCACGCACCGGGCGCCC
Organism: Thalassia testudinum; assembly: GCA_037157565.1. NCBI lineage: Eukaryota > Viridiplantae > Streptophyta > Magnoliopsida > Alismatales > Hydrocharitaceae > Thalassia > Thalassia testudinum. The sequence goes on from JAZHRO010000059.1 coordinate 60,547,869, forward strand.
CCTCTTTCCCTCTTCGTCAATTGAGCAGGTAGAAACCTTCCTCTTGTTCTCCTCTTAATTTTCCCCTCTTAAATTGACATTTTTCACCCCTCGACTGCCGCTACCACCTCCATCTGCTTCACCTCCGGCCACCAACTCCGGCAAGGTCGCTCCACCTCCACAGGCCATTCCACCCCTTGCCGACAAGCCCTGAAGCTCCCCCTCACTCCACTTGAGCATTTCCCCCACTCCATTCACCACCCCGCACCTCCAGACCACCCCTCAAACACACCCAATTGCACCTCTGCAGTGTGCCATAAGCACACGGCCGCAGGCACTTTCCCGCCACGCCAACCCCCGCACCGCCTTCGCCGTACTCTGGCGAAGCTTCCTGAGCTGTCTGACGTGGCCGTGAGGCCATTTTCGTGCTTTCAGGTCTCGACCCCCTCGCCGCCATTGACGAACAGCGGGAGCTGCTTAGTGAGCAGCTCCAGGCCCCTTCAGCACCAGGTGCAGGCCCCAGGCAATGCGGGATACTTCCGCGAGTGTGCCCAGGTTCTCAATTGGGGTCCCATGCCTTCGCTACTGCCCCAATTGCTCGTAGCTTCTTGCCTGCAGGCACGCGGAGCAGAGGTGGGACTTTAGTCCCACCTCGGAAGTGTGTGGGCGCATGCCCACACATAAATTGAAAAGGTGCTCTAGGCATTTCACCTCGAAACACTGGGGTGAGGTCCCTCCTCACCTATCACCTGGGTCTTGTCCGTGGCTCTTCCCATGTGGACTTGACCCAACCCGACTACCCCCACTCTTGTGCACTCCTCGCGCACCACCCACTCCGGTGCACCTGGACTCGGGCACGCAACCCGACCCGATTACCCGACTTTAGGAGAGCATACCGAAGAGAGATTCAGAGAGAGAGAGACGTGGGAAGAGGGTAGGGTAGGTTTTGCACTGAGCTTGTGCATGTGTGTAGGGAACAGGTGAGGAAGGAAGAAGCAAGGAGCTGCTGAAGAGAAGAAGGAAGGAAGAAAGAAAGAAGAAGAGGAAGAGCAGTGGCTGGGACTTAGCCGTAGAGAAGAAGGAGAAGGAAGGAAGGAGAGGAGCAGAAGAAGCTAGAGAAGCCAAGAGGAAAGAAAAGAAGAAGGAGAGGCTGATCAGATAAGGCGTCTGATTTCTGAATCAGATGTCAGAAAGAAAGGAAGGGGTGAAGCAGAAGAGAAGAGTAGAGGACAGGCCAGAGAAAGAGAAAAGAGAAGGAGGGAGCCTCTGCAGCAAAGAAGAAGAAGATGCAGAAGAAAGTAGAAAATCAGAGAAGAAGAGGAGGAAGAAGAAGAAGGACATAGCAGCTGAAGAAGGAAAGAAAGAGAAGGAGGCAGTTGCTGCAAAGAAAGAAGAAGAAGAATGAGGAAGACAGGATGAAGAAGAGAACTGGCTGAAAGAAAAGAAGAAGAGAGAAGAAGAAAAAGCCAAGAAAAGAATATTTGCTCTCTCTCTCTCCTTTGTCTTAATTTTTGTAAAACAATATATATTGTGAATTCATATGCTTCTGGAATCATAGTTTGCTCCCTGAGTTTGACCTCGGGAAACTTTTAATTCCGAGTAATAAATTGTAAACTGGTAGTAGCTTTTCATGATATACTACAATGCCTAGAACTTCAAAACACACGAAACCCTAGCGAGCCAACCAGTAACCAAGAAGCAAGAAAGTAAACCACATTCATTATACTAAGTAACTAACAGTAACAAAAGTATAATAGTAAAGAAGTAAAACTACTACGGTACACACCACCACAACAGTAGAAAGGTGAACGGGTACAAGAATATAATGTGCAGAACAAAAGAGTACTGAATATAAACGTACAAGAAACTACTCACTACTACAAATGAGTACAAAAAGAGCTACACCTACTGAGCTCTACTGGGCCCAGCACCCTCTGCAGCCGTAGGCTCTGGCTGCTCAACACCTGGACCTGAAAAGGGTTATGAGTACAAAACGTCAGCAAACGCTGAGTAGAGTGGCAACCAACTAACTAAAGAAGTAAAGGTGGATAGGTAGCTATTGATTTTCAATTTCTTTCTTTCTTTAACTAATTATTCTTTCTTTCACCACTTGGTTTATTTATCAGGTCTCTTTCTTGATCTCGAATGTTCCTCGTCGGAACGATCTTGATTGCAGTCTTTTCCAAAGAGTAGAAGTTGCACGTGGTGCTCTCCTGGCTGGGAGAGTCCCTCGTGGTGGTCCTACACCCAGTCAACCACCCCAAGGTCATGGACAGACGTAACGGTGACTACGGCACGTGCGATAAGCACACGGGTAGCAACGCCGCACTGGCAAGCAGTCAGTCGTTTCCGTTAGCGGGTGTGCCCAAAGTACAGCACAAAACCCATATAGGGCATAGCCCTCTCAGTAACAAGGGTCTAGTCCCTAAGAACCAAATAGGGGTCTCGCCCCTCCACAGTCCGTGCACCCTCGCCTGGCTACCCTGGTTTGCCCAGTGGGCCTAACAAGTCGGTGTAAGGCGGCTAGCTGAACCCCAGGCCCCGTGGGGTGGCTAGCTTTCTCCCTACACTAGTAGCTCTCCCCGGTACTGTGTACGCGAGGGTCAAGAAGTCGATACAGAGTGGCCAATCCTAACCCCGGGTCCCAACCCAAGGGCGGCTAGCTCCACTCTACACTAAACAGGGGGGGATAGTCGCTCTCCTTGGTACTCCGTACTCAAGAGTCAGCTCACTTTCCCACTCACATTTCCAATTCCATTCCATTTATTTCCAGGAGCTCTACTCCTAATTCCCCGTAGGGTTCATACTCATATTCCTCAGGCCATTTCATATCAGGTTTCATCATTTCTATTTCCATTCTCAGGTTATACACATGCAACATGTAATTCTACTGTTCACATTTCCATATTCAGGTCATTCACAGGTAGCTCGTGTTTCTAACATTCACCTTTCCATTTTCGAATTATATACATGCAGCCCATATTATGTCATTTCAATTATTCAACAGGAAAGTTACATGCAACAATTAACTGGCACAAATACTACATATTCCATAGGCAACTGTTATTCATTTACAGGCAATTATTATCATTCTATCTACTCATTTAAGACTGCAATTCATTCATTCAATACAGACATTTCGGTATTTCTAGTCCTAAGATTCATGCCACATCCTAGGTTCTAATCATTCATTCCACACATGCATTTAGGTTTTAATTAAATTAAGGGGAAGCCACTCTACCAGTAAACCTGGGAGTAATGGGGGCTTGAATGGCAGGCTCACGTGCCTCAGCAAGCCCCGAACCTACAAAGGAAATCGATCCTATCACAAGGATCAATCACAAGAGAATACTCAGAATAGTATAGAAAGTCTTCTAACAAGTAGAGGAAATCATACGAGAAACATCGGTATCTTAATTGCAGAAATCAGACCTCAAACGGACCCTAAACGGGTCAAAAACAGTGTTCCTGACTCAAATCAGACGTCTGGAACAACTTCCAGATGCCTTAAAAGTGTCCAGTATCATACCTCCGGTCCTGCTCCACTCCTCAGAAGTCCAGGAACTCCGCTGGACCGTCGAGACCCAGTTCCACATGTCCGACCACCTCTCCGGACGTTTGGAAACGCTTCCCGTCATTTGGTGCCTTGCCCAGACGTCCAAAGTGCGATGGAGGGCATGTCCCGCACCTTCCCGAAGCAACTCCTATGCAAATCAACCAAATCTTCTCAAAACAGCATGAAACAGTGCATCGGCGGAGCGGCCTGCATGGCCGTATCCGCAAAGGAGACGTACCTTCGCGAAGCCACGTCCTTCGACGTCTGGTACCACCTTCAGACATCTGCACCGTCGTCTGGCGGTCACTCCAGACATCTGATTCTAGGAAAATCCCAGAACCAGAACCTGCTTCCGCCTTCTCACGCCGCACGTGGCTGCGCCACGCCCTCTCGCCTGCTACTCCGGCTGCAGCAGTGTCAGGAAGGACCTCCCCGACGCACTCCTCTGCCCTACGTACACGCCACTCCGGCCGTAAGCTCATCGGCAAGCTTCCACGTGAGCTCGCAAGCTTACTCTCCTCTCCTCTCACGCCACTCCTCTCCGCCGTCCTCACTCTGCTGCTCTTGCTGGAGAAAGGAGGAAGTTGCTGGGAAGTGGGGGTGGAATGAGGGAGAGGAGGGGGCTTATATAAGGGTGTGGGTTTAGGGTTTTTGTCAGGCGGAAGGAGAGAGAAGAAGAAGAAGAAAATGAGGGACGTGTACTATCTGCACGCAGCACGTGCGCAAACACGAGCTCGTACACGAAATTTTTGATTTTCAGACGTCTGGGAATGGGTCCAGACGTCTGACCTAAAGTCCAGATGTCTTAAAAAAAACTTAACAACACGGGTCTTAACATGCTACCTTTCTTCTCCCTCTCTCTCGACTGTCATTGTGGATTATGGGAAAACCAAGATCAATTCGGATTTTGTCTTTCCCTTGGGAGATATATAGAGGAATCCTACCCCATCCTAATATGATGGAAATCCTTGGATCTCAATCTAAGGGTTGAGATCTAGTCCTACTTGAATTTTGCACAATAAGCTCATAACTATTTATGGCTTATTTAGATTTGGTATCCAAATAATATTTAATTGCTATCCAAACCTTTCATATCAACCCCGATCAAATTGGGCCCAATTAAATATTAAGTCAAATGTTATTTAATTCCTTAAAAATAATTAATTTCTCTAGAAGTAGGGACCCATCAAAATCACCATTTGTTTCATCATGTCAATAGCAAAGCGTTTAGGATTCTTGGATTATAGCACTATGCCCCCGTATGTATTCCAAATACCTATAAATCCTTCAGACGTGAAGGACAATATTACCCTAAGGTCTAATCTCATTAGACAACTATCATTCCTTGTTGGATAACATTATTTATGGCATTTCTTTATATCATTAGAAAAAGAATGAATACCAGCTCATTTCCAAAAAGATTGTATTCTTCTCGTTCATACTTGTGTTTGATCAATACTCTGCGACCACATGTGAAATTTGTCTTTTCCAATATACTTAGAGTGAGCTCTCACTTTCAATCTATTGCATACAATGATGAAGTGTATTTGTGATCCTTTTGAGAAATCATGTGTCTCCTATTCTCTCCAACATGCAACCAACTTTCCAATATCAACACTGAAGTGGGTGCATCTACCATTGGTCTGCCAAATGCATGTGTTCATGAATGGAGACAGATGTTTACTCAAATCAAAGGATACGCCTTCTTCATGACAGCATTGGAGGTAGACTTCAATTATCTCTTGTTTCATCAAGTAAACTCATTGACTCAACCCACATAATAGTTTTGAATCCTCATTCAAGAACTTCAATCAACCAATAATTTTTAGAAAAGGTTATCATCCAAACTCAAATTGAAAACAAATGATCGAACCAAATATAATGGTTTCTTGATGTGTTATCAGATCCTTTAAACTGTTTAAATCTCTAAGTCAACACACATCGAATTTATTCGATCTGACTAAATACATCACTCTATTCATACTGGGGACCTAATTCACGTACTGGAAATAATCTAATTCTTTTATTAATATGAAATATAATCCCATTACATTATTCGATTCGCTTTCTCAAGGAACACAAAATCTAACAGACTCCTACTTGCTTTTAGAGTTATTTCAGAACCTCTTCCAACCTCATATGACTAACATGTCGATCAAATGACTCTCTAGTCATAGCCTTGGTCAACGAATTAGCAACGTTATCCGCAAAGGCCACCTTCGTGATGATCACATCGCTGCACTTAGTGATCTCTTGAATGATATGGTACTTCCTCTCAATAGACTTACTCTTCTAGTGAGAGCAAAGTTCCTTTGCTTGCACAATGGCACCTGTGTTGTCGCACAACAGTGACATTAGCAATTGTATTGAGGAAACTACGCGAAGCTCCTCAATAAACTTACATATCCACACCGCCTCCTTTAAAGCATTAGATGCAGTGATGTACTCAGCATCTATTGTTGAATCAGCCTTAGTATTGCTTCTTACTTCTCTAGTTCATAGAACCACCATTCAACATGAAAATAAGCCTTGACATAGACTTTCTATCATCAATATGTAATTGAAAGTCAAAGTCAGTGTACCCCAATACTTGGAGATCTTCATCTCCAAAGACTAGATCTTAGTCTTTTGTCCTCCTTAAGTACTTCAAAATGTTCTTGATAGTAGTCCAATACTCTTGTCCTGGGTTGGATTGGTAACAATTTACTACTCCCACTGCGCAACAGATGCCTTGCCTAATGTACAACATGGCATATATCAGACTTCTCACTAGAGAAGCATATGCACATCCTCCCATGACTCTCTTCTCTTAACCTATTTAGGGAGACATTCCCTTCAACAAAGAAATCTCTTGTATAATTGGGAGAAAGCCCTTAGAGTTATCCATGAGGAATCTCTCCAAGATCTTGGTGTTGTATCCCGATGATCCTCCTAGACCACATGTTAATTAAGAGTCGTTATGTTGTAGTATAGATGTAATCCAAATGGATGTCATGTCATTTATTTAATTACATAATTTTACTGGTTTATTCAATGTCATTTATTGGGAGGTGGTTATTAATATATCCACTCTCTATTATCCAAAAATGCTCTTTTATTCCAAAAATATTAAGTTTTTTTACAAAAGAATGAAAGAATCAAAGAATTAATTAAATATGTTAATTATATACAAAATGAATCAGTTAGTGTTAATTACAATACCTCAAACATATTCACAAGTATAAACGTATCAAAAATCACTCTAAACTTCACTAGGTTAGTTATTTACAATGATACCTAACATATGCCTAAGTGTTGGCACAAAAAGAGACTAAATATACATTATATTAACATATGTAGCTATTTATACTAACATATAATACTATGTACAGTGACGTATATAAGTGTCACTAAAGCCTTAGGAACATATAAACAAAACTAAGGCAAAAATTTGTAGATAGTACTATACGTCTACTATTTATACATATACATTAGTACTTAACTTATTACATACACACTTACACACCTACATCACACTAACACTTAACATGTATATCACACTTTAACTTAACACTTAACTCACGCACATATACACACAACACTTAACCATTTTAATGTTAACTTAACACTAATTTAACCTACGCTTAGTTAAAAATTATTGGCTGGCGGGCCCTCCGTTCACAGGATCAACGTCCCTTTTCAGGGTCGAATCGGTACCAATACTAGATGGGCCATAATTTGATTAGGGTGTATTTTAGGTATAATTTCATGCCCAAGCGCGCCTACCACTACTAGAAAAATGTGATATGTCATTGGTTCCTTTCTGTTGATTAATAAAATCGACGACAATATTATTTTTATCGTCACTTACTAAAATAAGCGACGACAAAGGCTTGTACTCGACCAACCATACATTGAAGAAAAGCGATTGGGTGCGTAGTTGTCATTAATATTCGCCGTTGTTGTAGTAAGCGATGGCAAATTTTTTTTACCGTCGGTTGGTAGAATATGCGACGGTAAATATATTTTTACTGTTAGTTAGAGTAGTAAGCGACGGCAAAGGAATAGTATACAATTACGTATCCCTCCCCTCCTCACTAACTCCTCGAAGAGCGACTGAGTTTTAATTGTGTTTTTGCTGTCGTTTGTTTAGAGAAGTGACGACGAATGTATTTTTGTCTTTCCAGATGTCCAGACATATTGTCAGACGTCTGGCCTGTCATCTGGGCAACTTATCCTGGAACCCTATTTCGATCTAGTGAAAATAGGAAGGAAAGCATCTTAAGATTAGACGTCTGACATTTATCTCAGACGTCTTATAATTGAAGCTTTGCCATCGTTTAGAGAAAGAAGCAATGGCGAAAGGTCGGTTAAAATTTTCAACCAAAATTTGGGCTCGAAGGAGGAGTGATTTAATTGATCCCTTGCCGTCGGTTTTTGACATAACCGATGGTAAAGATCTATTCATCATACTTATGCGTAGAGTCCTCTCCTCCCCGCACAACTCAAAAAACCCTATCCTCTCCTCTCCTTATCCTCATGGGTGACCACCCTCCGTCGTCTGCACGTCGCTCCTCACTCTCCGTCAGTCGCCGATGCTCCTCCTCCTCAAGTAGCTCCTCGTTGCTCCACCCTCCTCCTCCTCCTCTTCATCCTCCTCCTCCTGCTCCTCTTGCCGACATCGTCCTCCTTGCCCTGACCCCTCCTGTGGCCCCTCCTTCCCGACCCCCTCCTCTTCCTCTTCCTCCCTGACCCCTCCCGCTGGCCTCCTCCTCCACACTGACCTCCTCCTACCTACCGCCTCCTCCACCCTGCCCCCTCTAGCCACCCCTCCTCCTCCTCCCCAACCCCCTCCTCTTCCTCTTCCCCCTCCTGTCATCCTCCTCCTCCTCCCTGACCCCTCCTGTTGCCCTCCTCCTCCTTCCCGACCTCCTCCTCCTCCCTGACCTCCTCCTCCTCCTCCTCCTCCTCCTCCAACCCGAGCCCCTCCTACCAGCCTCCTCCTCCACCCTGCTCCCCTCATGCCACCCCTCCTTCTCCTCCCCGACCCCCTCCTCCTCCTCCTCCCCCTCCTGCCATCCTCTCCTCCTCCTTGCCACCCTCCTCATCTTGCAGGGAATGCCCCTACCCTCCCTCCTCCTCCTCCTCCTCCTCCTCCTCCTACTACTACTACTACTACTACTGCGCCTTCCCCCATGCTCCTCTCCTTCTTACTACCACCCTCCTCTTCATCCCCTTCTCATCCTCTTTCCTTATATCAAATTAATATGTTAAGTTATTAATAACATAATGATTTATTATTTAATTTATTTTGTGTTTTTGAATTTACAAATTGTTGGTGACGTTCACGCTTGGTCACACTCACAGGTTGTAGTACATCAAAGGTATAATTTCATTTCTTTAAATTTATTTTTATGATATTTTAGGACTATATCAGATGTAGGGTGTGCTCACATAATGTTATTTGTGTGAATGTATGGTGAGATGTGCCCACATAATGTCATTTGTTTGAATATATGGTGGGGTGTTCCCACTTTTATGCACTTTATATTTTTATGTGATGCATTGTTATTGTAGGGTGTGCCCACTTTTATTATGTCTGTTATTTTGATATGCAGGTTTATGAAAAAACTTAAAATTTAAGGGGAAACTCTACCAAAATTTTTAAAATTATTTAATGTTAAATGTATTGGTTGGTTGGGGATTTAGGGTTAGGTTGGGCTTTGGTTAGGTTATGTTAAGATTTGGTTAGGTTATGTGCATAGCCTCCAGTTTCCACTACGCCGTGCACCCCTCACACCATCATCCTTGTTGTCGCGAAGGGGATCTCTTCCGCCATTGCCGTCTCACGAGTTGTTGTTGAGGTGGACGGTGGGAAAGAAGGCATCAAGGCAGATGTCGTCATCGTGTAGGGAGGGGAAGGGAAGGGGGGAAAGGGAGGGAGAGGAATTGGAGCTCGGTGGAGATGTCAAAGGAGAAGGAGGGCAAGTTAGAGAGGGAGAGATGTCAACGAGGGAGTGAATGACAATGAGGGAGAGACGTAAACATGTTAGCGCTATGATGTCGAGGATCTTATATCAAGGAGAGATGCCCGTGAGAGCCTCCTCTCCAATTGCTTCTCTTCTCTACTGCAAGTCATTATACTTTATCAGCTACACTCTCAAGTGCCGCAACCTACCAGCCAAAGCCCTCTTGGCAGGGGTGGTGGAGGAGTGGTCGCCCTCAAGCTTGCAGAGGAGAGCAGTAGAGTCGATGGTGGAGAAAGGATGCACTCTAAGAGGGAGACGATGACGGTGATGCGGATGGTGAGGAGGTAGTCGGGTCGGAGGAGGGGTGGTGTTAGTGGGAGGAGTCGCCGTTGCTGGGGTGTGGGGGAGGGATCGGAGGGTGGAGGTGTCCCTATTAGGGCTCTAGTGAGGGGGTGGGTGGGACGGGCGGAGGAGGGAGGACCGAGGGGGGATGAGGGTGAAGGGGCGGTGGTGGAAGTTTCCCTCGTAGCTATCAGTCCAGGTGGTGCTTTCTTCCATTTTTCTTGGACTAGGTCCTTAAAGCTCGATTCCTTAAGCCACAAATTTTCAAATTTTAAGTAAATGGACACCTACAATCATTTAAGATGTTAATCTACAAAAACTAAGCCCAAAAAATCATTTCATGTGTATGATTAATCAAAACCAGTTGCAATCTCCAATCAAATTAATTCAAAGTCCATTTAGAAACTCCATCTAAGCTTCTGAACCATTTTTGAACCTTAACAACAACTTAACCATTTAAACAAATGCTTGAAATCCATAAATCACCTCAAACCTGGGTGATGAAAGTGTTCATCCCAGATCTGATTCAAAGCAGTAAATCTCCATTCTAACTTGTCGCAAATAATCAGTGATATATCTAGAATTCAATCCAACTTATATTAGGAATCTTTAGATCCTAGAAACCCTAATTGATCCCCTTCCTTAAGCTACAGACAACATGGAGGAAAATCACATTAGGTATTAAAATCAATTCAAAACCAATCATAGACCTTCATTCAAATCTCTCAAGCATTGTTCAAACTCTGGTAGACAAATTAAAATAACTTTCAATTGCTGAAGCTGTCGCCCAAGAAGGCATTTGATCTTATGTTCATATAATTTATTGTTCTGAATCTACGTCATCCACTTTGTAGTTCTATTTGATTTATTGTACATATCTTTTTAGCATTTAATAAAAATAATTTTATTTCTTATCAGATGATTGCTTATGCTTATGTCAATTTCTTTGCAATTATGAGTATTATTTTAGATGCGCACACTTGCTAAAGAAGATATATGCACCCAAGGTCAAACATTAGGTATTCTAACCCTTAGGGTAAAAGTCCTCCGAGTCAAATTGTGTCCAAATTACTTGCCCGTCGAGACTTATGATCATGTTATATGGACAATGTAGGAAGTGTATGTATACCTCATTTACATGCATAATGTGTTGTCTTTGTAGCATGTCAAAAGACTCGATCGACTTTAGTTCGGTGAAGTATTGAACTAAAGAAGGTCCTTAAATATTTGATCACAACTTAGTTTTTCTTGTTACATGTAACCTTATGCAGTGAAATTTCGGTTGCTTCTTCCTGCTCTTTTGTGATATTCCAACTAATCTTATCAGTTCCCTATGGTGCCCTTAATTGGGTGTTAAAGGAAATCTAGCTAAGGTTAGTATTGGGGGGTATACTAGAGAAGTGCGAGGAGATGCTACCGAAATTTCACCGCACTAAGGTTACATGTAATGAGTAAACCTAAGTTGTAATCAAATCTTTGAGGATGGGCTATAAAGTGAAAATCTTAATCAAGATACACATCATTCGATCCTTTCCCTTCCTAATAAGTGATTTGTTTACATTAAATTTTAGGTTAGAATGGATAAATCTTGGATTGGATTGCGGGGTTCAGATTTCACCAGATATAAGGATGGAGTAATTTCATTCCTGGATTGGGCCTTTGATGATGATAGGAAGATTTTTAGGCGAGGAGGTCAATTTAAGAATATCTTTTTCCAATGCAGAAGATGTTTGAATGGTTCCTTGCATGATCGTAATACTGTGCTCAAGCACTTGTGTTGGTGCGAAGACATACGCAAAAAGGATTTGGACTTTGAAAACCTGTCATAGTTTAATTTGCGAAGAAATCTGCCAATAGATAAATTTATACCGAAACTCTAGGAATTCCGGGTCGGGCACAGGGAGGCGGACGTTTGATTCAAAATCGCGTTTATTTTAATTGTCATGAAGCAAATTAGCTAATCGAATTGAATCTAAATTAGCTACCTACTTAAAGAATAAAGAATAGAAGACAGAGAGAGATTATTACAAATAAAGACAAAAGAGAGGTAGAATAAACATGGATTTCATCATCAAATGTTGTTCATTACATTAATCATTATAACTAGAAAGTAGGAAATCTACACTAGAAAGTAGTAAATCTACTCTATAAAGCAGTAAAGAGAATGGAGAGAGAAGTATCCTCCCCGACAATTGCTTGGAGAATGAGCTGGACGGGGCGATGCTTGGAAGACGGAGGACGGAGCGGGAAGAAGGAGGACGAAGCAGGAGGAACCGAGGGTGAGGCAGGATGTCATTGTCGTTGTGGGATCTACTTCCCGAATGGAGTGAGAGGAGAACCGTGGGATGCTCTACGAAGGGGAGAGAAGGTGGAAAAATTCTAATTTTTACTCTAGAGGAGCATCCCGAGTTTGGGATAAGCTCTTAGAGCTTTGGAGGGGGTGAGAGAAGAGAGGAAGGGATGAGAAATATGTAGGGGTCGTAGGGCTATATATAAGTGTAGATTGAAGGGGGTACAAAGGTCATTTCACTTAAAAACATTAAATCAGGGATCTTTAGTGACGTATTTAAATGCCACTAAAGCACCAAACGTGGACTTAGTGTACGCTCGCCCGTGACCTCTCTCCTTCCTCATGCCTCAACGCTAATTGACCGTGCATTCTCATTTCGATCAGACGGCTTAAACACACTCGAACCCCTCTGACTTCAGACGTTGAGCGGCTGAGCGTAGATCTCAGCCGTCCGATCAAGAGCAGACGGCCACAATCGCATTGTGATAACTCTACATCTAATGAGGATAATTCCATCAATTGGGGTCAGTTTTGAGGATATTTGTGTGTTAAAGATATACCATAATGAGCATAGGAGCACTACATGCATTCCAAGTTAAGATTGCTTATGAATCAATGTTTAATGGCCATATATACAAGTGTGTATTGAAATAGGCCTCAAATGAGCAATCGGACCGCACAAGTGGACTCAGATCGATGAATCGAGTTCAACAGACTCAAAATCACTCAAATTCGGCATTCGGAGCTCCCTCGATTGGCCCAAGAAGTTCTGGCCATTAATCTAGGCGGCCACGTGGCGGCATCCGATGTACCCTCACCCACAGCACACCACCTCTTCATTGCGCTCAGCAACTTTAAGCCGTCTAATCCGATGATCGGACGACTGAGAATTCACAACCTTCACCTGCACACACCCTTCACCTGCGCTCCCCCGCAGCCTCAGCTTTAGATCCTGACCGTTGGATTTCCATCAAACGGTCGACACTTCCTTGTGCCCGACCTCTCCTCTGCACAAACCGGCGGAGGCAGCGCAGCGGTCCGCGCCTCATCCGCAACCAAAGAGCGCTCGTTTGAGCTGCGGCGAGACTCAAATTGGCAGCAAGAGCACGTGCGGACGAAATTCGACCGCTGATGCTGAAGCCGATGGCGAGGATAGCACTATGCGATGCTACGGATGCGCGCAGATGCACTCGGGTGAGAATGTGCACGATCCACAATGCGCACCCACACGAAATCTCAACCGTCCGATCTTCGATCGAACGGCTCACAACGCGAGCACACAGATCGTGGGCGAGGCTTGAGAAGAAGAAGCACACGTGCCTTTGTCGGACCGGCAGCCAGAGGGGTTCAACGACATTTTTGGAAGGGGTTTAGCGACATCCTGGACGTTGCTAAACCCCCTTTACCTCATTTAGAAGCCCTTTTCTCCTATTTAAACCCCTTCAACCACCCCTTCAAAGCATTGAATACACATACACCTTCCACCCTACTCCTAGCTCCTTCCTAACTTCACCAAGCATACCTCACACTCACCGGAGTTGTCAAGCCACCGACGGAGCCCTCCTCCACCGCCGTGGCCGCCTTGCCTCCTCCTCTCTCTCTTTACCCTAGTTTTATATTGCTTTTGTTTAAGCTTTTAGCTATTGTCATATTTGCGAACAAACTCAAGTTGCATGCTAAATGTTAATGTTGATGTTGTTTCTTATATAGCTCCCATCTTGTTTGAATGAATGTTGTGATTTCAAGACAAACTCTAACCCTACTCTCTCTCTCCCTCTCTCTCTCGTTCTCGATTTCTCACAAGCAAACCAAACTTCTTGTAACAACTAAAAGCAACAAAGTAATCCGATTTCACACCTCCTCATGTTCGACACCTGGACTCACCAAATCCAATCTTTAATTAAAACCGACATCGCAAACGCATGCTATAACGACACAATTAAACAACCGCGTCCCGCGCACGTCAGTTTTTGGTGCCGTTGCCAGGGAGGCAATGGATTTCTTTTGTTGCTTTCATCCCGCATTCATATTCACATCGTCTAACTCATTTTCTCCCTCTACTTAATTGATTGTAGGAACTCGATGCTTGGGCGGTGAAGGAGTGCGATTCGCGATGGTAGAGATGGAGTAAAGTGCGGCGAAGACCAATTGTGAGTATCACTCCACCCTTTGGTTGTTTGCGTGCTTAAAGAAAAGAAAAATACAAAAAATATAAGTAAAAAAAATTGGCATGGTGAATGACTACTTGACCCACATTCCAAACTCATCGCCCAACAAAAAAAAATACACCCTAACATTCTTAAGGAGATAATCTTTTTGAGTGTTCTTCTTCTTTCTTTTGAGTGTTGTTTGCGAAGCTGCCATGGTTTGACTTGGGCCACACCACTCACCATAACTAAAAATCAACTCACCTGATAGAACTGCATGAACACTAAGGTGAACTCATTAGGGTTGCTTTTCTAGTGTCACATCACTCTAAAGGAAATCGACTTTCGCCCATTGTGTGCAAAACTTTGTGTGCCCACTTGAACCTTGTCTGAAAACACTAAGGCACTTCAACCCTAAAAGGCACTAAAGTAAGGACAAACATTACAAGACACCATATCTTAAAATCCTTGCTTGGGAACCATGTCTTGTTAAGTGCACACATGCTCAAATCAATTAGCTAAGAGGCACAACCCCAATCAACACCTCATCACATATCTTGAGCAAAAGCACTAGCCTAGCCCCTCATTAAAATGGAGTAGACGTACCCTAGGCAGGAATGGTTTAAGTCTTGGAGGTGTGATTTGGTTTGCTGGGCACTTGGCCTTTATTCCCTTTGTAGAATTTGGTGTCTATGCTGCGGGGAAGTGTCAAACGACCGTGGTTGTGGGGTCTACGAAACTGGCGGCGAAAGCCAAAGGAAGAACCTTCCCCTCATAATCAACCTGGCCATATTAACATTTGGAAGGGCAGTTAAGTGCTTATAGGCTTGATCATTCCCTTTGAGGCTTCTAGGTCACCTAAGGTATACACTATAAGGAATAGACTTGTCAGCTTGTTTGTGCACACACTTCTCGCACCTGTCTCTCTCCGCATCCCTCTCCGTTCTTCCCTCGTGTATGCACAGGAGACGATCACTGCATCTCAAGCTATTTGTTTTAGATAGGGAAATTAGGAGGACTTGATTTTACATGAGAAATGGCTGAACCAAGAATTGATGAGGTTGAGGACCAAGCCCTACCCAATGCTATGGCCATCATTTAGGCCCAGATCTCTGCCAACCACCAACTTTAACAACAACAAATCCAAACCATCATGCAAGCCATACACAGATTGCAAAACCCTCAAGGGCAACCCCCACTGAACCCACCTAACCCACCACAACCTCCTGAGGGCTAATCTAGGTCTCTCTGTGATTTTTACGATCCGTCTGCTATTCGGATCAAACCCCATCTTAGGGTCCCCAAAGGGGGAGATGATTTTGAGCTAAAACCTAATGTCTTGACCTTAATTCAAAGCCACTTTCATGGGAGCTCGAATGAGGACTCCTTCCAACACCTTGAGGTCCTATATAGGATCACCCGAACTGTGAAACATAGGAACATCAGCTTGGATATTATTTTGATTAAGATGTTCCCTTTCTCCCTAAAAGACAAAGCATCTCACTGGCTTAAAACCTTAGGGAGACCCATCTCCACCTGGGAAGAATTGGGGCATGCATTTTTGAAGAAATTCTTCCCCATAGGTAAAACCACTGCCCTCAGGAGAGCCATTATCACATTTACACTCGAAGGTGGGGAACAATTCCATGAGGTGTGCAAAAGATTTAATAAATTATTAAGGAAATGCCCACACCGTGAGGTTCCAAGGTGGCAATTGCCCTAGATCTTCTACCACAGTCTGGGCAGCAACCTTAGGAACTTTGTTGATGCCTCATGTGGAGGTAACTTTTTGAATAAAGATGAGGAGAGCGCATTCAAACTCTTTGAGTCCATGAGTGAGAATTCACTTAACAATGCCTCCATGACCCAGTTTAATCGATCCAGTCAACCTCGTGGTGGGATCTATGAGGTGTAAGCAAATTCTGGAATGGTTGACATGGACATTATAACCAAAAAGTTGGATCAAGTTGAATTGGTGGACAAAAAGATCGATGAGCTGCTAAACTAGACCAGAAACCCGCTACAGATTCTCTCCCTATCAAAGGGAGCTCACAATGTAGACTTAGTGCAGCCAATGAGCCAAATGCACCTAGAACAACCCCTGACCATGTTCCAGGGAGGGACCTTTGCTCCCTCAACCCCTGATTGCTCACTTCCCTCCCCCTCGGCACCTTCTATCTTTGAAGATGTCTAAGCTATCCAAAGTTACTCCAAACCTGACCCCTTCTCCAACACCTACAATGTAGGATGGCATAATCACCGAATTTTACCTGAACAAACCAAAAATCGAACCAATTCCAGATCCAACCCAGGCCAAATCCCCCCTCCTATCAGCAAGGCCCACTGGTTAGACCACCCTATAATCAGAATAGGGCAGCCCCACCCCCTCCAAACCAAATGGACACATTGATAAAAATGATGGCTGACATGAATCAAAAACACCAGGAGGAAATGGCCTTAGTGAAGGGACAGTTGAGCCAGCTGTTGGATTGTAAACAACAGGGATCCCTTCCTTCTCAGCCACAATCGAACCCACGAAATGTGATTAACAGAGGCCCCAATTCGCAAGGGTTCCAAGGCAATCCCGGACATGCCCACATGGTCCAACAAGCCCCACAAGCACCCCCTGGGTTTGGTGCTCCTTCTTCTTCTTCTCAAGGATCTAGCCATGGTCCCAACGCCTCTGCCAACACGGTAACCTTGAGAAGTGGCACTAAAATCCAGGACCCAAATGGCCAACCCCTCCCATGCCCTCACTTCTTGAGATACCCGAGTCTGAGGGTGAGCAGGAGGAACCCAAGGACATGGAGACTAACCCGATTCAAACCCAAACACCAGACCCTGAGGCCTTGGAGAAAAGGAAGAAAAAGAAAGTTGTAGTTGAGAATGAGGAGTTGTTGGAAATATTCAAATAAGTCCAGATTAATATTCCACTCCTCGAAGCAATTAAACATATCTCGACTTACGCTAAGTTCTAGAAGGATGTCTGTACGTCGAAACGTAAGCCAAAAACCCAAGCACCTAGGAAGGTAGTGCTCTTAGAACAAGTTAGTTCAGTGATATTGAGCAACCTGCCTCCCAAACGAACTGACCCAGGAGTGCCCCTAATTTCTTGTAATATCAGGGACATGACATTTGATAGAGCGCTCTTGGACTTAGATGCTTAGATCAACCTAATCCCGACGACCCTATATCACCAATTTGGATTTGGAGAGTTGAAACCCACACTTGTGACCATACAATTGGCTGATAGATCTGTGAAAATCCCGAAGGGGGTAGTCGAGGATGTAATTGTTCGGGTCAAGGACTTCTACTTCCCAGTCGAATTTTTGGTTCTTGACATGGAAGTCCCTGAGCAACTACAAAACACACCCATCATCCTAGGCAGGCCCTTCTTAGCTACAGCTAAAGCGAACATTGATTGCGACACGGGATGTATGGAAATTGCCTTTGGAGACAAGAAGATGCAATTGGATATCTTCAGGGTGGCCAAGTCTTTTGATTGTGACTGGATTGAGAAGCATGATCCCGTGGAACCCCTGATGGAAGAATGCCTTACCCTTAGCTCTTCAATAGTCCATCTGACTCAACCAGCCAATGACTACCCTGATGATGAGAACCTCATCATGAGCCTTAACTAGCATATTTTGACCTAATAAAGTGAACATGACCTCCTACATAACCAAGAGGAAGGCTTAATTCAAGGGATTACTAATCTGGGAAGAGAACATGAAACAAGGGGTAAAACTACAAATTTACCATTGTAGTGCATCAACGGGATTTCTAAGGGTCTAGACATAAGTCAATTTGGCTTAATAAGAGAAAAAGTGGGATGGTTCAGTCAGAAGAGGGTTATTGTGAAATTTAAGAATTAAATGACATTATGTAACCCTAAAACAAACCTACTTTAATTCACAAGGTTCTAGGTAGGATAAAAATCAACTAAACCCTCTAAAATTCATGGAAAAATATCTCCTAGGGTTTAGAACCTTCAATTTGGCCTTTGGAACTTGTTTTGACCGAGATTAGGGTCCATGCCCAATATTTGACCTAATTTGGGTTTTGTGCGAAATATCCAGTCAAATGTGGTCAAACCTAAAATCCAACTTTACCATTGGATTTCTTAGGTCTAAATTAGGTTTATACCAAAATTTGGACCTAAGAGAAGGTCATCTTGACCTAATTTGCAATTTGATCCACCAAATTACATTCAGACCCTTAACTTTTGGAAACCCTTGCAAATCCCCCCTCAGCTTCTTCGCCACTTTCATCATTTTGGTCCCTCTGCCATCGTAGCAGGGACCCATACCTCCAGCGACTTTGTGCGGAGGTTTTCTCCAGGATTTCATGGGGAGCTGCTCCCAGGTTTTGAAAGGGGAGCTCCCTACAAAGCCCCCTACCGCATGAGCAGCTCCCCGTACCCTGGATCGCCCCATACCTCTCGTGCGAACGCTCGAGAGGTATGGGTCTCCTCCAGCCACACCTTCGATGTGGTCTTCCCACCGTGTCCTCGCGACTCTTCCCTCTACCCTTGCCTATTTAAGGAAGCCCAGATCCCTCTGCTTCCTTCAAGCCTGTTTTGGCTGAAGAAATCCCCCCAAATTTGTCTCCTCCTCCTCCGGCCAACTGCCTGCAGGCTCTAGCGACTCTTCCTCCCTCTTCTTGTCACTCTGTCACCGTACCAGTGGCAAAGCCATCTCGGCCTCACTCCTCCGCATCGCGCCGTACCCACGCGAGCCCTTCTGACCCCCTCGTCATCGCCGCTTCTTCACCACAGGGTCTTTGTCTCCGGTGACGGCAGACACCCGCCGCTCTCCCTCTGCCTCCCCCCTTCGCTCCAAGTCCCTCAGTTAGGCTCCACTCCCTCTACTCTTCATTTCCCCCTTATCAATTTCTATTTTGAACCCCTCAACTGCCACTACCACCACCATTGTTTCCACCTCTGACTAAATCACCGGCGAGGTGTGCCCGCCACTCCACGCCTCCATCCACCTCACCAAACCCCTCAAATGCTCCTCCACCATCCACTAATCATTTCTCTCCTCTCCATTCACCGCCACACGCTCCCAACATGCCCCTCGAACACACCCACCTGCACAGCCACAGGGTGACCTAGGCACGCACGCCCAGGCCACCCTACGCCACGCCGACCATCGGGCCACCTTCGCCGTGTCACGACAAAGCCTGTTGAGTGTTTTGACAGGGTCGTGAGACTGTATTTGTGTTGACAGGTGTCGACCCTCTCCACCACCATTGACGCAGCAAGGAGCTTGCTTGGGAAGCTCCTCCAGGTCTCTCCACTCCAGGTGAAGTGCCCCAGGTCACGCGGAAGCCCTTCGCGCACAGCCCTAGGCAAGCAATTGGCGCTAAAGCCCCTTGCATCTACTGCAATTGAGTGCGACATCTGCTGCAGTAGTGTGTGAGAAGAAGGTGGGACATTTAGTCCCACCTCGGAAGATGACAAGCGGGAGGTGCCACTTAAATTGAATTTGTGAATTAGCCTTGTCGCCTCAGATCCACAGGGTGAGGTCCCACTCACCCGGCCCGGTCTCGTCCGCGACCCACACCTCCGCAGACTTGGCCTGACCCGACTACCCATGCACTCCTCGCCCACCACCACACACCAGTGGGCCTGGTCCCGAGCACGCATACCCGACCCGATAACCCGAGAAGGCTCTGGGAGAGCTGTCCTGAGAGTGAAATAGAGAGAGAGAGAGACGTGAGGAGGGTAGGGGTAGGTTTTTGTTCGCTCTGTGCAGGGAAAGAAGGAAAAGGCAGGAGAAGCTAGGGGAGAAGAAGGTGCTGCAGAAGAGGAGGAGGTGCAACAGAGAGCAGCTGAAGGAAGGACTTAGCTCAAGAAAGTAGAAGAAGAAGAAGGCAGAGGAAGGAGCCTAAGAAGAAGAAGGAGGAGGAGGCGCAGCAGCTCAAGAAGAGAAGAAGAAGCCAAGAGAAGAAAGCAGAAGAAAGAGAGAAGAAGGCCAAAGACAGAGAGGCAAAAGCCAAAAAGAAGGAAGGAAGAAGAAGAAGGCTCGGCACTGTAGCAGTCATTAGTTAAGGCATCTGATTCAAAGAATCAGACATCTGAGAAAGGAAAGACAGAGAAAGAAGAGAAGGAAGAGAGAAAGCAAAGAAAAAGAAAGAGAGAAGAGAAGAAGGAAGAAAAGATAAAATCTATTTCTTTTTACATTTTTTCTCTCTAGCATTTATCTTCATTGAACATCTTTCGAGTACAAATTTGAGATTGTGATTTTCTGCTTCTAAATACCAATTTTCTCCCTGAGTTCAACCTCAAAATATTTTTTGAATTTCGAGCAATAAAAATTGATAATCGTTTACATTTTTTCTCTCTAGCATTTATCTTCATTGAACATCTTTCGAGTAAAAATTTGAGATTGTGATTTTCTGCTTCTAAATACCAATTTTCTCCCTAAGTTCAACCTCGAAATAGTTTTTGAATTTCGAGTAATAAAAATTGATAATCGTTTACACAATGTTTTCAAATATACTGCAACGAATATCCTTTTAAAAACACGATCTCATTGTAGCTAAGCGATTGTCGTCATTTTTCAGCACCGTTGCCGGGGAGCAACGAGCATTTTTGAAGCTTTAGTCACAATTTTTGATTCATTACTGACTTAATTTCTCTCTTTTATTGTGTTTTCAGGAAAATCTGAGGAGAAAAAAGCAGCAGCACAACAGCCACACCAGGGAACAGGTAACCTTTTATTAACCCTCTCTCCTAATCCCCTCAAAATCTGAAAAGGAGAAACAAAGAGAAAAATCAATCTAGGGTTACCTGTTTCTATACCTAGTAAGTCACAAAAGTTGCCTGATTTTTAATTTCAACACATTGCTAATTACATATCCACCTAAGGTAACTAGGGCTAAAACCTTCTTGATTGAGCCCTAGATACCCATTTCTGAGGCAACTAAATTGGATCAACTAGAGCCAACCTAAGGATTACAAGCTAGGGTTTTAGAGACACATCTTTTTCTAAGAAAAGAAGTAAAAATTTCAAAAAGAGGTGTGCCTAAGCCTTGTTTGAAAAGACATATCCAAGAGAAATCCTAAGCAAATCAGGCTCTTAATCTACTTGAACCCTAAAAGAAAGGACCTAAGAAGCTCTCAAAGGAATAAAGAGGTGAAGTTGATCCTTTGGGTCAACCAACCTTAAAATTAGGTCACTTTGCACTCAAAAGGCTTAAAGTTCAAGTGGAACCCTAAGCACCTTAATCTTAACTAAAAGAGGTAGACTTAAGAGGTCAAGGTCCCCATTCTGGTCTACCTGGAATCTCAGTGATAAGAGAGGTCGGGTGGGGGAAATCCTGTAACCCGTGGGGACGCTCTACCGTGTAGGGGTCTTCGCGGGACTCTCCCTCTCTGACTGCCCAGGTAATTCTCAGGTGGACGACCTTTCTGACTAAGGGGTATCATCCACCCCAAACCTCTATAGTCACCCAACATATTTTGGGTGTCTCAATTGAGTCCAACACATTCTAATCTCATCCATTCCTTCGATGTATGTTTGGTAGGAGGTCCTTAAAACCTCCTTTAGAAATCCACTCTCCCTGAGGCCAAGCCTCGTTACCTTTGTTTGTGCAGCAACCCCACCACATAGACCTTTCCTCTGATTCAGAACCTAGTTCTCCTTCTTCCATCATGGCACAGCCTGTTGAAGAAGAAAACAATCTTGAGCACCAGCTTCAGCGTCTAAATGACCTCTTCCAAAACTTCATGAACCCACCACAGCATCCCATGATGCAAGATCACTATAATCCCGCTGTGGTGGCAATCGAGCCTTAAGTCCGAATCCCGGCTGGAGGACCTGATTCTGAACTAAAGCCCAATATGATTCATGCCATACCAAAATTCTATGGGCTTAACTCCGAGGATCCATTCCAGCATATTAAATAGCTCAAGCATCTGACCCAAACCTTCGGGTTAGATGCATAAAATAGGGATATTTTGCTTATGAAGATGTTTTCTTTCTCCCTCATGGGCAAGGCTACTCATTGGTACCAAACTCAAACTCGTCCGATCAACACATGGGATGAACTTCAATCTGAATTTTTGAAGAAGTTCTTTCCCGTTGGTCAGATAAATGCCTTGTGCCATCAGATTACTCATTTCACCCAATAACAAGAGAACCTCTTCATGAGGCATGGGACCAATTTTTGGATCTCTTGCGAAAGTGCCCCCATCACGGAGTTCCTAAATGGGAACAAGTCCAGTCTTTTTACCAGGGACTCCGTGAGGACATTAGGTTATTCGTCAATGCAACCTATGGAGGAAACATCATGAGTCAGCATGAGGACACGGTGTGGGAGATTCTCGAGAATATGTGCGAGAACTCCATCAACAATGACTCCATGGGTTTATTCGACCGAACGAATACCCGCGCATCGACGAATATTAGGGGAGCACATGAGACACAGGGCATGTCCGCATCCGTCAACTTGGAACTAATGTCCAGTCGGTTGGACAAAGTCTCTATCATAGAGAAGAAGGTGGACAAGCTGACTCGACATTTGCAGCGAGCCACCTCTGTGCAGAACTCTTTTGCACAACCACCTCTCGTGAGGGAAACTATGCAAAATATCTATCACCGATCTTCTCAGAGGATGGACCTGTATCCACCCCTGTCTGACTCTCGGACCGGAGGGACCTCTGATCCACTCTATTATAGTCGAGGGAACTCTGAACCCCCATACTCTGACTTTCCTGAGGTTCCTCAGACCTGCGAGGACCTCAACACCATCCAGAATGACCCATTTTCCAACACCTACAACCCTGGATGGCGAAATCATCCCAATTTCCAATGGACAGGAAATTCTTAGAATCAAAGACCACTTTATCAACCCCGTCCACAAGCCCCTCGTCCTTATCAACCGCCTCAGCCTTAGCCCAACCCCACCTATCAATCTGGGCCAAACCAAGACCAAATGTTTCTCATCCTCCAAACACTGGCTGACATTCAGAGAATGAATGCGGCAATACAGAAATAACACAAGGACGAGATCACAGAGGTCCGCAACCAACTCCCCTAGATGGTGAATTCCTGCCATCTGGGCACACTTCCTTCACAACCTCTGTCGAACCCAAATAACGTGTCGACCCAGAGGAGCATTATGAACCCAAATCCAGGCCACGCACACATGATTTATTAGGTCCCTTCTGTTCCATCACATAACAGGATGGAAGCTTCAACATCTTACACGGGTTATCAACAGCAGCCACCCATTTTACCAACCCCTAACCCGAACCAGGCAGGATTAAACTCTGTAACAACCCGTAGTGGTAAAGCAACCCAAGATCCACCTTATCCAAACCACTCCAAGCCTGGTAGTGAACCAAGCCCTAGGATAGTTATCCTGGATGTCCCTACCCCAGACCAAGAACCTGGACCTATTCTAGAGGAACCAACCAAGGTTCCATTTCCCGAGGCCTTGACCAAAGGAAAATGGACAACCAAACCCGTGGCTCCTGAGGAGAATCTGATCAAGCTCTTTGAATAGGTCCAAATAAACATCCCCTTGATGGATGCAATCCGCCACGTACCATCTTACACACGATTCTTGAAAGACGTGTGTACACCCAAGCGTAAGCCACGAACCAAAAGTGGGAGTCCGATCATACTGTCAGAGCAAGCCAACTCTATAATCTTGAGTAAACTCCCACCCAAGGCAAAAGACCCAAGCACTCCCCTGATTTCATGTAAAATTGGTGAAACCCAATTCGATAGGGCATTACTAGACCTAGGTGCCTCCATAAACCTAATACCCACATCCCTGCTTAACCACCTTGAAGAATCTGAGCTTAAACCGACTGAGGTGACATTGCAGTTAGCTGATCGATCCATCAAGTCACCTAAGGGAATACTCGAGGATGTTATTGTTAGGGTACGGGATTTCTACTTCCCAGTAGATTTCATAGTTCTAGATATGGATGTGCCTGAGAACCCAAGGGATACACCGATTATACCAGGGAGACCTTTTCTGGCCACTGCTAGGGCCAACATAAGCTACGAGGAGGGCCAAATAGAATTGAAATTTGGAAACCAAACTCTTAAGATTGACATCTTTAAGGCCCAACAAGGGATTAATTACAGTGTTGTAGAACAAATATGTGATATCAGAGCCGTGGTTGATGAACCGCATATTGAGGACAACCTGATTATCCCCAATCAACCACAAGAAGATCAAAACCCGCAATTAGAGGAGTCTGAACCTGATCTAGATACACCCATAACTCCTACCCTTGTTCCCCACACACACTCTGAACCACCCGCTGCTGCTGATAATCCCATTTTGGAACTCAAGCCCCTTCTCGATCATCTGAAATATGTCTTTTTGGGTTCCAATCAGACGTTTCCTGTGATTATAAACTCCAGACTCACACCTGACCAGGAATCTCGTTTGATTACTATTCTCCAGCAACATCGTAGAGCCATTGGATGGACTCTCGATGATTTTATTGGTATAAGCCCCTCTTATTGCACACACCACATCTATTCCGAAGAGGGCGCACGACCTTCGCATGAGATGCAGAGACGTCTGAACCCTAATCTGCAGGAGGTCATGAAAAAGGAGATCATTAAGTGGTTAGATGCAAAGATCATCTACCCGATCTCTGACAGTCGATGGGTGAGTCTAATCCAGGTTGTGCCTAAGAAGGTAGGACTCACCTCCATCACGAATGAAACAAGAGAGGTCATACCAACCCGTATAGCCAACTCGTGGAGAGTCTGCATTGATTACAGAAGACTCAATTCCTCCACGAAGAAGGATCATTTCCCACTATCGTTTATTGATCAAATCCTCAAAAAACTAGTGGGAAATAGATTCTTCTGCTTTCTTGACGGGTACTTCGGTTACAACCAAGTGGCAATCCATCCAGAGGACCAAGAGAAGACCACATTCACCTGCCCATTCGGGACGTACGCGTTCCGAAGGATGCCTTTTGGTCTCTGCAATGCACCCGCGACTTTTCAGCGGTGCATGCTTGCCATATTCTCTGATATGGTAGGTGATTATCTGGAAGTCTTCATGGTTGACTTCTCAGTATTTGGGGCATCATTTGACGATTGCCTCCAGCACTTGGTTCAAATACTCAGGTGATGCATTGACGTGAATCTGGTTCTTTCCTACGAAAAGAGCCACTTCATGGTGCCTGAGGGGATCGTCCTGGGACATCTGATTTCTGAGAGAGGCATCCAAGTTGATCGAGCTAAGGTTAACTTGATTTCCAAACTTCCTATGCCTAGCTCGATCAGGGACATCCGATCTTTTCCGGGGCACGTCAGTTTTTACCGTCGATTCATCCCTAATTTTTCGAAAATCGCGTGCCCCCTGACCACTCTTCTCTCTAAGGATGTACATTTTGAAATCTCCAAGGAATGCACTCAAGCATTTCAGATCCTTCATGACCCAGTTACCTAAGCCCCGATCCTATAGTCCCCTGATTGGTCTCAACCCTTTGAGATCATGTGCGATGCATCTGACTTCGCTGTAGGAGCAGTTTTGGGGCAGAAAATTGACGGGAAACCCGTGGTCATCTACTACGCTAGCAAGACACTTGACGAGGCTCAGCGTAACTACACGGTTATGGAGAAAGAGCTGCTAGCCATAGTATTTGCCCTGGAAAAGTTCAGATCTTATCTCTTGGGTTCCCACGTTATTATTTACTCAGACCACACAGTTGTGAGGCATCTCCTTGCGAAGAAGGACGCAAAACCTGGATTAATCCAATGGATCGTGCTATTGCAAGAATTTGACCTCGAGATTCGCAACAAAGCGAGAAGACAGAATGTGGTAGCTGACCACTTGTCCTGCCTTCCTTTTGAGATCATCGACCCTTCCGGATCCATCACAGAGAATTTTCCCGATGAGCACCTCCTGACTATTGGTACAGGGCTTCCATGGTTTGCTGACATAGTAAACTACTTGGCATTACATCAGATATCGTCTAATTGGCCAAAGGCCAAGAAAGACAAATTGCGCTCTGATGCCAAGTATTACATTTGGGAAGACCCGTATTTATTCTACATAGGTGCTGACCAAATCACCCGGCGATGTGTCACGGAAGTTGAAATCAAAGACATACTCTCTTTTTACCATGACCAGGCATGCGGTGGCCATTTTTCTAGGCACAAAACCACATCCAAAGTCCTCTAGTATGGCTTTGACTGGCCCATAATTTTCAAGGATGCATACAATCACTGTAAGGCATAAAGCCGTTGCCAGACCTTAGGCAACATGAGCCATCGTGACATGATGCCTTTACAATCGATTCTGGTATGCGAGATTTTTGACATATGGTGGATTTATTTTATGGGACCCTTCCCTATCTCAGACGGCTTCAAATATATTTTACTCGCTGTTGACTATGTGTCCAAATGGATCGAAGCCATTCCTACCCGAAACAGTGATCACAAAGTCATTATCATGTTCATCCACCAAAACATCTTCTCACGGTTCAGGATTCCTCGAGCGATCATTTCTGATGGAGGGACCAATTTCACAAATGTTCAGTTCAGGTCACTGATGACCAAATACGAGGTGTCGCACCGAATCTCTACTCTCTACCACCCCCAAACTAATGGTCAAGCTGAGCTATCAAACCGGGAGATAAAGAAAATCCTCCAAGTTACTGTTCGACCTGACAGGAAGCACTGGTCATCCCGGCTTCCGGAAGCTTTGTGGGCTTATAGGACCGCCCACAAGACCCAATTAGGCATGTCTCCTTTCAGACTAGTGTACAGGAAGGCATGTCACCTCCCCGTCGAATTGGAGCATAAAGCCTATTGGGTAGTATGGAACTACAACTTAGATCTTTCTAAGGCTGGAACCCACAGAAAGTTTCAGATAAGCGAGATTGATGAATTACGTCTCGATGCCTATGAAAACTCGCGAATCTATAAAGAGCGGGTTAAAACCTTTCATGAGAAGCACATATCTAGAAAGATCTTTCATCCTGGTCAAAAGGTCCTACTTTTTTATGCTCGACTCAAATTGTTCCCATGAAAGCTATGATCCAAGTGGATCGGACCATACTTAGTCTGGCAAATCTTTGGAAATGGAGCCGTTGAGATCAGTCCACTCAGCCACGATTCCGAACCCTTTGTCGTGAATGGTCAGAGACTCAAACCGTTCATTGACATGACCAATACAGATTTGGCTGAGTCATCCTTTATCCTCCATTCTCCCTGAGCTCATTGCGCCCAGCCGATGGCGTAAAACTCAGCGCTTAACGGGAGGCAACCCATCATTCTTTCAAAAACCTGAAACCTTTCCTGACATTTCTTTGCACTTTAGGGTTCATCCTTTAGGATAGCCGACTCCACCTCAGGTACCTGTACCCGAGATTAGAAATCGTCTGCAACAGTCACCTCGACCGGTCCACTCACCCAACACCTGTCCTATTGAATGAACCAAGCTGAATACAAACCCTCCTAATTTACAATGGGGACATTGCAAATCTTAGGCATGGGGGGTATGAAAGTGCAAAATGTATGAAAACTCATAACAAGAAAAGGTTTCAACAAAAAAATCAGATATCATCTAGAAAAAACTAAGCGGAGAGAAAATTTTTGTGGGCTATACAAAACAGGAGGAGAAAAAGAGCAAAGTGCTAAAAAGGAGCACAAAATGAAAATGAAAGAGATAGTCATTAGTAAAAGATTAAGGGATTAACCAAAGTTCTAAACCACATTAAGAAAAGTAAAGAAAAGTGCTAAAGAGACACAAAAGGATTAGTAGGAATGCTGACCTTAGGCTTTTTTGGCTAGACTCTTAGTACCTGTTAAGATCTGGATATTCCTCAAGAGGTTGAGGAAAATGTAAAGCTTAAGTATTAGGTCTAAGGCTTAGGGAGTATTTGGTCTCGTTAACTAACCTTTGGTTTACGGGACTTAGTAACCTAAGCACCCCAATTCACACACAGTCTGGTTCAGTGTGCGTAACAATCAAAATCATGCAAAAGCATTTTAATGTTCTGAAAATGTTACCTTGATTAGGAGCGGCCAATCAACACAAGTTGATTTGGATGAGTTCTCGGCGCGGAGAGGTGGGAAATTTCCCTCAAAGATGCGTAACAACATATTGTCTCCTTGGTGCTTGTCTCCTAGGATATTTACATATCCTACTAGGGGCATGTAAGCACTCTGCTGGTTCAGATGCCATGGATGGTATTATCATGAAATGTCAATTGCCAGGGTCTAGATTCGGCCACATAACGCCATGGGCGGGATTATCTTGAAATCTCGAAAACCAAGGTTCTGGGGGTTACCATGGGTGGTGCTATCTCGAAGCATCGATTGCCAGGGACCTTTGAGGATTGATGATGGGGACGAGGAATCCGATACAGACCGTGTTGTGAAGCCAATCCGAAGCTAGAAATAAAAAGAAAAGAGAGAGAAAACTCTCCAAACAAATAAATCCTATGTCTCTCTCTTACAAAAACGCACTGCAAACTGAACCAAGGCTAAAATATGTCTCAAGTACGGGTGCTTTGACCATGGAGTCCAATAAACCTTAGGGTAGTTCCTACGGACCTTAAAAACCTTCGGTAAGGACCGAGGCTAAAGCTACACAGGTCCGGATCTTGGTTGGTACTAGAGTACCTTTAGGCCCATTGTCGGCATTTCGACCTAATCAAAGAAGAAAAAGCACCTATTATAATTGGTGAAAGAAATTCATGGTCTAGAACAGAAGTTAAAACCTTAAAATTTTGCTAAGGGACTAGCAAAAACTAGGCATGGGGGTATGATGAGAACTTCCTCATGAGCCCTAACTAGCATATTTTGACCTAATAAAGTGAACAAGAGCTCCTACATAACCAAGAGGAAGGCTTAATTCAAGGGATCACTAATCTGGGAAGAGAACATGAAACAAGGGGTAAAACTGTAATTTTACCATTGCAGTGCATCAACAGGATTTCTAAGGATCTAGACATAGGTCAATTGGGCTTAATAAGAGAGAAAGTGGGATGGTTCAGTCAAAAGAGGGTTATTGTAAAATTTAAGAATTAAATGACATTCTGTAACCCTAAAATAAATCTACTTTAATTCACAAGGTTCCAGGCAAAATAAAAATCAACTAAACCCTCTAAAATTCATGGAAAAATATCCCCTATGGTTTAGAACCTTCAATTTGGCCTTTAGAACCTGTTTTGACCTAGATTAGGTTCCATGCCCAATATTTGACCTAATTTGGGTTTTTGTACGAAATGTCTAGTCAAACATGGTCAAACCTAAAATCCAACTTCACCATTGGATTCCTTAGGGACAAATTAGGTTTATACCAAAATTTGGACCTAAGGGAATGTCATCTTGACCTACTTTGCAATTTGGTCCACTAAATTACATTTAGACCCTTAACTTTTGGAAACCATTGCAAATCCCCCCTCAGCTTCTTTGTCACTTTCTTCATTTTAGTCCCTCTACAATCGCAGCAGGGACCCATACCACCAGCGACTTTGCGTGGAGGTTTTCTCCTCAATTACATGGGGAGCTGCTCCCAAATTTAAAAGGGGAGCTCCCTGCGAAGCCCCCTACCGCATGAGCAGCTCCCCATACCCTGTATCGCCCCATACCTCTCGTGCGAATGCTCAAAAGGTATGGGTCTCCTCCAGCCATACCTCTAGCGTGGTCTTCCCGCCATTTCCTCGCAACTCTTCCCTCTGCCCTTGCCTATTTTAGGAAGCACAGATCCCTCCGCTTCCTTCAAGCCTGTTTTGGCCGAAGAAATCCTCCCAAATTCGTCTCCTCCTCTGGCCAACTGCCTGCAGGCTCCAGCAACTCTTCCTCCCTCTTCTCATCGCTTTGCCACCGTACCAGTGGCAGAGCCATCTCTGCCTCACTCCTTCGCATCACGCCGTACCAGCGCGAGCCCCTCTAACCCCCTCGTCGCCACTTCTTCACCACACGGTCTTCGTCTCCGGTGACAGTAGACACTCGCCACTAGCCCTCCGCCTCCCCCCTTCGCTCCAAGTCCCTTAGTTAAGCGCCTCTCCCTCTACTCTTCATTTCCCCCTTATCAATTTCTATTTTCAACCCCTCAACTGCCACTACCACCACCATTATTTCCACCTCCAACCAGATCATCGGCAAGGTGTGCCCGCCGCTCCACGCCTCCATCCACCTTGCCAAACCCCTCAGAAGCTCCTCCACCGTCCACTGTTCATTTCCCCCCTCTCCATTCACCGCCACACACTCCCAACACGCCCCTCGAACACACCCACCTGCACAGCCATAGGGTGACCTAGGCACACACGCCCAGGCCACCCTGCACCATGCCAACCACTGGGCCACCTTCACCGTGTCACGGCGAAACCTGCTGAGTGTTTTGATAGGGCCGTGAGGCCGTATTTGTGTTGACAGGTGTCGACTCCTTCCACCGCCATTGACACAGCAAGGAGCTTGCTTGGGAAGCTCCTCCAGGTCTCTCCACTCCAGGTGAAGTGCCCCAGGTCACGCGGAAGCCCTTCGCGCACAACCCCAGCCAAGAGATTGGCACTGAAACCCCTTGCATCTGCTACAATCGAGCGCGACATCTGCTACAGGCGTGTGCGAGAAGATGGCGGGACATTTAGTCCCACCTCGGAAGCTGACAAGCAGGAGGAATCACTTAAATTGAATTTGTGAATTAGCCTTGTTGCCTCAGATCCACGGGGTGAGGTCCCACTCACCCGACCCGGTCTCGTCCACGACCCACACCTCCATAGACCTGGCCTGAACCAACTACCCGTGCACTCCTCGCCCACCACCACACGCTGGTAGGCCTGGTTAAGGGCATGCATACCCGACCCGATAACCCAAGAAGGCTCTGGGAGAGCTGTCCTGAGAGCGAAATAGAGAGAGAGAGAGAGAGACGTGGGGAGGGTAGGGGTAGGTTTTACTTCGCTCTGTGCAGGGAAAGAAGGAAAAGGCAAGAGAAGCTAAGGGCGAAGAAGGTGCTGCTGAAGAGGAGGAGGCGCAGCAAAGAGTAGCTGAAGGAAGGACTTAGCTCAAGAAAGAAAAAGAAGAAGAAGGCGGAGGAAGGAGCCGAAGAAGGAGGAGGAGGCGTAGCAGCACAAGAAGAGAAGAAGAAGAAGCCAAGAGAAGAAAGCAGAAGAAAGAAAGAAGGCCAAAGACAGAGAGGCAGAAGCCAAGGAGAAGGAAGGAAGAAGAAGAAGGCTTGGCACTGTAGCAGTCATTAGTTAAGGCGTTCGATTCAAAGAATCAAACATCTGAGAAAGGAAAGATAGAGAAAGAAGAGAAGGAAGAGAGAAAGCAAAGAAAAGAAAGAGAGAAGAGAAGAAGAAAGAAAAGAGAAAATCTATTTCTTTTTACATTTTTTCTCTCTAGCATTTATCTTCATTGAACATCTTTCAAGTAGAAATTTGAGATTGTAATTTTCTGCTTCTAAATACCAATTTGCTCCCTGAGTTTGACCTCGAAATATTTTTTGAATTTCGAGTAATAAAAATTGATAATTGTTTATACGACGTTTTCAAATATACTGCAACGAATATCCTTTTAAAAACATGATCTCGTCGTAGCTAAGCGATCGTCATCATCCCACCCCAGTTTGTGGAGGTTGACATTTGTAGAGATGATTACCTTCCACAACCTTCATTTGAGGAGATTAATGTTAATCTACTCCCACCTTTCCCTTACCCGTCAAATGTTGTCCCGCCTACACCTGAACTAAAGTCGTTGCCTGATAATCTCAAGTATGTCTTCCTTGGACCTAACCAAACCTTCCCTATGATTATCAATGCCCATTTAACTAGGGAACATGAGCTTAGGTTGACTACAACCCTCTCTGAACATCGGGCAGCCATTGGATGGACAATTTCTGACTTGAGGGGAATTAGCCATACCTATTGCACTCACAAGATTTATTTGGAAGATGGGGCTTGACCTTCTCTCCAGATGCAGAGATGATTGAACCTAAATATGCGAGAGGTTGTTATTGATAGCCCATGGGTGAGCCCACTCAAGTGGTACCCAAGAAAGCTGGGCTCACCATTGTCACCAATGATCAGGGCAAATCCATCCCCACCTGCATCGCTACTGCATGGTGGGTGTGCATCGACTATAAGAAGCTTAATGAGGCCACCAAGAAAGATCATTTCCCTCTGCCATTCATTGACCAGATTCTCGAGCGATTGGTACGGCAGAAATATTTTTGCTTCCTGGATGGATATTCAAGATACAACCAAGTTGCTATTGCACTGGAAGAACTAGAGAAGACCACATTCACTTGTCTGTATGGCACATTCGCATTCCGTCGTATGCCATTCGGATTATGCAACGCACCCGCTACCTTTCAACGTTGTATGATAGCCATCTTTCCAGAGATGGTGGGTGAATACCTAGAGGTCTTTATGGATGATTTCTCCATGTTTGGGAATTCATTTGACCATTGTCTTAGCAATTTGGAGAAGATCCTGGAGCGATGTATCGAGGTCAACCAGGTTTTAAGCTAGGAAAAGAGCCATTTCATGGTTCAGGAAGGGATTGTCCTCGGTCACATCATCTTGCATAGGGGCATTGAAGTAGATTGAGCTAAGGTTGATCTAATTTCCAAACTTCCACCTCCTAGCTCGGTCTGGTAAATCCGATCTTTCCTTGGACATGTTGGCTTCTATAGAAGGTTCATTAAAGATTTCTCCAAACTCTCTAAACCCTTGACTGACCTTCTAGCCAACGACGCCCTTTTTCACATGACACCTGATTACATCCAGGCTTATAACACTCTCAGGGAAACAGTCTCCACTGCACCTGTATTACAACCCTC
This sequence comes from Thalassia testudinum, assembly GCA_037157565.1. NCBI lineage: Eukaryota > Viridiplantae > Streptophyta > Magnoliopsida > Alismatales > Hydrocharitaceae > Thalassia > Thalassia testudinum. Next base: position 60,580,914 of record JAZHRO010000059.1, read on the forward strand.
GGACTGGTCCCAAGACTTTGAGATTATGTGCAATGCATCAGATTTTGCCATCGGCGCAATCCTAGTTCAAAGAAGAGAAAAGAAACCCATGGTGATCTACGCGAGCAAGACGTTGGATGAGGCTCAACGGAATTATACTGTCACAGAAAAAGAACTTCTCGCCGTAGTCTTTGGGTTAGAAAAGTTCCGATCATATCTTCTGGGATCCCATGTGACGATTTACATTGACCACTCGACTATCCAGCATTTGTTAGCCAAGAAGGACACTAAATCCGGGCTCATCAGATGGATCCTGCTCTTGCAGGAATTTGACTTGGAAATACACAACAAAGCCGGGTCCAAGAACATCGTAGTTGATCACCTGTCCAGACTCCACCTAGACCACATCAGGCCATCATTACCCTTGACTGACACCTTTCCTGATGAACAACTTCTAGTCGTGCAAGGAAGAAAGCTACCCAAGTATGCAGACTTCGTCAACTATTTGGTGGTAGGACAGACTCCGCACGACTAGTCCAGACAGCAATGGGATAAGTTCTTGGCTAAAGCCAAGCACTATTTCTGGAATGATCCTAAGCTGTTTAGACTCTACGCTGACCAAATCATTAGGAGGTGTATTCCTGAGGAAGAAGTCCAAAGTGTGCTATCCTTTTGTCACGACCAAGCCTGTGGTGGCCACTTTTCAGGGAAGAAAACGGCTGCAAAGGTTTTGCAGTCCGGATTTTACTGGCCCTCCTTATCAAGGATGCACACAGCTTCTCTAAGACTTGCTCTCATTGACAAACATTAGGGACTATGACCAGAAAGGACATGATGCCCCTCCATCCCATTTTGATTGTCGAAATCTTCGATGTTTGGGGCATCGATTTTTTGGGTCCCTTCCCACCATCCAACCGCTTTGAGTACATAATAGTCTCAATAGACTATGTCTTGAAATGGATCAAAGCCGTCACCACCCGAAGATGTAATCATAAGGCTGTCATGGACTTTGTTAAGCAAAACATCTTCTCTCAGTTTGGGATACCAAAGGCCATGATCATTGATGGTGGGAGTCACTTTATTCATGCCCAATTCCATGCCTTGCTTTGAAAATACGGGGTTACTCACCGCATTGCCACCCCGTATCACCTGTAAACAAATGGGCAAACTAAGGTCTCCAATAGGCAGATCAAGAATATTCTGCAAAAGACTATGAGACTTGATTGGAAGGATTGGTCTACATGACTGGATGATGCTCTTTTGGCATACAGGATCACTTTTAAAACCCCAATAGGCATGTCGCCTTATCGCCTGGTCTTTGGCAAAGCTTGCCACCTTCCGGTCAAGTTGGAACACCGGGCTTACTGGGCTATTAAGTAGTGCAACATGGATTCTTAGTTAGTCGGAGCACAGAGGACATTCCAGCTCTCCGAGCTCGAGGAAATCCGTCGGGACGCATATGAGAATAGTCGACTTTACAAAGAAAAGATGAAAGCTATCCACGACGGACACATCCATAAGAAAACCTTTGAGCCCAACCAGCAAGTCTGGCTTTTTGATGCCTGACTCAAACCTTTCCCCAGGAAGCTGAGATCAAAGTGGACAGGACCATATCAGGTGGTCAAACCTTATTCCAATGGGACGGTTGAAATTGCAGATCCTAACACTGGGAAAACCTTTATAGTAAACGGTCAGAGATTAAAACATTTTATTGCCCAAGTTCCCCCAAAGGAAGTCGTCACCCTCATTGAGGGTTGACACGAAGCTTTGCCCAACTGGAGGCATAAACTCAGTGCTTCTTGGGAGGCAACCCAGAAGATTCAGACTGATCAGGTAAACTGTGACACTTAGGTGATTTCTTTTTGTACCCCCTTTGCATGCATTTATTTGCCAATGAGGACATTGTCTAACTTAAGCATGGGGGGGTGGTAATTCGCATTCTCTGAGTTTATATTATCAGCCTGAATAATAATAAAAAATATATATATTAGGAAAACTTAGGCAATAGGAGCTTGTCAATTGTGGGAAATAATACGAGAAGAACCTAAAACACCTAGACTTTTCAGGCCTTCCGGCTTATTCAGCCCTGGTGTCCACTAAAATGTGTATTTAGCCCCGAATCCTCGCAACCTTAATTTACATTAATCTGATCAATAAAAAAAGGTGATAAGTATACAACTTATCAACCTGCCCTCTGACTCGAAGGGACTTTTAGTCTAAGCATCTGCACACATTTTTGCACTAACTCACTCCTTCGAGATTTTAACATAAATTGGGTAGCTAATGAACCTTCTAAGGTGGTATGGCTGGCAAGTTGTCATGGGTAACAGTCCATTGGCCGGTTGTCCAGAGCCCAGCCACAGGGCCATTATCTTTTATTGCTTCTAAGTAAATCTTAGATCAGGGAAGCCACCTACTGAAACAACAAAAGAAAAAAAAATAAGAAAAAGAGAAAAAGAAAATATATATATATATAGAAAAAGAAGAAAAAGAAAAAAATAAATAAGCCACACTTCACCACACGAGTATGGCTGGCAAGTGGTCGTGGCTAACAGCCTATTAGCTGGTTGTCCAGAACCCAGCTCACTAAATGCACAAAAAAGCCTAAAACACTTAAGGAAAAAGCGGGGAAGTAGAGTAATTAGGGGAGATATACACTGGAAACACCCTTGTGTTGACCCCACTCAAAATAAAAGTAGGGAGAAAGCTACCGATTGGACAGATACGCCTTTAGGTAAGCATTCTCTTTTCCGATCACCTCGGGGCATAGAAACCCAAAGTCTATTTTATACTGCTGAGTGAGTCTATCACTATATTCACCTCAAGATGCTTAGCACTTAGAGTCTTTTTTGAGTTATGGGTGGGTTGGGTAGCCGTAAAAAGTTACCTACACACTTTCAACTCCAAAAATTCAAAAAAATTAGACAAGATGAAAAAGAAAAAAATATATATATGTATATATGCTTTAAAGCAAGGACTTGGGCGATTTGCATTTTGGCAGACACCCGGGCACTATTAGTCTCTATGAATTAGGATCTTAGTATATTTCCTCCCATTAACAAGCAACTGATGTCTAAGTAATCAATTTCTAATTCCGACTGGAAATAAGGGCTAGGATAAACCTTGCTAGGAACTAGCAAGGGATGAGCATGGAGGTATGATAACTCTACATCTAATGAGTATAATTCCATCAACTGAGGTCAGTTTTGAGGATATATGTGCATTAATGATATACCATAATGGGCATAGGAGCACTGCATGCATTCAAAGTTAAGATTGCTTATGAATCAATGTTTAATGGCCATATTGACAAGTGCGCATTAAAATAGGCCTCAGATGAGCAATCAGACCGCACAGATGGACTTAGATCGACTAATCGAGTCCAATAGACTTGAAATCACTCAAACACAACATCCGGAGCTCCCTCGATTGGCCCAAGAAGTTTTGGCTATTGATCTGATCCGTTGATCATCAGATCAACGGCCCACAGGCAACCACGTGGCGGCATCCGACGCACCCTCACCCGCAGCGCACCACCTCTTCATCTTGCTCATCAACTTTAAGTCATCCGATCCACCGATCAGATGGCCGAGAATTCACAACCTTTGCCTGCACACCCCCGCGACCTCAGCTTCAGATCTTGACCGTTGGATTTCCATCCAACGGTTGACACTTCCCCGTGCCCAACCTCGCTTTGCACAAACTGGCGGAGACAGCGCAGTGGTCCGCACCTCATCCGCGAGCAAAGAGGGCCCATTCAAGCCATAGCCGGACTCAAATTGACAGTAGGAGCGCGCGCGGATGAAATTCAACCACTGATGTGGAAATCGACAGTGAGGATCGCACCATGCGACGCAATGGATGCGCGCGGATGCGCCCGGGCGAGAATGTGCACGATCCACAGCGTGCACCCACGCGAAATCTCAACAGTTTGATCTTCGATCGGACGGCTCACAGCGCAAGCACATGGATCGCGGGCATGGATTAAGAAGAAGTAGCACATGTGCCTTCGTTAGACCGGCAGCTAGAGGGCTTCAGCGACATTTTTGGAAGGGGTTTAGCGATGTCTTGAACGTTGCTAAACCCCCTTTACTTCATTTAGAAGCCCTTTTCTCCTATTTAAACCCCTTCAACCACCCCTTCAAAGGCATTGAATACACACACACACCTTCCACCCTACTCCTAGCTCCTTCCTACCTTCACCAAGCATATCTCACACTCGCCGGAGTTGCCAAGCCGCTGATGGAGCCCTCCTCCACCATCGTGGACACCTTGCCTCCTCTCTCTCTCTCTTTACCCTAGTTTTATATTGCTTTTGTTTAAGCTTTTAGCTGTTGTTTTATTTGCGAACAAACTCAAGTTGCATGCTAAATGTTAATGTTGATGTTGTTTCTTATATAGCTCCCATCTTGTTCGAATGAATGTCATGATTTCAAGACAAACTTTAACCCTACTCTCTCTCTCCCTCTCTCTCTCTTCTTCTCATTTTCTCGCAAGCAAACCAAACTTCCTGTAACAACTAAAAGCAACAAAGTAATTCGATTTCACGCCTCCTCGTGTTCGACACTTGGGCTCACCAAATCCAATCTTTAATTAAAATCGACATCGTGAACGCATGCTATAACGACACAATTAAACAACTGTGTCCCGCGTACGTCACGCCGCTACTGCTTTGTCTTTACCCGTTATGTCGCAACGTAGCCCCATTCCAAGTTGCTGGATCCAAATTGAAGGGTCATCATCGCACGCCAGCCCACCCTTTACATCGCACGTCTGATCACTCATATGTGGCAAGCGTTCAATCGCACGTCTGCCTGATCCGAAGATTTGGGCTGTTGGTGTCAGATCGGGCAGCTGGATTTTGCACCTACGTGGGAAGAGGAGATGCATTACGCACGACTCGAACGTGCGCGCTCAGCTCCCTCAATGCCTTAACCGCTACGTTGTGCTTTCTTCTTTGTCAACTTTTTAACCGCGGTGCACGTGCTTGTGGCTGTTAGATCATGATCCAACGGCCCAGATTTGATCTTGCATTGAGGAGAGAGTGAGAGCACGGTGGGTCTTCTGACTTTTGCTGGGCCGGTTAGGGCGATCGAGATGGCGCCATCTTGGTCGTCCATCTTCTGTGACTTCTAGAAGGTGCCATGGATGTCGGATTGGGTCGATTTTCGCGCTATTAAGTAGCAATCGTCGATCTGAACCCATCCGTGCGGTCGGATTTGTCGTCTGAAGTGTAAATTGACACTATCTTGGCCCCTGATCTCAGATCTTCCTTGAACTACACATGATGCTACGGATGTCCGATTGGGGCGATCTTGGAGTTGTTGAACTCCGATCATCGCCCTGATCAAATCCGTATAGTTGGATCTTCAATCCGAGGCCCTAATTAAAAGTCACCCTGTTACCTAACCACAAAAGTAGAAAATTAACCTAAATTTTATACAAACTAACCTAAATGCAAGATGATGCATGTTATGCAATATTTATAATGTATGATGCAACTCTACACCTAAGAACATACAAAAATAGACAGTTTATGTGATATAAACGTGTTTACATCAACTTGATTTGTATTGGGTGGTGGCAGCATTACACTACTTGGGTAGCTCATGGAGAGGAGTTGACTAAGAAAGTCATAAACAATGAGAACACTATTGACGAAGAGATCTACGAGGAAATTGGTGATAGCGGACGTGAAGAAATACAAGACATGTTGAATGAGATGAGAGCAGGAGAGGATATAAATATAGATGAGGAAGATCCGTTCTATGATACTGTTAAGGCGATTGAGGATCCTATTGCTCCCGATGTTACAAAAATGTCAAAGTTGTCATTTTTGTTGAAGATGTTTCAACTGAAGGTTATGAATAAAGCTAGTGCTAAATTCATGTCAAAAATACTTTAGTTTATTGTTGAGCTATTGAATAATCCTAATGGTTTTTCAGCTTCATGGTATGAGGCAAGGAAACAGATTCGTAAGCTTGGTTTGGACTATCAGAAGATTGATGCATGTTCAAATGACTGCATCTTTTCATAAATAAATTTGCAAACTTGAGTAACTGTTAACGCGAAATCGTCAATGTTTGAGAAATGCATTGTAGTATAGGACAAAATCGCATTAAACACATAAATTTATAACTCAAAAAAGAAGTCCGAGGTTGAACGCAGGGAGCAATCAACCAATCAATCTCAAGATCATAATTTTAAATAAATGATATAAGCAATTACAACCAGAACTGATCCAAAATGATATATCAATAGTTTCAAGTAACAATATGCAAAAATGATGGGTTAAAATGGTGATTTGAATCACCAATTAACCCCTTTTAATTAATCTCAAATATATCAAATGTATCAACAGTGATTATCAACCAATATTCCAATGCAACAATAACTTAAAACCAACAACAGAGGCAAAGGCCTCTCTTTTCCTTCAAGCCTCAAGGGAGAGTCACAAGCACAACACAGTAGCTTCAGAGGTGAAGGCCTCTCAAATTCGCTAAGTGTAGAGAAAGCAAAAGAGGGCAACCCCCCCCCCCCCACTCTCTCTTTCTCTTCTTTCTCTCTCAAAATCAGGCGAACCAGACGAGACCTGGGTATCCAGGTAAATGGACCAAGGCCCAAACTCGTGAGGCGTGAGCGTGGGTGAAGGCGTGCATATGCGCGTGTGAGAGCAGGGACCTCACCCCTGTGCGTGCTGAGGCAACGAGCCGTAAGCACAAATTCAACTTATGTGCTGTGCGCGTGTCTGTGTTCCACAATGTGGGACTATCCCACCCACCTTCGTCACATGCAGCAGCAGATGAAGGTCTCGACCAATTGAAGCAGCAGATGATACTGCTGGGTTTAATGGAGCACCTGTAGAGGAGTATGGAGGTCAATCGCAGTGCCTGGGAATGTAGCCTAGGGTAATTATGGTCAGAGGACTGCGTACGAAGTCGGAGGAGTTGAGGCGACGGCGGAGGTCCGACGAAGTACCTGAAGGCACAAACATAGCCTTGCAGCCAATTTAAAGGTGCTCAGAAGCTTCGTTGTGAAGTAGTGAGTGCGATGGTGGGTGCAGCGTGTGGTGCGAGTGATGGTGGAGGCCTGAAGACCTTGAGATAGTGAAGCAGAAGTGATTGAGTTCGGGGAGGTGTTTTGGTGGGTGAATCATGAAATAGGTTGAGGGATTTTATAGAGGGTGGCACAGTGAAGCTTATGAGGGTAGTAGTGGCGAGTTTCATGCGGTGGTGCGGCGGGAAGGCTTCACCGGAGCGTTGCCAGAGCGGTTGAAGACGATGGTATGGTAGGGCGGTGCAGTGGTCGCGAGTGACTTGTGCATAGGTGAAAAGAAAGTAGAGGGAGAGAAAAAGGAATAGAGAGACTTAGAGGGGAAGGAGATAGGTAGAGGGCTCCGATTGTGGCTGACCGGAGCCAGAGAAGATGGTAGGGACGGCGAAGCAGCGACGATGATTGAGGCAAAGGAACACCCTCCCCTTGACCGGAGAGCTGCATAAGGAAGAGAGAAAGACAGTGGCACCTCTAATTTGATGGTTAGAGGTGTAGAGGAGCAGGACGGATGGTGTTGCTGGAGCAAGGATATTTGGTGGCCAGAGAGGGTAGATTAGGGTGATTTGGCTCACCAAAATTTGCTAAGGAATTCGACCTTGCGACCTGGGTCCTTAAATAGGGCTTAGAAGGGCATTCCAAGCTTGGAAGCATGTGGTGCTTGCGCGACAAGGAGACCTGAATCTTTGAATGCTTCACATTAGGTTTTGAGTAGGATTCAGAGCCCAATGCGTAGCTCAAATGGAAGAGGATTTCATCAGGAATCTCACTTTCTGATTTGGGAGAGATTCATCAAGAAATCTAAGAGAAATCTCTGATTGAAGGTCGTCGGAGTAGGAGTTCCTCTGGGATAATAGCGAAGGGACCAATTTGTAAAGAATGAATACAAAGTTGGTTGTCATTTTGTAATTATTTCAAAAGTTAAGGGCATAAATGTGAGAGAAAAGAGTCAGACAGGACTTAAATGTAAACTAGGTCAGGGTGATCTTTGATTCAGCCCAAATTTTGATACAAACCTAATTTGGACCTAAGGAATCTGATGGTGAAGTTAGATTTAGGTTTTGACTAAGTTTTAATGGGTAAATTATGTAGAAACCTAAATTAGGGCAATTGTCTATCTGAGGCTCTATTTTAGGTCAAAATAGTTCCAATGGTCAAAGTAAGGATGCAAAACCCTAAAGAATATTTTTCTATGATTTTTAGAGGGTTTAAGTGAATTTTATCTTGACCAAAACCTCAGTTAATTAAGTAGGTTTGTTTTTAGGGTTTCAGATGTCCATTCATTCTTGAAATGCGTGAAAACCTATTTCTGTCTACATGAACCCATTTATTAGACATTAATGACCATATGACCTTTAATAAACCCCTGGTATACCCTGTGGTTATTTTGTATTTGTGATAAGATGGTAAAAATGCAGAAATAACCCTATTTTCATCTTTTCTTCTCAAAATAGAATATTAAGCACTTAGGACCCTCTGAAGGTTATGTAGGAGCTTTATTGACTTTATCAGACCAAATTGAGTTAGTTATGACTCATGATGGTGTTCCCATCAGTAACTGTCCCGAATGTGGACTTCAGAGATATAACGAAGGTCAAAATGAAAGTAAGAGGAAACAACCTCAGAACGTTCTTCATTACTTCCCACTGACACCTAAGCTTCAATGCCTTTTTATATCAAGTAAAACTGCACGGTTGATGACATAGCACCAGGATTGTAAATCTCAAGATGGAAGAATACGTCATCCTTCTGATTCAGAGGAGTGGAAGAGATTTGACGAAAGAAATAATTCATTCACTTTAGAAGCAAGGAACGTGTGGTTGGGTCTTGCAAGTGATGGATTCAATCCATTTAAGAGTATGTACCCATCGTACTCTACATGGCCAGTGGTAATTGTCACTCATAACTTACCTCCCTGGTTGTGCATGAGATCGTCATTCATGATGCTAACCCTATTAATTCCTGGTCCAAAACAACCAGGAAATGCAATAGATGTTTATCTCCAGCAATTAATCGATGAATTAAAACAGTTATGGTTCACCAGCGTGAAGACGTATGATGAAAAAAAGAAAGAATTTTACAATATGCATGTAGCATTGTTGTGGATCATAAACGACTTCCCGACGTATGAAAATTTGTCTGGTTAGAGCACTAAAGGAAAACTTGCTTGCCCAGTCTGTATGGAAGACACTCATCACCTACGACTATCGAAAAGTAAGAAATTATGTTACTTAGGGCATCGCAAATTTCTACCTATTGAACATAGATGAAGAATGTCATAGTTCAGGAGTAAATTTAATGGTAGGACGTGTTTGTATTCAAAGAAAAATCTAAAAAATAAACTTAGTACAGATTCTATCAAGTTGCTAGGCTTGGTTATAATGGAGAGATTACAAGAAATGGGTGAGATACGGTTGGGTCGACCATTCAAACAAGACCAGACGACCATGAAGAATTCTAGATTTCGAAAGAAAAACATTTTCTTTATGAACATGCCATACTGGAAAGATCTTACTATATGTCATAATTTAGATATTAAGCACATCGAAAAGAATGTGATGGATAACATCTTAGACATATTAAATTTGACTGATGATCTAAAGGACACGGTGAAAACAAGAAAAGACATGAAGAGTTTGGGGATACATTCAGAGTTGCATATTCATGAGGATGATGGCTACTTTTCACCCGCTATTTACAGCTTGAATCAGGACTAGAAGAGTAGACTACTCCCTTCTTAAAGGAAATTCGAGTGCCAAATGAATTTTCCTTGCAGCTTTCCTGTTGTGTGAATGAAGAGCAAAAAAAGATATCTGGCTTGAAAAGTCATGACTCACACGTTTACATGCAAGTATTGTTTCCACTGGCGATACGGGAGATACTGCCAGTGCCAGTTATTGATTCAATCACAGAGATGAGTAGGTTTTTCAAAGTTGTTTGTTCGAAGGCGCTACAAAATGATACATTGGATTACTGGGATAAACAAATAGTCATTACTCTCTATAAGATTGAATAGATTCTTCCCCCAGCCTTTTTCAATATAATGGTTCATCTCACGCTGCATCTTGCAAATGAAGCCAGAATCGGTGGACTTATACAATTCAGATTGATGTATCTGTGGAGCGATTTTTAAAAAAGCTTAAAGATTATGTTTTGAACAAGGAAAAGATGAAAGGATCAATTGTACAAGGCTATCTCATGAAGGAGTGTATTAATTTTACGTCCATGTACATGAATGAAACAGACAACCGCTTTAATAAACTTCAAAGGAATTATGAGGGGAAATACAATGGCAGTGATGAAGAATGTTTGTCAAATTTTGATATCAGAGGAAGGTCAATTCTTCATACAGAGTACAAGGCTATTTTAGAAAATGACAGATGTTGCGTGCATCTATATATTTTAAAATAAATTCTTAAAATTAATCCATTTTACAAGGAATTCGAACGATTACATCTTTCTAGGAAAAACTAATTTGGCTTCTTAGATTGGTTTAAAGACCAAGTTCATCAATTGAAAGAGGATAAGGACCCACGATAAGTATCGGATTTTAATGTAATTACTGATTCACCATTACATTATGCACATTACCACTCTGGGTATATAATAAATAGGTTCAAATTCAGAATAAAAAAAATTGATGATAGAAAGGTTACACAATAGGCCGGAGTTGTTGATTCAGTTCTTTCCACTGGTTTAGATGGATAGTATGGTAAAATTAAAGAAATTATAGAGATCAGCTTCAGATATGATCGTAGAGTTGCTGTATTTAAATGTCATTGGTTTGATATTTTTAAAGAGGGCACCAGTTTCAAAATTGATAAGAAATATAATTTCTTGAGTTTAAATCCTAATCGTCCAATTCTTCAATTTGATGAACCATTCACATTGACATATTAAGTGACACAAGTTTTTTATGTCCTGGATAATTGCTGAAGGGGATGGGTTATACTCATAAGAACAATACCGCCCAACCATTTTGACACACAGTTTGAAGCATACCAAGAATTAACAGAAGAAGGTCATATACATTCAAATGCAGTAGATGTGGACATTTAAGGTTAGTAACAATTTCTTTACTTTATTTCATTTCTTTTTATATTAAATTCATATTCAAATTTAAGAAACCTAAATTACAACTGGCATTTTCTATACATTACAAATAACTAAACTTAAACCAATCACACACACATGTTCAAATTTTTTTACCCTTGCTCTACTGGCATTTTAATTAGTTTTATTTTTCAAATTACAAGTAATCGGTGACGAGCATACTCAGAGGCTATTGTATTTAGAGGTATAATTTCAATGTCTTAAATTTAATTGGATGAAATTATAGATTTTTGCTAAATGTGGGGTGTGCCCACATATTATTTTTTATTTCATTAAATAGATGTGAGGTGTACCCACTTGTGTTGCATATTTTATTTGAATGGATATGGAGTATACTCGATTGTGGCTTGTCTTTACACTTTTTTTTTATGTGGGGTGTGCCCACTTTAATTTTAATATGCAGGTTTATATAAAAACCTCCAAATGTAAGGAGAAACTCTGCCGAAATTTTTAAATATTTCTTTTTTATTTTACAAACATTTTTCATTGATGATTTATATATTAATGATTTACAACTGTATTAATTATTGCATTTTATTATTACATATGAATTTGTTTAAGAAAAAACCTACAAAAAAGGGTTCTCTTGACACAGCCCTCCACCCAGGATGATTCGTCTCCTCAGGCTCAGCCACCCCCCCCCCCCCACAGTAGACTCAACCACCTTTTCAACAGCAAGTTCAGCCACCCCCCAGTCACGTTTCGTACGACCCTGGGAGATGGTACATTTACTACATGCGGAGGGGAAGGGAAAGGGGAAGGAGATTGCTCAGACCTTCTGAGACCGAGTAAAGGATGATCCAGATTATGGAGGATCAGAGGAGGTTGAGGGGGAGGAGAGAGAGGAGGAGGGCAAGGAGGCGAAGGATGAGATGGTGGGAAGTATGTCCCCAATTCATATTAACAACTTACTGGAGGGCTCAAGTTTGGGTAAGAAATCATATACCTTTAAAAAATAAATTATATACCTTCAAAAATATATAATGAATATGATTAATATTTACACAGGTAGACTAAGAAGAGAATGGGGGAAGACAAAAAATCTAGACCTCCAGCGTATCCCCAAGGGTGTCAAATTAATGATTAGGCACAGATCCACAGGGGAGGTAGAGAATTACTCAAGCTTTATCAGTCGAGTTGGCACAATTGTTAAGACCATTGTGCCTATTTCCTACTTTGACTGGAGTAAGGTCCCTGCAAAGCTGAAGAGCCAGTTCATTCATCAGTTGGAGGTAATTTTATTTACAAAAGTTATTTCTTTTATGACTTTATCTTAAATTTATTTTAAAGTAACATTGACATATATTTTCTAAATTAATGTAGTAAAATTACGATTGGGGTGACGACCTCGATGCTCCCGATATATCCTTAAGCACGTCACCAAAATTCACAGGGATTGGAGGATGGAGACCAATCATAAAATGCTCATTCAACATATCTAGCAATTGTTAGCATATTCCAGAAGGGATTTCGACTCAGTGTTTGGGGGAAATTTTTGGTGAACAATTGTTTGTGACTTTTGTGAGTTTAGATGGGCTAGTATCTCCCTGTGGATGCGACCCACTCTTTCGAGTGTTTAATTTTTAATTATTTTGATTAGTCGATTTTCCACTACTTAGAAATACAATGACAAATTTTCTTAATCATCATTTTCGAAAGCGAAAATCGACTCGTCAAATGGTGCCGTTGCTAGGGAGGCAACAAGCCTGTTAGACTCACATTTATTTAATTATTTGTTCACATTTTATTTAAGGCATATTTCAATTCGATTATCTGTTTGGTGTGAGGTACGCGTATTTGGAGACATCTTGTCACACCAATCTCAAAGATCAGGCGATCCTTGACATCGTCAGTGGAGTTGCAACACTGGGAGAAGGAGCATCACGCCCGCCTCAGCAACGCCTTGGTGGACCTTGTTTCCACCACTGGAGGAGATATCCGAAGGACCACATCTTCATCTCGTCTATTTAGCTGTAGATAGTTTTTATTTTTTTTCTTTCTTCTCTTTATTTGAGTACATTCATTTGGAAGAACCTTGTTCTGGGGTATATTTTAGGGGTTTGTTCCCTAACCTTCTTTTAGGCCTATGTTGGGTAATTTTTCGAGAGCGTGTTCCCTTTTCTTTAGATCTAGGTTTTCTTTTGTGGGTTGTTTATCCTTTCCTTTGTTTGTGCATAAATAGATATATAAAAAAAAACAACACAAGCTACCTGCCCTAGGTCGTATCATTTAGGATTGAATGAACAGCATCTAGATCTAATTTCCTGTCTTGCATATTGCATGAAGAATGCTGGAATCAGGTATACACTTCTAACTTTGCATTTCTACCTGTCATGCAAATGCATTTGGATTAATTTTAAGACCACCTAATTTGTATTGAATAGATCTAACAAGTGGTCACATTTAATTTTTTGAGGAAAAAAAGGACTAATTAAAGGAGGGACATTTAAAAACCAAGGATTTGATTTTCAAACTTGGCGTGCGATTCAAAATTCAAAATCTTTTGCGGTGTATGCACACTTATATCTCTTGCATGACGACACATTTTTAGACACTTCTTAGGTTTGGAATCGATAGGACTAGAGCCTCCTATTACCGGGGTCTAAAGTGACCCAAACTTTAGTTCACAAGTGAAGTTGCCTCCAAACCTTGCGGATTGAGGGTAGTTAAGAAGCACCGCGAAAGCAATGCTTCAAAGGAAGGATTTGACCCTACTTGCATCCCTCTTTGTCGTGTTTGGTGGTGACTAAACTTTTTGGGCTTTAGGGAGGATCACCTAAGTCCCAGTTAGGTCTTCTTAGGCATATCGTAGGTCGACAAGTAGACACATAACTGTTTAGATAACTTGATTTGTCACCTACAAGTGGACTTAAATCTCAAATGCCTAATTGATTAAAGACCTAAAAAGTCTTCTAATTTGTGTTTGCTTGGGGAATCTGATTGTGGTGTGAGCTAGAATGGACCACATTGACTTTCATCCTTTCACATCTTGCCCACACCCTTACCCCCACTCTGTGATCTTCGATCCCATACGCCGAGATGGTCCATTCTTTAATGGACATAATGACAGTCACTGGGATCCGTTTTACTCCTATTATAGGAGTATTGGCCTGGTTAAGTCCCAAATCAGTGAGCAAAACCTAGGAGCAGGATTTGCCTTGCCCAATATCCCACACACCATAGGAACACCCAACCCACCCTCCATAACTGATTGTAATGGTTGGACAGAAACTCCTAGGGACTATAAGCCTGATCTTGACTTCTCTCCTAATAGTAATGATGACCTCTCCTCCTTGAAGATGGAAATACGAAAATGCAAGATGAAATGATTGAATTGTTAGGAGAATCTTCAAGAGCAGGCCAACAAGAAAATGACGAAATTAGCCACCCAATCTACCCCATTGAGAATGAAGTGCACCCCTCTATGCTAGATGCATCTCCCGTGGGAGAGCCACACACTAAGTTGGAGGGAAATTTTGGGGATTATGTAAGGGAGAATAGCTACTTTTCGAGGATTGATTTTGAAACCTCCCTGCTAGATGACACTTCCTTGAGAGATCCACGCCTTAGGTGGGAGGACGATATGTATGAAAGTAGCTATACATGGGATGAAGAAAGGTGGCAACCCGAGGAAGAAGATGATCAGGTTGAGTATCCACCTGAATTATATTGGAGTCAAAAGAAGGGAATGATGGTACCATTGGAAAACCTTGACCCAGATGATAGTATTTTCATCACATTTGATGAAGTGGGCCGAAGTCAAGTTGTTAATCCCGCCCTCCCTTCTGATCATGAGATGGAACTCAATCCCACCCTTAGGGAACCTAACCCTAAAGAAATTCACCTATTTGAGGAGTCTGATGTTACCAGTGTAAACCATGTACCCCAGATAGAGTGCCCTAGGGGATCTACTAAGATTTTAGATGATTCTAGACTTCGGGCATATGATGCATCGTATGATGAAGAGAAGGATGAATTATATGAGGAACCTACATTCAAGATTCAGAGTGACACTAAGGGTGATTATGTCTTATTTGAAGAATTAACCCCCAAGGATGTCACAAAGTTGACCAAATTAGGTTTCCTTAGCACACCCATTGATGATATCTCTCCTCATGATGAAATAATGAAAAATTTGGAAGCAACTTCTGAGATTAATGTGTATTCACATATATACTCCAGGGAGGATTTGAGTAAAGAACAAGAACCCGGGGATGAGATTGATAGGATAATCCCTAGATCTATTGCTTCCAACCAGCCTTCATTTGATTCGGAGTCACCCTCTGATTCGCCTATGTCTGAAGGTGAAATTTTGACTCCATACCTTGAAATGATCACTAATAAAGAGTAAGTAGATACTTGTGATATTACCAGAGATGCTAGGGATACGATTGAAGAGCTGGAAAGGTTCTTAGGTATGGACACTAAGTCGATTGGACCTACCTTAGATCTTATGGCCATTCCGCAACCTTGAAACTTAGACACCCTAGACAATCCCTAGCTTAAAGTTTTGCTCACTACCATTTTGACCGGGGGGCTTACAGACCAATATCTCTTGTAATGGGATATTGGGTATGGATTGATGATTTCTATGGTCAGTCCATTACCTTGGGGGTTTATTTCTACACCATTTCTTCCTCATTCCTTTTGGAGGATCCTTGTCATCCTTCCCCTACCCATATGGAGGTTGTTATTCCCAACTATCCTTTAAAACCTCCTCTGGTGACTTGGGACGATTTCATTCCCATCCTGGTTGGGTGAGCATTTCCTATTGGGATTCATCATCAGCTCGCCAACATCTTAGGTTACCTATTTTCTAGGCCAGCATTACTTTGCTCATTTTTAGGGCCTATTTCTTTGGCTTTGGAACCTGACTTGCAGGTTCTTTGGCTACTCAGCTGCCAACATAATAACGGTAGCCCAACTCTGACCCAAGTAATACTCTTCTATGCAATGAAGACATTGCAGATTTTAGGCATAGTGGGGTGTACTTGGGGATATACATAGCATTTATACATAGTGCATTCATGTATTTAGTTAAAGCATTCTGCATTGCATACATTTGCATTGAAAAAAAATAAAAAAATAAAAAAATAAAAAAATATTTTGCATTGAGCTTAACTGGCTAGGCCCTACATTCTTAGGCAGACCAAAGCTTTAGGTTAGACTAAGTTGACTCTAGGTGTCTGAATTTAGAAGCTAAGTTGAGATACTACTTTTAGACCCTTAGGGTCCTTTGTGGACTTAAAACTTAAGTAGGAGTTAAGTTGTGGACCATTCCTCAAGAGGTTAAGGAAAGCTAGGGATTGAGTTAAAGGTTGGGTAGTACTTGATGCCTTTTTCTACCTTTTGGTTTACGGGTCCTCGTAACCTAAGCATCCACATTTCACACACACTTGGTCTTGTGTAAATAGTGATCACCCTAATTCATTTCTTAAAGAAAATTTGGTTTTCTTAGTTTTGACTTAAGAGAATCTTGAAAAACACAATTTGCTTGGATGAGTTCCTGCCACAAGAGAGGTGGAGTATATACTCACCTTGAGGATGTGATGATAACATGTCACCTCCTCGGTGCTTGTCTCTTAGGATATCCATCCTACTGGGGGCATGTAAGAGCATTGTGCGGTTCAGGCACCATAGGTAGCCCTATCTCGAAGTGCCGATTGCCATAGGCCTGAATTCGCTTAAGAAATCAATGGGCGATACTATCTCGAAGTGTCGATTGCCAGGAGTTCTTGGGGTCGCTATGGGCGGTGCTATCTTAAAGCATCGAAAGCTAGGCACCCTTTGAGGTTCGGTGATGGGGACAATGAATCTAACACAGACCGTACTGATAGCTTATCCAAGGTTAGACTTAGAGGAATCAAACAAAAAAAAATTATATATTAAAAAAAAGAAAAAAAAAATCTTTCTTACTCTCTTTCTTGGTTAGAAATCAAACCAACCTCAAATAACTCAGACCAATGCACATGCACGGATGCTTTAATCTCTAGGACCAATAAACCCTAGGGTAGAGTTAGAAATCAGGGAAACCTGTGCCTGCAACTCGTCTTTAGCCAACCTAGTCTGTAACCTAGCAACTACTTGGGAACCTTAGGTCTAAAGTCTGAACTTAACATGTTTCTAAAGGAAGACCGATTGGGTTAGCTAGTCCACTTGAAGAGTTGGGTTGTTGCTTGAATTTGCTAGGGACTAGCAAAAACTAGGCATGGGGGAATTTGATGAGCCCATATTTGTGGGCTAATTAGTTACTTAAATGTCTAGACATTAGAGTAATATTAACTTATACATAGCATGTATTAAGATGTAAATAATTTAGTTTATATATATATATTTGTATGCATTACATTCATATATAAATTATTTAGCATTCATTTGAATAACATGCATTAGTCTTTAGGTTGCATTATATACATATATTAGAATTAACATTTTAGTGAGGGTTTGTGCATAAATAAATCAATCTTTTTATTATTCATTTTTTATTCTCTCTTCTCTGCAAGTGATACGCCGCCTTCTTGTCGCCAGCTGCCTGCACTCAAGACCCCCATTCAAGGAGGAGCAGGAGAGATGGATCTGGTCAGGGCAGCTGCAACTACAAGGGAGAAAAGGAGGCAACTGTGCTCATGGAGACGTCACCCGCCCCATCACCGTGCATCCGCCCATCACTGTGGTCTCCACAGCAGAGCCTCACCACACCGTGGGCCGGCGGAGTGACAGGCCGCCACGCCAAGCTGGCGACCTTGGCCACTTACCGTGAGCGTGTGCCTCATTGGCCACGCAAAGAATTTCTTTCTTCTTTCTTTTTATTCTCTCTTTTCCTTTCTTTTGCATGATACTATTTAGCATCACCTTCGTTACTCTGTTTGCAGGCCTCAACGAACCCACCACCACCATCACCGCAGACCACCTTCATGTCAGAGCAGCCAGCAATAGCCGGACTCTCCTCGCCCGCTCTCCACGCCTCTCCGCATGCACAGCAGCAACAAGCAGCCCCAGCTAGTCTCCAGTGCGCATACCCTCGCTACGCCCCTCACTGCACCTCCGCCTGCCGAGCAGCATCCCATGCACACGCACAACTGGCGTGACCAGTAGTGCACCCACGCGCGCAGCCGGATGTGCCACCAGCTCCTGGCACGCATCCTCATGCGCGCCATCACGGCACGACCAGTGCGTGCATTCTCTCGGCTAGTAACCACCTCATCCCACCTTTGCACACAGCTCCTACCCGCACCCAACTGTGCTCCACGCCCAGCAGGGATGCCGCGTTCATCACCTCCTTCGCCGACTCCCCGTGCAGCCGCACGCACACACCCGCATGCCTGCCGCAGCAACACCACCTCTCCTGGCTGTGCGAGCAGCTCCCCCAGCAGCAAAGGCCACCACCGGAACCCACCTCCACCACTATTCTGTCCGACCACCTCGGGCCACCCCACACTTCGCCGCGACCACCATCGCGAAGCCCTCGCCTCACTCATCTCTTAAGCCAAGTCTCACCTCCAGCCGTGGCCTGTCTTTTGCGCATGCCAAGCTCAAAGGGAATGCTCTATTTCCTTCTCAATTAGTTATTACATGTAATGCCATTGCTACCATTTTATTTTTGGTTAATTAATATTTAATTATGGATGTTTTATGGTACAACCCTCATGTTTTACATAAAATGCTCATTCAACATATCTAGCAATTGTTAGCATACTCCAAAAGGGATTTTGACTCAGTGTTTGGGGGAAATTTTTGGTGAACAATTGTTTGTAACTTTTGCGAGTTTAGACGGGCTAGTGTCTCCCTGTGGATACGACCCGCTCTTTCGAGTGGTTAATTTTTAATTGTTTTGATTAGTCGATTTTCTACCACTTAGAAATACAATGACAAATCTTCTTAATCATCATTTTCAAAAGCGAAAACCAACTCGTTAGTCACCCACAGTAAGGTAGCAGCTAAGGGTGCTCGTAAGTGGATTCATGAGTCATACCTGGAGAAACACGTAAGTTTCCTAAACTCAAAAAATTTTATAACTTTGTATATATATTATAATAATATTTTTCATTACATTTAGGATCAAATGGTACAATTAGTACATCCCCTGCTAACGAGGCCTCCGACAGCATCCAGCAACCTTTGGATGCAGAGGAGGCATTTAGGAGAGTGATGCCACCGGACAATGGTGGTTTCGTTCGTAGTGTGGGGAGGGCATACTCGTTATTCACCTGGTTTGGGAGGGAAGGTGTCGTCTCATCTAGTGTTTTCGTTCAGCTGCATCAAAAGATCGACACACTACAGAGACAAGAGGAGGAGAGGGAGAAGAGAGAGGTAGAGATGAAGAATAAGATGAATGTCATGGATGATAAGCTTCAAACGCTTATAGCCCTTATTCAGAACAAGGGTCAGTCAGAGCATCCATCTTCCACAGATTTCAGCATCTATAGATGAGATGACGATGACTCCATGGGTGGTGCAGGTGAAGCTGGTGGCATTGAGGCAGCTGTATCTTGATTTATATCCATTTTCTTTTCTTATGTTTTTCATGTAACCTTTTTTATATAAATATTTCATTTTCAAACTTTTAATGTACTAGATTTTTATTTATGAAATATAAATTTCTGTTCATTTTCATTACTTGTTTTACTATAAAAGCAAGACTTTTAAGTAGGTTGGTAGGTAGTTTTCATCATTTGATAATAAAAAAAAAGCCCATACATTTGTCGTCGCTTATTCAAATAAGCGATGGCATATAGGTGACGGTATAAATATTTTTACCGTCGTTTATATAATAACCGACAGCATATACTCACCACAGTCTAATGGAATAGTAGAACGGAAAAATAGAACCCTAATGGATGTGGTCAATGCACTCCTATAAAGTTCAAGAATACCTTCCTACAAGTGGGGGAAAGCTTTGAATATAGCTAACCATACTTTGAATAGAGTTCCCTCAAGGAATAAGGATAGTAGTCCCTATGAATTGTAATGAGGTAGGAAGGCAAGTCTAAAATATTTCAAAATGTGGAGCTACCTACTAAGGTATTAGTCCCAGAACACGAGAAAGAAACTTGGACCTAAGATAGTTGACACGATCTTTTTGGATTATGTGGAGAACAATTATGCCTACAGATTCTTAATAATTAAGTCTAAGATTTCTGGCATAAATGCAAACACAATTGTTGAACTCTGTGATGCTACCTTCTTTGAGGATGTCTTCCCCATGAAGATTGGGAATCTTCAAAATTTGACTGATGTAGCCACCACATCTAGTTACATTCCAAAGCAAGTGGAAAAGATGTCAAATGTGAAGGCTACCTTCCACTTTGTACCTAATGATTTTGTAGAGGATTTTGAGCTTAGGAGGAATAAGAGACCAAGGATTGCCAAGGATTAAGGAAGTGACTTTGCTGCTTATCAAATCAAGGGTGCTCCACCTACATACCGGGATGCAATGGCTTCTTCTAAACCTAAGCTTTGAAAGGAAGCTATAAAATCTGAAATGGAATCAATCATTTCAAATGGCACATGGGAATTGGTTGATTTGCCTCTAAGGTGCTCTACAATAGGGTGTAAGTAGGTCTTTAAGAGGAATCTTAGCCCTGATGGATCCACTGAAAAGTATAAAGCTAGATTTGTTGCTAAGGGTTTTAAACAAAAGGACATTATTGATTATTTTGAGACCTATTCTCTCATTACTAGAATGACTACGATTCAGACACTTACAGTATTAGCTTCCATTTATAATTTCATAATCCATCAAATGGATGTTAAGATTGCCTTCCAACATGGAGATCTTGAAGAGGAGATTTACATGGATCAACCTGGGGGATTCGTAGCACCTAGTAATGAGAAGAAAGTTTGCAAGCTTGTAAAACCTCTTTATAGATTGAAGCAAGCTCCAAAACAATGGCATGAGAAGTTTGATAAGACTATTTGATCCTATAGTTGTATTGTTTATGAGTCTAATAAATTTGTTTATTCTTTGGTTAGAAGTGATATGCCTATTGTCTTATGCCTTTATGTAGATGATATATTGTTATTTCAATCAAACATAAGGATAGTGAATGAAACTAAGTCATTCTTGAGTAGTAGGTTTGATATGAAGGATGTGGGAATTACTGAGGTGGTCTTGGGACTTAAGTTGATTAGATCAGCTAAAGGGATAGCCATTTCCCAATCACATTATGTTGAGAAAATTCTTGAAAATTTTGGTTATTATAGTTGTAGATCGATGTGCACTCCCTACGACTCTTCAAATCTCTCTACAAGAACAAGACTGAAGTACCTATGGTATAGCTCATGTCATTTCAAATCACAAGAAGCTTAATGTATCTGACAAACTATACTAGATCGGATATTTCTTATGCAGTCACTAAGTTAAGTAGATACACAAGTTGTCTTGAGCATAATCATTTGGAGGCTTTAGATCGAGTGCTTAAGTACCTGAAGGGAAGTATTTCCCTTGGACTACATTACAGTAAACATCCTTCAGTTCTAAAAGGATATAGTGATGCAAGTTGGATAAGTCAAATGGAAGACTTCGGGAGTAATAATGTTATTGGGTACATTTTTACCCTTAAAAGTGGTGTAGTTTTCTAAGGTCTGTTTGAGGTTGAGTTATGTGCTTTGGATACCACAAGAATAAAGGTTAAATGGCTCAAAGGGCTTCTTTTTGAGATGCCTATAGTGGTTAAGCATATTCCTACAATTTCTTTATATTGTGATAGCATGAAAACAATTATATAGATAAAACGTTCAAAGTACAATCAGAAAACTAGAAGACACATTTAAGTCAGGCTGTTTATCGCTCTAAATCGGGGTTTTAAAAATGATACATTGTAGTATAGCCGATAAAGTGCGAAAACAATTAAAATTTATACTCAAATGGAAATCCAAAGTCGAATGCAAAGAGCAATTAGAAAATCAATCTCAAGATCACAATTCTAAGTAAAAGATATAAGCAATTGCAACCAAAATTTATTCAATAATGATTTATCAATAAGTCAAGTATCAATATGCAAAAATGATGGGTTAAAATGGTGATTTAATTCACCAATTAACCCTTTTAATTAAGCTCAAATATATCAAATGTATCAGCAGTGATTATCAACCAATATTCCACATCAGTTAAGTATCTCAATAATGCAATAGTAACCTAGAACCAGCAACAGAGGCAAAGGCCTCTCTTCTCCTTCAAGCCTCAGGGAGAGGCACATAGTACAGCACCAACAGAGGAACAATGGTCCTCTCAAAGACCAAGTGTAGAGAGATCAAAGAGTGAGGCAAACCCCTCTCTTTCTCTCTCCTTATTCTTTTCTCTCTCAGAACAAGTAGACCAGACCAGACCCGACCCGAGTAGCCAGGTAACCGGATCAGGGCCCAGACTTGTGTGGCATGAGCACGGGTGAGGGCACGTGCATGGAGCGTGCATGCGGGACCTTACCCCAGTGCTCTCAGAGGAAACTGGGTTGAGGCAAA
This sequence comes from Thalassia testudinum, assembly GCA_037157565.1. Lineage (NCBI taxonomy): Eukaryota > Viridiplantae > Streptophyta > Magnoliopsida > Alismatales > Hydrocharitaceae > Thalassia > Thalassia testudinum. The sequence continues at coordinate 60,603,516 of JAZHRO010000059.1, forward strand.
AATTACTTATGGACACTAGTGATTGTGGCAACCGCTTTGGCTGTTTTTGCGTCTTTATATTTATTATAATACAGTCGTTGTAGTATAAGATGAGACAACTACGTTGGCTGTTTTTGCGTCTTTATATTTATTATAATACAGTCGTTGTAGTATAAGATGAGACAACTACGGTTGTCATTACCATACAAATTTTTTTTACTCGGAAATAGTTTTCCCGAGGTCGAACTCAAGGAGCTACTGGAATTCTAGAAGTACAAAGTTTCTTTATTGAATTACAAAAATAAGAGAAAGAGAGAGATATTTTGTCTTGGCTTCTTCTTCTTCTCTTCTTTCTCTTTTCTTTCTACTGCAGTATCTCTCTCTACGAGTCTTCTTCTTCCTTGGCTCTGTTTGCCTTCAATTCCTCTTCTTCTGCTTGTCTTCTATTTCTTTTCTTCTTCAGTTCTTCTTTTCTTGTCTTTATTTCTGCAAAATCTTCTTTTTCTTCCTTCTTCTCTTTTCTTTCTTTTCTGCTGCGAAGCCTTCTCTTTTCTTCTTCTTCTTCCTTGGTCTTATGCTTTAGCTCCTCTAAAGGTTTATCCGTCGTGTGATATCGCAGTCAGATGACTTAAACAGCGGTCTACTACAGTGCCTCCTTTTCTTCCTTCACTGCTTCTTCTTCTTCTCTTCGTTGGCGAGCCTTCTTCTTCCTCTGCTTCTTTTCTTCTTTGGTCTCCTGCCTTGCTCAGCTGCAAGGCTTCTTCAGGGTTTCTTCTTCCTCTGCTCCTTCTCTGCCTTGCCTTTTCCTCTGCTCAGCCTCTCTTCAGATCTTCTTCCTTCTCCTGTCTACGGCTAAGCACTTAGCCGTTCTCCTTCGCGCCCTATTCCTGCACACAAGGCACACAAAACCTAACCCTTCCCTCTACCCACACGTCTCTCTCTTTGTAAATCGCTCACAGGAAGCTTTCCCAGAGCCGGGTTAACGGGTCGGATAGCGAACCCGTGACCAGGCGCACCGGCGTGGGTGGTGCACGAGGAGTGTAGGGTAGTGTCGGGTAGGATCCGCCAGGTCCGCGAGGTGAATCCGTGGACGAGGCGGGTGTGATGGGCGAGGGACCTCACCCCATGTGCATTCGGAGGCGATAAGCCGTATGCATAAAATCAATTTAAATCGGTGCGGCGCTTCGAGAACTTACGATGTGGGACTATCTTCTACTTTTCCTCGTGCGCACCCGCAGGAGAACCTCCTCGCAATTTGCTCAGCTGCTGCCGCTGTTGGTGCCAAGTGCTAAAGCAAAAGTCTTCACAGACTTCACCCTAGTCCACAGCACCTGGAGCGCAGCTGCCCCGATGCCTGGAGCCTGCTTGGAAGCTGCTTCAATCGTTAACAATGGCGGCAGGGCTCCAGAACCTATCGTGCACGAATACGGCCTATTGGCCTGATCAAACCACCGAGAGACCTTCGCCATGACACAGCGAAGGTGGTGCGAGGTGCAGTAGGTCGCGGGACAGCCTAGGCGTGTGTGCCTAGGTCGTCCTGTGATCGAAAATATGGGTGTGTTCGGGGGTGCATTGAGTGGGTGTAGAGTGGCAGTGGGTGGGCGGAGGATGTTCAGCGTGATGAGGCGGAGCTTTTGCGACGGTCGACGAGTTGCGTGGAGCTGCGGATCGACGGGGGAAACTCGCCGGAGAGTGGCCGAAGGCGGGGAAGGTGATGGTGGTCAGGGACAGTCGAGGGTCAGTTTGAATGAAATAATGTGGGGAAAAGAGAGAGGGGAAGATGGGGAGTAATTAAAACCTACTTGCAGGGACAAAGGGGGTCGAAGAGGCAGGCAATCGTATTGACTGTCGTCGGAGAAGAAATACCCAGAGGGAGAGAGCGACGACGAGGAAGTGGGCAGGGAGGCGTGCGCTTGGTACGGCGCGACGCGGGAAGACGAGACAAAGCTGGCTCTTGTGCAGGTATGGAAGCAGAGCGACGAGAAGGAGGAGGGGCGGTCGCCGGAGCTGGTGGGTTTCCTGTCGGAGTGGGGAGAGGGGAAATGTTGAGGGTTTCTCCGCAAGACCAGACTGGGAGAAACGGCTGGCGACACTGGTCTTTATAAAGGTGGTGGCGGAGGGGCGAACGCACACTGGCGACGTGCGTCCCTCGCCAGAGTATGGTCAGAGACGAGGCCCATACCTTCCGCGCGTTCGCATGGAAGGTGTGGGCGTCGTCAGGTGGCATGGCCGAGTCCTTGCGATAGCAGACATCGCAAGGAACCCCGTGTTCTCTTGGCAGGACGCCCCGTGCCATGCTCCGCGCAAAGTCGCCGAAGCATGGTGTTGCACAGAGACTTGCAGGAGGGACCAAAATGCAAAGAACAAAGATGAAATTAGGGGCCAAAATGCAAGGGTTTCGAAAGTTGAGGGTCAAAAAGTAAATGATGAGGATCAAATTGCAAAGTTGGTCAAGGAGGTCTCTTCTTAGGCTCAAGTTTTTATACATGACTAAGTTGGACCTAAGGATTTTAATGGTGAATTTTGTTTCTAGGTCAGACCATGTTTGATAGACCAATTTACGTAAAAACCCAAATTAAATCATTAATTGGGCTTGGTTCTTAATGTAGGTCAACATGGGTTTCTAAGGCCAAATTGAAGGTTCTAAACCCTAAAGATTATTTTTCTATGAATTTTAGAGGGTTTAGTTGATTTTTACCCTACCTCGAGCCACGTGAATTGAAGTGGATTTATTTTAGGATTACAAAATGTCATTTAATTCCTTGGAGTTGTTGTAGCCCTTGTTGGATCATATCATCCCACTTTCCTTCTTATTAAGTTAGTTTGACCTGTGTTTGGACCCTGAGTTACCCTGTTTGTAGATTGTGTTGGTAAAATTTCATTTTTACCCCTTATGACTTGTTTTCTTCTTAAACTCAGAATTCTTTGAGTTAAGCCTTTCTTTGAGTTATGTAGGAGCTTTTTCTTGCATATCTAGGTTAGATTGTGCTAGTTAGGGTTCATGATGAGGTCCTCATCATACCCCCATGCCTAGCTTTTGCTATTCCCTTAACAAAAACTTAAGGTTTCAACCTTTGTTCTAGACCATGATGTTCTTAATAGTTTCAGATAAGTGCTTTTTTCATTTGAACCTAGATTAGGTCAGAATGCTGAACATAGAACTAAAAGGTACTCTAGTACCAACCAAGATCCAGATCTGTCTAGCCTCAGCCTCAGTCCTTAGCAAAGGATTTTAAGGCCCACAAGAACTTACCTAAGGTTTATTAGATTTTGTGGTTAAAGCACCCGTGCTTGAAATGATTTTAGCCCTGGCTCAGTTCGCAGTGCGTGTTATAAGAGAGAGAGATAGAAGATTTTTCTGTTTGGAGAGTTTTCTCTCTCTTTTTCTTTTTAATTCTAGCTTAGGATTGGCTTTTCAACACGGTCTGTATCAGATTCCTTGTTCTCATCATCAATCCTCAAGGGTTCCTGGCAATCGATGCTTCGAGATAGCACCGCCCATGGCAACCCCCGGAACCCTGGCTATTGAAATTTCGAGATAATCCCATCCATGGTGTTCCGTGGCCGAATCCAGACCCTGGCAATTGACACTTCGCGATAATGCCATCCATGGAATCTGAACCAGCAGAGTGCTTACATGCCATCAGTAGGATATGTAAATATCCTAAGAGACAAGTACCGAGGAGATGATATTTTGTTACGCATCTTCGAGGGGAATTTCCCACCTCTCCGCGCTGGGAACTCTTCCAAATCAACGTGTGTTGATTGACCGCTCCTACTCTAGGTGTTCTTTTCATAATTTTGTGACGCTTCTGCGTGATTTTGATTTTTACGCTTACTGAACCAGGCTGTGTGTGAGGTTAGGGTGCTTAGGTTACTGAGTCCTGTAAGCCAAAAGTTAGTTAATGAGGCCAAATACTCCCTAAGCCTTTGACCTAATACTTAAGCTTTTCATTTTCCTCAACCTCTTGAGGAGTGTCCAGATCTTAATGGGTACTAAGAGTCTATCCAAGAATGCCTAAGGTTTGCATTCTTACTAATCCCATCATGCTCTTTTCATTTCTTTTCTTGAATGAGGTCTAGAACTTAGGTCAATTCCTTAGTTTCTTACTAATGACTATTACTCTTTTCTCATATTTTTGTGCTCCTTTTTCATTTTGTTTCTTTTCCTTCTCTCACAAAATTTCATTTCTCCTCTTATTCTCTCTTTTTTTTTTCGAAAAATTTTTTTAATTTTTATGGTGTTTTTGGCATATGTGAATTTTTTTTTTTTGTTTAAAACCTTTTCTTACAAGTTTTGCACTTTCATACCCCCCCATGCCTAAGGTTTGCAATGTCCTCATTATGACTTAGGAGGTTTTTACTCAGCTTAGTTCATTCCTTAGGATAGGTATTTTGGTGAGTGAATGGGTCGAGGTGATTGTTGCGAACGATTTCTAATCCCAGATGCAAGCATCTGAGGTGGAGTCGGCTGTCTTAAAGGGTGAACCTTAAGTGCACAAAGGTGTCAAAAAGGTTTTAGGTTTTCAAGGAAAATGACGGGCTGCCTCCCATTAAGCGCTGAGTTTTACGCCATCGGCTGGGCGCAATAAGCTCAAGGGGAATGGAGGATATAAGATGAATCAGCCAAATCAGTTATATCAATGAACGGTTTGAGTCTCTGACCGTTCACGATAAAAGGTTCGGAATCGTGGCTAAGTGGACTGATTTCGATAGCTCCATTTCCAAAAACCTGTCGGACCAAGTATGGTCCGACCCACTTGGATCGCAACTTTCCAGGGAAAAGTTTGAGTCGGGCATCAAAGAGTAGGACCTTCTGACCAGGATGAAAGATCTTTCTCAAGATATGCTTGTCATGGAAGGCTTTAACCCGCTCCTTGTAGATTCGCGAGTTCTCATACGCGTCCAGGCGTAATTCATCGATCTCACTTATTTGAAGCTTTCTGTGGGTTCCAGCCTTCGAAAGATCTAGATTACAGTTCTGTACTACCCAATAGGCTTTATGCTCCAGTTCGACGGGAAGGTGACACACCTTCCCATACACTAGTCTAAAGGGAGACATGCCTAATTAGGTTTTGTGGGCGGTCCTATAGGCCCACAAGGCTTCCGGAAGTCGGGACGACCAATCCTTCCTGTCATGCCGAACAGTGACCTGCAGGATTTTCTTGATCTCCCGATTTGATAGCTCAGCTAGACCATAAGTCTGGGGGTGATAAGGAGTAGAGATTCGGTGAGACACCTCATACTTGGTCATCAGTGACCTAAATTGGGCATTTGTGATATGGGTCCCCCCATCTGAGATTATAGCATGAGGAATCCCGAACCTTGAGAAAATGTTTTGATGAATGAATTTGAGAACGATTTTATGATCACAGGTTCGGGTCGGTATGGCTTCGATCCATTTGGACACGTAGTCCACAGCTAGCAGAATGTATTCGAAACCATCCGAAACAGGAAAGGGGCCCATAAAATCAATCCCCCAAACATCAAAGATTTTGCATACGAGAATCGATTGCAAAGGCATCATGTCGCGATGGCTCATGTTGCCCAAAGTTTGGCAACGACTGCATGCCTTGCAGTGACTGTATGCATCTTTGAACAGTGTGGGCCAGTAAAAGTCGCATTAGAGGACTTTTGATGCGGTTTTATGCCCAGAGAAATGGCCACGCATGCCTGGTCATGGCAGAAAGAGAGAATATTATTGACTTCTTCTTCCGGAACACATCTCCGGATGATTTGATCAACACCTATGCGGAAGAGGTACGGGTCTTCCCAAATGTAATACTTGGCATCAGAGCGCAATTTGTCTTTCTTGGCCTTCGACCAATCAGACGGGATCTGATGAGATGCCAAGTAGTTTACTATATCAGCAAACCATGGAAGGCTAGTACCAATAGTCAGCAGGTGCTCATCAGGAAAATGTTTCGTGATGGGTCCGGAAGGGTTGATAATCTCAGAAGGAAGGCGGGACAAATGGTAGGCTACCACATTCTGTCTTCCCGCCTTGTTGCGAATTTCGAGATCGAATTCTTGCAACAGCAAGATCCATCGGATTAGTCGGGGCTTCACGTCCTTCTTGGCAAGGAGATGCCTTACAGTTGTGTGATCCGAGTAGATGATGACGTGGGAACCCAGGAGATACGATCGGAATTTTTCAAGGGCAAATACTACGGCTAGCAACTCTTTCTCTTTAATCGTGTAGTTACGCTAAGCCTCGTCAAGTGTCTTGCTAGCGTAGTAGATGACCACAGGTTTCCAGTCAGCTTTTTGCCCCAGGATCGCTCCTACAGCGAAATCAGACGCATCGCACATGATCTCAAAGGGTTGAGACCAATCAAGAGATTGTAGGATAGGTGCCTGGGTGACTCGGTCACGAAGGTTTTCAAAGGCTAGTGTGCATTCCTTGGAGATTTCAAAGGGTACATCCTTAGAGAGAAGAGTAGTCAAGGGGCGCACGATTTTCGAGAAATCAGGAATGAAACGACGATAAAAACCGACGTGCCCCAGAAAAGAACAAATGTCCCTGATCGAGCTAGGCATAGGAAGGCGAGAGATTAGATCAACCTTAGCTTGATCCACTTGGATGCCTTTCTCCGAGATTAAGTGTCCCAAGACAATTCCCTCAGGCACCATGAAATGGCTCTTTTCCCAGGAAAGAACCAAATTCACATCGATGCACCGCCTGAGTATTTGGACCAAGTGTTGGAGGCAATCGTCAGATGATGCTCCAAAAATTGAAAAGTCATCCATGAAGACTTCCAGATAGTCACCTACCATATCTGAGAATATGGCAAGCATGCACAGCTGAAAAGTTGCGGGTGCATTGCAAAGACCGAAAGGCATCCTTTGGAATGTGTACGTTCCGAAGGGGCAGGTGAACGTGGTCTTCTCTTGATCCTCTGGATGGATTGCCACCTGGTTGTAACCGGAGTACCCATCAAGAAAGCAGAAGAATCGATTTCCCGTTAATTTCTCGAGAATCTGATCAATGAAAGGTAGTGGGAAATGATCTTTCTTCGTGGAGGAATTGAGTCATCGGTAATCTACACAGACTCTCCACGAGTTGGCTAATCGGGTAGGAATGACTTCTCTGATTTTAGTCGTTATGGCGGTGAGCCCTGCCTTTTTAGGTACAACCTGAATTGGGCTCACCCAACGACTATCGGAGATCAAGTAGATGATCCCTGCATCTAATCACTTGATGATCTCCTTTTTCAAGACCTCCTGTAGATTTGGGTTCAAGCGTCTCTGCATTTCACGAGAAGGTTGTGCGCCCCCTTCAGAATAAATATGATGAGTACAATAAGAGGGACTTATTCCAGTCAGATCAACGAGAGTTCATCTGATCGCTCTGCGATGTTGTTGGAGGACAGCAATCAGACGGGATTCCTGTTCGAGATTGAGCTTGGAATTGATAATCACAGGAAGGGTCTGATTAGAATCCAGAAAGATGTATTTCAAGTGATCAGGAAGGGGCTTTAGTTCGAGGATGGGGTTATCAGCAGCAGCGGGTGGTTCAGAATAGATGTGAGGTTCAAGGGTAGGAGTTATTGGTTTGTCTAACTCTGGATTCAACTCCTCTATTTGCGGGTCAAGATCTTTCTGCGGTTGATAAGGTATAATCAGGTCATTCTGAAAGGGTGTTTCATCAACCAAAGCCCTAATGTCACAAATTTGTTCGATGACACTGCAATTGATTCCTTGTTGGGCCTTAAATATATCAATTTTCAGGGTTTGATTTCCAAATTTGAGCTCTATTTGGCCCTCCTCACAGCTGATGTTGGCTCTAGCAATAGCCAAGAAAGATCTCCCTAGAATGATTAGTGTATCCCTAGGGTTTTCAGGTGCGTCCATGTCTAAGACTCTAAAGTCTACAAGAAAGTAGAAATCCCGCACTCTTACAATAACATCCTCGAGAATCCCTTTTGGTGACTTTATAGATCGATCTACTAATTGTAATGTCACCTCAGTTGGTTTTAGCTCAGATTCTTCTAGATGGTTAAGTAAGGATGTGGGTATCAGATTTATGGAAGCACCCAAGTCTAGCAATGCTCTATCAAATTGGGTATCACCTATCTTGCAGGAAATCAGGGGAGTACCAGGATTGTTAGCTTTGGGTGGGAGTCTGCTTAGGATTACAGAGCTGGCTTGCTTTGACAGTACAATTGGACTCCCACTCTTGGTTCGCGGCTTATGCTGGGGTGTACACACATTCTTTAAGAATCTTGCGTAAGCCGGTACGTGGCGGATTGCATCCATCAAGGGGATGTTTATGTGGACCTGCTCAAAGAGCTTGACCAGGTCCTCCTCAGGTGCCATGGGCTTGGTAGTCTTCTTTCCCTTGGCCAAGGCCTCAGGAAACGGAACCTTGGTTGGTTCTTCTAGGATAGGTCCAGGTCTTTGATCTGGGATAGGGATAGGAACATCCTGGATTACCGTCCTAGGCTTGGGATCACTACCAGGCTTGGAGTGGTTTGGATAAGGTGGATCTTGGGTTTCCTTACCACTACGGGTTGTCACGAAATTAAGTCCTGCCTGGTTTTGGTTGGGATTGGGTAAGATGGGTTGCTGCTGATAGCCCGCAAAGGAAGTGGAAGCCTCCATCCCGTCGGGTGAAGGAACAGAGGGGGCCTGATAAATCATGTGGGCTTGGCCCGGGTTTGGGTTCATAACGCGCCGCTGTGTTGGCACGTTATTCGGGTTCGGAAGAGGTTGGGAAGGAAGTGTGCCTGGCTGGCGAGAATTTGGCAACTGGGCCAGTTCATTTCGGACCTCTGTAAGTTCGTCCTTGTGTTATTTTTGGATAGCCGCATTCGTTCTTTGAATGTCAGCCAGAGTCTGAAGGATAAGGGACATTTGATCCTGATTTGGCCCTGATGGATAAGTAGGGTTGGGTCGAGGCTGAGGCGGCTGGTAAGGACGAGGGGGCTGTGGGCGGTACTGAAAGGGTGGTCTTTGGGTTTGGGAATTTCCCGCCCACTGAAAATTGGGATGGTTTCGCCATCCAGGGTTGTAGGTGTTGGAGAATGGGTCATTCTGGATGGCGTTGAGGTCCTCGCAGGTCTGAGGAACCTCCAGAGAATCAAAGAAAGGGGGAATGGAATTCCCCGGGCTGGTATAGAAAGGATCGGATGACCCTCCGATCCGAGAATCAGGTGGGGATGGATATGGATCCATCCCAGGGGAAGATCGGTGGAGAATGTTTTGCACAATCTCCTGTGTGGAAGGAGGCTGTGCAAAGGAGTTACACGCAGAGGTGGCTCGCTGCAAGTGCTGAGTCAGCTCATCCACCTTCTTCTTAATGATTGAGACCTTGTCCAATCGACTGGCCATTAATTCCAAGTCGACTGATGGGGACAGGCCCTGCATCTCATCTGCTCCCCTGAGGTTCGTCGATGCGCGGGAATTCATCCTATCGAATAATCTCATGGAGTCATTGTTGATGGAGTTCTCGCACATGTTTTCGAGAATCTCCCACACGGTGTCCTCATGTTGACCCATGATATTTCCTCCGCAGGTTGCATTGACGAAAAGACGGATGTCTTCACGGAGTCCCTGGTAAAAAGATTGGACTTGTTCCCATTCAGGAACTCCGTGGTGGGGGCACTTTCTCATGAGATCCTAAAAGCGATCCCATGCCTCATGGAGAGGTTCTCCCGTTTGCTGAGTAAAGTGAGTAATCTGATGGTGCAAGGGATTGGTTCGACCAACGGGAAAGAACTTCTTCAAAAATTTGGACTGAAGTTCTTCCCAAGTGTTGATCAGTCGAGTCTGAGTTTGATACCAATGAGCGGCCTTGTCCATAAGAGAGAAGGAGAACATCTTTATGAGAAGAATGTCCCGATTTTGCACATCTAACCCAAAAGTTTGGGCCAGATGCTTGAACTGTTTGATGTGCTGGAAGGGATCTTCGGAATTAAGCCCATGGAATTTAGGTATAGCATGAATCATATTGGGCTTTAATTCGGAATCAGGTCCTCCAGCCGGGATTCTGACTCGAGGCTCAATGGCCACTGCAGCAAGATTATAATGGTCCTGCATCATAGGACGCTGCGGTGGGTGCACAAAGTTTTGGAAGAGGTCATTGAGTCGCTGGAGCTGGTGCTCCAGATTGTTTTCTTCCTCAACTGGCTGAGCCATGATGGGGGAAGAAGAAGAGCTTGGTTCTGAATCAGATGAGAGAATAATGTGGTGGGGTTGCTGCACAAACACGGGCGTCGAGGCTTGGCCTTAACGAGAGTGAATTTCTAAAGGAGGTCTTAAGGGTGGTCTTAAGGACCTCCTAACGTACATGCACTGTTGGAATAGATGAGTTTAGAAGGTGCTAGACCCAATCGAGACACCCAAAGATTGTTGGGTGACTATAGAGGTGCGGGGCAGATGGACCCCTTGATCAAAAAGATCGTCCACCTGAGAATTACCTGGGTAGCCAGAGAGGGTGAGTCCCGCGAAGACCCCTACATGGTAGAGAGTCCCCACGAATTATAGGGTTTCCCACACCCGACCTCTTTTGTCACTGTGGTTCCAGGTAGACCAGAATGGGGACCTTGACCTCTTAAGTCTACCTCTTTTACTTTAAGATCAGGGTGCTTAAGGTTCCACTTGAACTCTTAGGTATTTTGAGTGAAAAAGTGACCTAATTTTAAGGTTGGTTGACTCAAGGGGTCAACTTCACCTCTTGTTCCTTTGAGAGTTTTTGGGTCCTTTTTTTTTTTTTTTAAGGTTCAAATGGGTTTAAGAGCCTGATTTGCTTAGGGTTCCTTTTGTATAGATCGTTTCAAACAAGGTTTAGGCACACCTCTTTTTTGGGCAAATCTTTTCTTTGTTAATAGAAGGTGTGTCTCTAAAAACCCTAGCTTTTCAATCTTGAGTTGGCTCTAGTTGGTCCATTTTGGTTGCCTCAAAATTTAGTATCTATGGCTCAATCAAGAAGGTTTTAGCCCTAGTTACCTTAATTAGATGGACAGTTAAAATGTGTTGAAATTAAAAATTAGGCAACTTTGATGAATTACTAAGTATAACACAGGTAGCCCTAAGTTGATTCTTTTTTGTTTCTTGTCAAATTTCAAGGGAGTTTAAGAGAGGGCTGATGAAGATTACCTGTTTGTTGGAGTGTTTGTTGTGCGGCTGCTCTTCCAATTCTTTCCCTTTACCTGCACATAAGAGAGAGAAAAAGATTAGCAATTGTTTAAAAGAATTTTAAAGCTTCTAGAATAGCCGTTGCTCCCCGGCAACGGCACCAAGATGGTGGTTGTGGCAACCGCTTTGGCTATTTTTGCGTCTTTATATTTATTATAATACAATCGTTGTAGTATAAGATGAGACAGCTACGGTTGTCATTACCATACAAATTTTTTTTACTCGAAAATAGTTTTCCCGAGGTCGAACTCAGGGAGCTACTGAAATTCTAGAAGTACAAAGTTTCTTTATTGAATTACAAAAATAAGAGAGAGAGAGAGAGATATTTTGTCTTGGCTTCTTCTTCTCTTCTTTCTCTTTTCTTTCTGCTGCAGTATCTCTCTCTACGAGTCTTCTTCTTCCTTGGCTCTGTTTGCCTTCAATTCCTCTTCTTCTTCTGCTTGTCTTCTATTTCTTTTCTTCTTCAGTTCTTCTTTTCTTGTCTTTATTTCTGCAAAGTCTTCTTTTTCTTCCTTCTTCTCTTTTCTTTCTTTTCCGCTACGGAGCCTTCTCTTTTCTTCTTCTTCTTCCTTGGTCTTCTACTTTAGCTCCTCTGAAGGTTTATCCGTCGTGTGATATCACAGTCAGACGGCTTAAACGGCGGTCTGCTACAGTGCCTCCTTTTCTTCCTTCACTGCTTCTTCTTCTTCTTCTTCTCTTCATTGGCGAGCCTTCTTCTTCCTCTGCTTCTTTTCTTCTTTGGTCTCCTGCCTTGCTCAGCTGCAAGGCTTCTTCAGGGTTTCTTCTTCTTCTGCTCCTTCTCTGCCTTGCCTTTTCCTCTGCTCAGCCTCTCTTCAGATCTTCTTCCTTCTCCTTCCCGCGGCTAAGCACTTAGCCATTCTCCTTCGCGCCCTATTCCTGCACACAAGGCACAGCAAAACCTAACCCTTCCCTCTACCTGCACGTCTCTCTCTCTGTAAACCGCTCACAGGAAGCTCTCCCAGAGCTGGGTTAACGGGTCGGATAGCATGCCCGTGACCAAGCGCACTGGCGTGGGTGGTGCGCGAGGAGTGCAGGGTAGTGTCAGGTCGGATCCGCCAGGTCCGCGAGGTGAATCCGCGGATGAGGCGGGTGTGATGGGCGAGGGACCTCACCCCATGTGCATTCGAAGGTGATAAGCCGTATGCATAAAATCAATTTAAATCGGTGCGGCGCTTCGAGAACTTACGATGTGGGACTATCTTCTGCTTTTCCTCGTGTGCGCCCGCAGGAGAACCTCCTCGCAATCTGCTCAGCTGCTGCCGCTGTTGGTGCCAAGTGCTGAAGCAAAAGTCTTCACAGACTTCACCCCAGTCCACAGCACCTGGAGCGCAGCTACCCTGACGCCTGGAGCCTGCTTGGAAGCTGCTTCAATCGTCAACAATGGAGGCAGGGCTCCAGAACCTGTCGTGCACGAATACGGCCTATCGGCCTAATCAAACCACTGGGAGACCTTCGCCGTGACACGGCGAAGGTGGTGCGAGGTGCAGTAGGTCGCGGGACGGCCTAGGCGTGTGTGCCTAGGTCGTCCTGTGACCAGAAATATGGGTGTGTTCGGGGGTACGTTGAGTGGGTGTAGAGCGGTAGTGGGTGGGCGGAGGATGTTCAGCGTGATGAGGCGGAGCTTTTGCGATGGTCGGTGAGTTGCATGGAGCTGCAGATCGATGGGGGCAACTCGTCGGAGAGTGGCCAAAGGCGGGGAAGGTGATGGTGGTCAGGGACAGTCGAGGGTCGGTTTGAATGAAATAATGTGGGGAAAAGAGAGAGGGGAAGATGGGGAGTAATTAAAACCTACTTGCAGGGACGAAGGGGGCCGGAGAGGCAGGCAGTCGTATCGACTGTTGCCGAAGAAGAAATACCTAGAGGGAGAGAGCGGCGACGAGGAAGTGGGCAGGGGGGCGTGCGCTTGGTACGGCGCGATGCGGGAAGATGAGACGAAGCTGGCTCTGCTGCAGGTATGGCAGCAGAGCGACGAGAAGGAGGAGGGGCGGTCGCCGAAGCTGGTGGGTTTCCTGTCGGAGTGGGGAGAGGGGAAATGTTGAGGGTTTCTCCGTCAAGACCAGACTGGGAGAAACGGCTGGCAACGCTGGTCATTATAAAGGCGGTGGCGGAGGGGTGGACGCACGCTGGCGACGTGCGTCCCTCGTCGAAGTATGGTCGGAGACGAGACCATTCCTTCTGTGCGTTCGCACGGAAGGTGTGGGCGTTGTCAGGTGGCATGGACGAGTCCCTGCGATAGCAGACATCGTAGGGAACCCCGCGTTCTCTTGGCAGGACACCCCCCTCACCCTGCATGGCGCCATGCTCCGCGCAAAGTCGCCGAAGCATGGTGCTACGCAGAGACTTGCAGGAGGGACCAAAATGCAAAGAACGAAGATGAAATTAGGGGCCAAAATGCAAGGGTTTCGAAAGTTGAGGGTCAAAAAGTAAATGATGAGGACCAAATTGCAAAGTCGGTTAAGGAGGTCTCTTCTTAGGCTCAAGTTTTTATACATGACTAAGTTGGACCTAAGGATTTTAATGGCGAATTTTTTTCTAGGTCAGACCATGTTTGGTGGGTCAATTTACGTAAAAACCCAAATTAAATCCTTAATTGGGCTTGGTTCTCAATGTAGGTCAAAATGGGTTTCTAAGGCCAAATTGAAGGTTCTAAACCCTAAAGATTATTTTTCTATGAATTTTAGAGGGTTTAGATGATTTTTACCCTACCTCGAACCACGTGAATTGAAGTGGATTTGTTTTAGGGTTACAGAATGTCATTTAATTCCTTGGAGTTGTTGTAGCCCTTGTTGGATCAGATCATCCCACTTTCCTTCTTATTAGGTTAGTTTGACCTGTGTTTGGATCCTGAGTTACCCTGTTTGCAGATTGTATTGGTAAAATTTCATTTTTACCCCTTATGACTTGTTTTCTTCTTAAACTCAGAATTCTCTGAGTTAAGCCTTTCTTTGAGTTATGTAGGAGCTTTTTCTTGCATATCTAGGTTAGATTGTGCTAATTAGGGTTCATGATGAGGTCCTCATCAGACACCTGCAGCTAATGGTTCCGTGGCGATTGCAGTTTGTAATTGGGTGAGTTGAGGGCTGGGGATGAGTGAACGGGGTTGGAGAAGACGAAGGCAGTGGCGGAGCTCCGATGTGTACTTGAAACAAAAAGCACGGCCTATCTGCCTTGTCAAATAAGCTTAGAAGGGTCTCCATGCAAAGGCAAGTGCGTTGGTGGTGGTTGTTTGGTGAGTGCATGCGTGTGGAGGGCTGACAGAATCGAAGAAGGTGTGCGAAGGAGGTGGAGTTCAATGGAGTGCTTTGGTGGATGAAAGCCCAAATTAGAAGAGGGCTTTTGATGAGGGAGGGATGGTGAAGCTTGTGGATGTGGTGCCGAGGTGTTTGGTGAAGTGTATCGAGCTGGAGGCTACATCGGAGCATCGTCAGAGGGAGAGAAGATGAATGTCGTGCGGGTAACAGTGCGGTTGTGAGTGATTTGTGGGTACGGGGGAAAAGAGTAGAGGGAGAGAGGAAGAGATAAGGGGTTTTAGAGAAGAGAAGGAGGTCGGAGAGCTCCGGTCGTGGCTTGACCGAAGTCGGAGAAGGAGATGGAGACGGTGAGGCAGCGACGAAGCAGGAGGCAAAGATAGCGGTCATGCTTTGGCTGGTGACGTTCGCTATGAAGAGAAGAAGATGGTCGGCCATCCAATTTGATGGTTGGATGGTCGAAAGAGGAGGACGGAGAGAGGTCGCCGAAACAGAGGTTCGGTGGCCGGAGGAGGAGAAGTAGAGGTATTTGTCTCGCCAAAACTTACTAAGGAGGTAAGGTAGGGGTTCCAGGGCTCAAATAGAGCTCTAAAAAAGGATCTGGATTAGGAAAGATCTCGGATGTGATCTTTAGGAAATCAAGAAACACCCATTGATTCAATGCATTCGAACGCACGAATCAAATGGTTTTAGGAGTTAGGATCTATCCCAATAAGTTTGTTTTAGGAGTTAGGAAATCAAGAAACACCCATTGATTCAATGCATTCGAACGCACGAATCAAATGGTTTTAGGAGTTGGATTTGTTTGCCATTAGAGTAGAATTTGGTCTGGTCAAAGCTCACCTGGAGATCGGTTGACCTCCAATGGTGGAAAGGACCAATCTGTAAAGAAGATGAAGAAGTTGGGGGCTATTTACAAAGAATTCAAAAGTTAGGGGCATGTGTGAAAGAGAAAAGAGTCAGATTGGACCAAAATGCAAACTTGGTCAAGATGATCTCTGATTGGGCCCAAATTTTGGTACAAGCCTAATTTGGACCTAAGGAATTTAATGGTGAAGTTGGACTTAGGTTTTGACCAAGTTTGACTAGGTAAATTACGTAAAAACTCAAATTAGGGCAACTGTTTATCTGAGACTCTGTTTTAGGTCAAAACAAGTTCCAATGGTCAAATTAAAGATACCAAACCTTATAGAATATTAAGGTAAATTTTATCTTGACCAAAACCTTAGTGAATTAAGCAGGTCTATTTTTAGGATTTCAGATGTCATTTAATTCTTAAAATGCATGAAAACTAGTTACTGTCTGCATTGACCTACTTATTAGACATTAATGGCCATATGACCTTTAATAAACCCCTGACATACCCCGTGGTTATTCTGTATTTGTGATAAGATGGTAAAAATGCAGAAATAACCTTGTTTTCATCTTTTCTTCTCAAAATAGAATATTAAGCACTTAGGACCCCCTGAAGGTTATGTAGGAGCTTTTATCAACTTTATTGGACCAAATTGAGCTAGTTATGGCTCATGATGGTGTTCCCATCACAGGCTTAACTTTGTAAGGGAACTAATGTCTCAAGAAGTGATAGTTGTGGAGTTTGTTGGATCTAGAGATAAGATAGCTGACCTACTTATAAAAGGACTTGATAGATCTTTAGTCTTGAAACCTAGGCTTGGGATGGGACTGAAACCCATTGTGAGTTCACCTACAGCGACAACTCAATCTAATTGAGTAGAGATCCCATGATTTAGGTTCAATGTGGTAAACAAGTTGCATAAGGAACTAGTTTGCACTCAAGTATAGATGTTTAACATCTGAGTCCAATCCTTGCAAAGCCAAGTGCCTGAAAACTGCAAGTTTAGATTGACGTTTAGACTCTTAATGGCTTCAAGTTTTAAAGTCGGATCTTAGCAATGCATCCTTGGAGAATGCCACCTATATAAGTGTTTCTGTGGAACATAGATAAAGAATTAGGGTTTATCCCAAATGTATTCATGAAACAAGGTAGGGTGCATGGCCATTAAAAGCACCAAAACCATAAGATCACCACTAAGGACTTCATTTTGTTGTTACCACGATATACCCCACATCAAGGTGTAAAGTTTAAGATTAGTTTCACTTTATACTTGTTGTAACAACTTAGGCCTAGACTTGAGTTTAATCGAGAGAAACTAGCATTGACAACTTATTGGGTATAAGCGATATAAACCCAAACAACCACCCAAAATGCTTAAGCCCAAGTTGTCAAGTAACAATTCTTAATCCTTATATCTCATCACTCACTTTAACGAGTTTACTATGTGGAACTATTTTTGAGGTGTTACAACTTCCCCCTCTTGAAATCCTGACATCTTCGTCAGGGTTCAATACTCCCAATAGTAGTGACGGCTCCACCTCATGGTACACTCTTTAGTCATTCTAAGGGCTACCCCTTCCTTCTACCAGAGGAAGTTTAGCTTTGATACCATTTGTAATGACCCAACCCTAGACTAAGCCTAATCGAGAAAAATTAGCCTTGACATCATGTTGGGTATGGGTTCCATAAACCAAAACAACCACCCAAAATGCTTAAGCATAAGTTGTCAAGTAGTAATTCTCAATCCTTTTATCCCACCACTTACTTTCATGAGTTTACTATATGGGACTATCTTTGGCGTGTTGTCAGTACAACATGGTATCAACGCTAGAGTCCCTCTGGGTATAAGACATTCAACATAGAATTTGACTCATTTTGAGAGTAGAGACAAATTAGGTTGTTGAACATGTGTCTAATAAGGTCTTCTTTGAATAAGATGCCTCCTCATTGCAATCTTGACTCCAATGGAGATATGACTAACCCTTCAAATAATGAGTCAACTATGGATTCACAATAGCAGCTTATGGAACTGATGACCATGATGATGCAACAATAGAAAAAACAAGTTGAGAAGACTAGGAGCCTTACTTTGAAGACCCTTTATCCAGCATGATGCTCTCACCTTCAAGGGTAAACCGGAGCCAGATAAGGTCTAGCACTTAATCAAGGAGATGGAACTAACATTTGAGGCCACTAATTACCCTGAGAAGAAGAAGGTTATCTTTGCTACATATTAGGTGAAGGACAAATCAAGTGAAGGACAAATTAGGTGAAGGACAATGCCAAGGAGTGGTGAACTTCATGCAAGGGCATCACTTTGTTGACACGACCACCATAGCATGGAAGGATTTTGTTCAGAAGTTTCAAGAGTGTTACATCCCTCAGCATGCAAGGAATCAAAAGAGGCTGGAGATCATGGAGCTTCGATAGGGCAGCATGATCGTGGAGGAATATGTGACCAAATTTCAAGAACTAGAGAAGTATGGAAAGGGCATTTGTGAAAATGATCAACAACGGGGCAAAAGTTCGTTGAGGACTTGATTGAAGGGTTATGCATGAAAGTGCTAACTCGTAAGCCAAAGACTTTATCTGAGGCAGTGGTAATACTAGTAGAACTGGATTCAACATACAAACTATTGCAACAGTAGGACAAAGGAAAGCACCCTCATAGTGCAAGAAACAATGATAAGCCAAAGCAAAATACTTGAAACCTTAGGAAGCCTAAGTTTAAGCCTGCTCCTAAGAAGACAATTTATGCATATCCAATTTGTCCTCATTGCAGCAGAAGGCATCCAAGAGAATGTGACAAGCTAACAAGTGTATGCTTGAAATGTGGCCAAAAGGGTCATTTTGCAAGAGATTGCACAAAAGTAGATGGAGATCATAAGAAGCCCCTTAAGCAAAAACACAAGGTTGGAGGGTAGGATTTTGCAATTACTGCTGAGGATGAGGAAGATGCCCATACCATTATGGAAGGTACTTGATGTGTAATTTCTAAACACAGTTAATTAAAGTTGAAAGTCTTAATTAATCGCGTAAGAAAATGACTTAGGTTAACTCAAATCGTTATCATTTGGTAGTATAGGGTCAAGTTAACCTAACATTTTAGTTTTAATTCTTTTTAACTGGTCGAGTCAAGATCGTTCACTGGGAGGCATAATCATAATTCTAATTTACCATTTCATTTTAATGCTTAATTACTAGTTACTTAATTAATCAGATCTGTAATTATATATATGTTAAGCATATGAACAATTGCACAAGAAATTTAAATCTCTAAAAACATACAATTATTCCATTAATAAAAGAAAATGTACAAGAAAGATTTACAATGATTACCAAAGTAAAGGAATGTTTATTACAAGTAATTACAAAAATGTAAGGCATAAAAGAAAAGTTACAATGAATGATGTTGCCTTCTTTATCAATAAGCTCAAGCTCTTTCTTCTCTCAGCCTTCAAAGAACAGACATCTTAAATTTCTGTCTTAGCCTCTCTCTTTCACTCTTTTTCTCTCTTTTGTTTCTTTAACTAATTCTTCTTTAGTTTCTTCCTTCACCTCTTTCCTTCTCTCGCCCCTTAGTTCTTTTCTCTTTCTTTGCATCCTTATTCCCTATACACACTGTGTGCCACTGCGATCCACACTTAACCGATTTCTCTTAAACTCTTTTTTTTTTTTAAACACTCAATCCAAAAATTTGGTTAGTGGACGACTCAAGCCTTTTGAGGATATACACCGCCCACAAGGGGGCGAGACCAGAGCCTACTCAGCTCGGGCCTAGTTTTTGTTAGGTGGATTGTTATCGATCTAAGCCTAATGCACAGTCGTCGGCCCATCACAGGCCTACATACACGCTCGCACGCTCACGCCCACACTCAGGCCCACGCAGACAGGCATATGCCTGCACACACACGCGCGCACGTGCACAGCACACACACTCGGATCAAGTTCATTAGTTGCGCCCTGCACTGACGACCGAACTGCCCTCGTCACTTTTTCATAATATACCAGCGCAGCCGCCCATGACTTCCTAAGGTGGGACTATCTCAGCCTGAGCCTCCTTCACCACAACTGCGTTAGATCGATCTTCAAATGAAGATTCCGATTGATTCACTGAACCAAATCGAGCAACCAAGGGCTCGATTGAAAGCCCTAAAGATCCTCTATCCAATTTTAGTCCCAATTTGGGCTTTGGATCAGATTCGATCCACGGATTTGAAGGATAAACATGGCTGTTTCGCCATGCTAGAATGTGTCTCAGATGGTGTTTCTTAGGTCTAATGTCCTGTAGAAGGGAAATTACACTTAGATAAGGGTGTGAAATACTCCAGTGAAGTATTTCACATGCTCCAGAGGAAGAAGAGAGATCAAGGAGTGCTTTAGGAAGCTCCAGAAAAGAGAAGCTTCGAACTTGAAGCTCAGAGGTTAGTTTTAAGCTCAAATCCATCCAAGAGAGAGATGAAACCATCTCAATTCCATCTGAATGGATTCAGGGAAAACTCGATTGATCTAGGTAGAATTAACCTTCAAATGTCAACAGAAATCCTAAGACATTGTTTGGGTTCTAGAAATGACTTAAAGTGCACAAATCATCCAAAGTTACTGTTTCCTCAATAATTCTTATTCAAATTAATTCTAAACACTTATAAATCAATCCAGAATTCATTTCTACTTAAAAATCAAAGATTCAAGGTCTTTATCCTCATATTCAAACCAGGGTTGACCTACGAAGATCGAGATTTGACTTTCTAAATTAGAGTTTTTCCAGACAAATTAAAGCTTTAATTAGGTCTAATTCAACTTGAGGAAGCTATTTCTCACTTCAAATTCAAGTTTTAGGTACTCCTTGAGTATTCTTAGTCACTGTCACCTAAGACTAAACGAGGTGTGTTCATCAGAACAATCCAAAGCTCTTTAGACTTAATTAACTCCTAGAATAGAATCCAAATGTCTTTCTCATGCTTTAAGACTAATTTGTTGGACTTAATCCTCAAAGGACTTATCTCCTCAGCTTTGCCGGAGCTGAGGAAGACAATGATCAACAGGGATAAATTCAATTAAGCATAAGTCTAAGCACTGAAGTCTAGTCCTGAGATCATATTTAAGTGATCGGGAGCTTCTCAAGCATTATCAAAGGCTGTAGCTTCTAATTTGGTTCGCCAGAGCTCTGGTGAACATCGATCTTGATTGATAGAGATTGAATCTCCATGAAACTCACTTGAATTGGTCTCGAATGATTCCTGAGGTCGCAAGGAACCTCAAGAACTTAACAATTAGTACAATTGATGTTTAGATTTATAGATTGATCAAAAACACAGTGAAGGTGCCTCTTGAGTTCGTCTGAACTCAAGAGCAGTTCCCTCACTCAATTGAGTGAGGGGAAAGACTCAAGGGAGTCTAGCGATGGTGTGGAAGTGAGTAAGAACTCCTCCTGAGCTGTCATTGACAGCGAGCTCAGGAGGTTGGGGTGAATTAGGAGTTTTCTATTTAAGCATTAATTTGTCTAATTGAAGGCAAGGGGCCCTATAGTTGTGAAGTGATGGAGGGCCCTTAGTGGACGTGATTTAAGCCATGGGACCTCCACCATGGACAGCGGAGGTCTCCGATGGAGGTGTAGTGATTAGGTGTCAAGATGATATTATCATGAAATTAATGGAGTAGAAATGATTGCGAGTAGATTTGGAGTGTGATCAATGGCTTTAAAAGACAAAAAGAGGCTCTTGACAAGTTCAAAGAACTCACCAGAGTTGAGGAAGACAATAGAAAATAAGACATTTATTTACGCTAAACTACTAACTAATTAAGCTAAACTAATCTATACTAATCTAGGATTCTAATTCTACTATTACCTGAATGAAGGAGGTTGGAGGACTCCATCGAAGGATCATGACAAAGGAAGAAACCAGAGGGTTGAGGAAGAGCTCCAGCGGAGAAGAATGTGTCGTGTAGGAGGAAGAAGATGGCGGTGCAACCTCGTTGCTAGGTGCGACGAAGGAAGGCGGAGATCGGAAGATGATCAGGGCTTTAGAGAAGTCCGGAGGAAGGGAGGTAGAGGTCGCCGGAGGTTGTTGAAGAATAGCCTATTGAGTGACTCAATGGGGGAAGAGGGTAGGGAGTCACTCCTCGAGATCGAAGGTGTGGAGGACTATTTATAGGTGACAGAGAGGGGTAGGGGGTCTACATCTGGACGCAATCGGGTCTAGGTACTGTGGTTTAGGGGTCTTCGTCTTCAGCGATGGTGAAATCACCGTGCCGAAGTTTGTTGGGCTAGAGAGGATTGGAGCTGTCAAATGAGATGGCAGCAGTGAGCGGAAGATAAGCGACCAAAACGAAGGTGTTCAAACATGGGATAAAAGGTGATCGAATGGTGTGAGCACTGAACCTCCTCGGCCGTCCAAGTTGAGGAAGAAGAAGAAGAAGACAAAGAAGGCTATGCACACAGGGATCTCTATGCAATAAAAGTTAAGGACCTAGTTATAGGAAAAGGACTCCATTGCCATAGAAGCTAAGGACCTAAATGTGAATTGTTGGTTTTTGGGCTTATTTTAATTTATTTCTTTTTCAACTTTTTATATATCATTATGAATTAGGTATATATTATATTCATGCCTTGAATTTACGTTTTTGTCCTTCTTAGCTATGTTTAATTAAGTGATTAATTTACTTAAGTTAATTAAGTACTTAGGTCATAAAATTAATTTAGTTTAGATATTAAATAAGTAGCTAAGTGTTTAATATTTGAGTCCAAATTATTAATTAAATTATTATTAAGATTAATTGATATTTAATTTAGTGTTAACTTATTTTGAAGGTCCTTCTTATTTAATCCCCTATAGTATAATTAACCTTGTATTTAGTATATCCTTAGCTAATTAACTAGGGAAACTAGTTAATTAGGGGTAATTAAGAGCCATGATGAGTCTCTCATCAATACTCTACTTATTGCTTAACATTTGTGTCATGTTCTTTTTTATTCGGGCACATCACACTCATTTATTTCACATTCATTTGCTGAAAAATTAAAGTGGGAACTTGTAGAACTACCTTATACACTTATACTAACTTCACCTATGGGTGACATCTCTACTACTAGCATGTATGTGCCTAATGTACCTATTCCGGTAGAGAAGCGAGTTCTCCTAAACAATTTGTTCGTGTTTCAGATGACCAACTTTGGTGTCATTTTGGACATGGATTGGTTGTAAGAGCACTATGTAGCAGTGTATTGTAGGGAGAAAAAAGTTATTCTCAATAGGTCGAATGAAGACGAATAGGTGATTCATGGCATTCGAAAGGGAAATTAGATGATGATCTTCGCTTTAAAAGCCCAATGATTACTAGCCATTGGTTGCACAACTTATTTGACTAGTATTGTTAGCACTAAATCTCTTTAAGTACGATTAGATGAGTTAGATGTCATGCAAGATTTTTTGGACGATCTTCCAGGACTACCCCCTTGGAGGGAGGTTGAATTCATCATAGATGTGTTGTCTGGAAGGATGCCAATTTCAAAGGCACCATATCACATGGCCCCTGCTAAACTTAGGCTTAAGCATTTTGGATAATTGTCTTAGGTCCATTGGACCTATACCCAATAAGTTGTCAAGGTCAGTTTTTCTCAATTAGACTTAAGTCTAGGCTCAGCTTGTTACACATGTGGTGGTGAAAGTGCATAACTCAGATAAAAGTTCAAATTGAAAGGCACCTTTACTAAACGTAAAGTGCAGAAGCCAAGTTTTGTTTTTGAGTCTCAATAGTAAATTCATGGTGGAATGTTGATTTTGGGGAGTAATTTGGAAGGCATCATATTATGTTGATGGAGAATCTAAATTGAGAATTCAATGTCTCAACTCAAATGGGGATGTCTTTTTAGTCCTACATAGTAAGTGGGCAAAACTTTTGAGTGGGATATAAAGATGACTCCCCTTAAATCCCATGTGGGCATGGGTTGAAGGAAAGGTGTGTGTATTCAAATTTCTTTTGGTGCAACTGGAAACACATGTGTGTGTGCGTCTCTTAGCTTAGGCTCGAGTTGAGGTCAGGGTGTAGGTGTGAGTTTCTTAACTGAGTTGAGACTTTTTTTGGTGTATTGTTTTAATACATGTTTTTGCCACTATGTTGAGTGGTGACCCAAGTGTCATCTCAATTCTCTCACTTTTTGTAATTGCCTTGCAAAAGTCACCTCTTATCTTGTGAGCTCTTGGCTTTTTTAAGGATAACAAACATTCCTATACGTAGTAGCTTTCTCTTTCTTGATGGTGGTAGCTTTCTTCGACTTTCTTATGTGTGCATGATTTTTCAAGACCTTGCAACCTTAGCTTCGACCTTCTGTGGTGGTGATCGAGGACGACCATGCACGAAGTGCAACGTAAATGGTGGTGGATCATTGGACCCTCGGAGTGGCACGTCACAACCCTGTGCACCAATAATGTAAGGAGCATTATCACTTTAAAGAGAGTTTCTCTATAAGGGACACTTCGATCATATAGTATTCCAAACTTTCTCTTTTTGTTGTGTGTACCACATATGATTTGATTATGGTTTCTGTTGGATTTTCATATGTTATTTTCCTACCCGTAATGATGAAGTTCTTATTGTCACGGATCTTTTGTCTATTTCAATATGGTCATGGCTTACATTGCTACTTGTATATTCTCATGTGCCCTATTTTTCACAACATTAATTACCTCCACCACCTCTGAACCTTTAATCTGCTTTCCTTCCACCACCCCAGCTACTCTACCTTTTGCCACTCTGGCTTCTAAGAGTATGACACTAAATACTTACTACACAAAAAATAAATTTTCTTGACTTTTGTTTTCCCAAACATCCAAATGGCTATGGTGTTTTCTAGATATTTTACGAATAAATGTCAAATTAAATTTATCATGACATATCGTTTTGAAATGTTTGATCAAGACTAAACGTCGAGCTAGATGTTTGAACCATATATCTTGAAAGGGTAAGTCATAATAGACCTAACTTGACATTTATTTTGTTTAAATGTCAAGATGGTACTAAAGTTACTTGGATGTTTAGAAGAGAAATGTGAAGAAAGATTTTTTTTTCCTTTGTGGTGACTTATAAAGTTTAGATTATTACAATTATAATGTTTTTAGGAGATATTTGCATCTTCAATATCAAGAATGTCCATATGCTATAATTAGTTTGTTTTTATTATAATTATTGCAAATTAAAGGATGTCTTCATTTGTTAATATTTTTCTTTATTTACTTTAAAACTTTGTTTGATGCATGTTATTAAAATTAACATTTTCTAACACATATCTTTAGTTTTTTTAAATTAAATATTGTTCCCACTAGGTACACTAAAGGAAGAGAGAATAATGTCAATAAATAATATTGATGAAAGACACAAGGATTTAGTGTTTGTATACAATGATTGCTAAGGATGTTTTTGCATTATGATTAGTTTCTTCTTTATTATAATTATTGTAAATTAAAGGATATCATCATTTGTTAATATGTCTCTTTTTTTACCTTTAACACTTCCTTCATGTATATTATTTTATAGTGAAATTACACTTGTAAAACTAGCATTAATTTCTAATGCATACCTTTAGTCTTTTAAATTAAATATAGGTTCTAAAAGGCACACTAAAGGAAGGGTGAATAGTATGAATAAATAATACAAAGAGAATAATGTGTGCATTAGAAAACCAACCACAAGAGGCAAAGATTTTTAAGTGGAAAACCCCTTTGGACCTCTCAGCTTAGGATTTTCCCATCGGTCGATGCCAATCTTAACCAACAACTATCTCACTTAAATGAAGATAATGTAACTTCAATTACAATTGCTCTTTGGTCCCTACAAAAGAGGCTCACCTCTTTCTCTTTGAGAAGGAGAAGGGAAGTCTAACGGGCCAAACACCCAAATATCCTTACAACAAATATAATCAAAAATGAAAATAAAAATACAAAAAACAATTCAACCAAAATAAGACTAAGGAAATAAGGTTTGAGTTAAGACAACTCCCTCCCAAATGATAGCCAAATGAATATGAGAGAAAGTATAGCAAAGTCCCCTTAAATGTACGTGTGAGTTGATACACAAAAAGGACAAAAAAACACTGAGTAAAGTGTGAGAGATTGTCTTGCTTATGGTGTAATTTCATTTCTAACTGTTGTTTCTAGGTTTAGGAGTGTTTAAAGGTATTTGAGATGTCTTAACAACCCTCAAGGATTATCCAAAGATCATTGGAATTAGATTATGCACGTTTCAAGGCAAATCAACGGTTCAAAATGCTTCTTGACTTATTTCAAGAGTCGTCTCCCAATGATAGACCAATCAACTCTTGGAGCCTCATTGGTTGGCCTTAAGAGAGGAGACAATTGATGGCCAAGGAATGTGTTGTTACTGAATTTGGGATATATGGCCTACAAGTCATCTATGGCAAGTCACCAGTCGATTCCTCTAAAGGTCAACTAGCCATTGGAGGAATTAAAAATGAAGTTTAAGGGTCTTTAATAAAGATGTCAAGAAATTTGTTATAACAAACATTCACTAGCAATTTAGAGAGTCTTCACAAGATGACCTCAATGAATATTAAGGATGAAAGCTAGCAAATAAATGAAATTTTGGTCAAATAAGCAAAAGGCCAATTAGCCTCCATACAAATGCATTAGCCCTAAGAAATGCACCATAATTGGTCTTTGCGGTTCACTTCTTTGAATAAAATCTGCTAACCAATCTCTTAGGTCCAGAACCACTTTTGAAACAACCTAATATGTCCTTGACAACTGTTACGACCTGGTTCTCGGATCCCTACAAGACCCGAGACTGGCTCGCCTCGACCAATCCCATGACCAAGTCGTCCAACAAGAAATATCCAAAAGCAGGAAAATAAATCACATTCTCACATGCAATATAACTTAGAAGAAGAAAAGAACGAAGCAGTAAAGAAAGTAAAACTGTCTCAAAACATAGTATATGCCACCACAACAATAACAGGAAAACGAAAAGGAAACAGAAGTAACAGGAACAGTAAAATATATGTCCATTACTCACTACAATAGTAGAAAAATGAAAGAGCTGAAAGAACGACTACAACTGGGCTCGGTTGGGCCCAGCACCCTCTGCAGCCGAAAACTCGGGCTGCTCAACTCCTGATCCTGAATAGTGTTATGAAAAGACGTGGTCAGCGAATGCTGAGTAGATGGTGTTTATATTATCTATGTACAAGTAAAGTAAAAGCAACAAGAAGGTTTATTTCTCATTTTTATTTATCTCATTTATGTGTTTCTAGTTCATCTATTTCTCAAAGTATCCAAGTATTTTTTGACCTTGCATGCTCCTGTGGGAACGATCTTGATTGCAGTCTTTTCCGTAGAGTAGAAGGTACACGTGGTGCTCTCCTAGCCGGGAGAGTCCCCCGTTATAGTCCTACACCCAGTCAACCACCTAGAGGTCACTGTTAAGATGTAGCGGTGACTAAGGCAAGCGTAATAAGCGCATGGGTAGCTACCCCGCACTGACAAGCAATCAGTCGTTTCCGCTAACAGGTATGCCTAAAGTACAGCACGAAATAGTATAGGGCCTTGCTGTAATGAACGCGTGCCCTAGACGTCTTTTAAGACGTCTGGGAGGTGGCCCAGACGTTGGACCAGACGTCTTGGATTACATCCAGACGTCTGAACAGAGGTCTGGGATCGTTTCTAGATGTCTGGAAATCCGTTAATTTCGACACGCGCGGGTCGTCTGCACGCCTGAGCGCGCAGATCGGATATTCGCTTATTCCCTCTTTCCCTACGGCTGCAGATGCCTGCCGCGTCCTCTCTCTCCTCCTCGCGCGGCCTTAAAAGGCCACGCGCTCCCTCCCGTCGTCTCCTCCCTCTTCTCCTTCAGCCAATGAGCGTGAGCGCGAGGGCGGCAGCGGCGGCCGCAGTGAGCACGGAGGAGGTGCGGCGTGCAAGAGCGGAGCTCTGCCGTGAGGGCGAGCTCGCCGGGGCTGCTAGGGCCGGTCGGCGGAGGGTGCGGGGGGCGCGGATTGACGCGGAGGGAGGAATGCTGAGGTCTGAGCAGCAGGCGCACGAGGTGCGACGCGGGCTGCGTCCCGAGCGGAGGCCGAGTGGCGCCCTGATCCTGGAAGAATTTCCAGAATCAGACGTCTTGGTTGATAGCCAGACGGCGAGGGCGACGTCTGGAAGACCTTCCAGACGTCTGAAAGGTGAGTTTTCCGTCTTCTTCTTCCTTCCTGTCGACTGACCGTACTGAGGGAGGGAGATGGGTGTGCGCAGGCTCGGTGATTCGCCATCCAACGCGAATCAGACGTCTTGCTGTTGTACCAGACGGCGGGAGCGACCTCCAGACGTCCTGGGTGACCATCGGACGTCTGGGAGCTAGGCCAGATGTCCCCTCAGACTTCTGGACGTCTGGGAAACCACGCTGAACAGGTAATTCTCTGATCCACTTTTTAAGACGTCTGGAAGAAGTTCCAGACATCTGATTTTGCACAGTGTCGTCGTTTTCGACCCGTTTAGGGCCCGTTCGGGTTCCGTTTTCCGCGATTCGAGTTGCGTTCTTTTCGGAATTAATTCCTCTACCCGTCTACAGTAGCTATACACTGTTTTGAGACACTCCTTGTGTTTGATCCTTGTGATAGGACCTCCTTCAGTTGCAGTCTTGGGAGTCGCGGAGGCATACGGGATTCCCGATCACGCCCCCATTACTCCCGTTGTACCTGGTAGAGTGGTTTTAAGTTATTAATAAAATCTGTTAAAGTATGGAACCATAACTAGAACCTAGGACGTTGCATGAATCCTAGGAATGAGAAATATATGATAGATCCTAGGATATGGCATGAATCCTAGGATGGGAAAAACTAGTGGAATGTATAATACTGCAGTCTTGGAAAATGGAAAGAGATATAAAGCTGCCTGTAATTTGAATTAACAGCTGCCTATTGTGAATAAATAACGTGGTTGAGAACATGGATTGTAAGAATGTGAAACTGGAAAGTGAAACCTGGATGTTTGAGTAAAAAGGATGGAACCCTACGGGGAAGTAGGAGTAGAACTCCTGGAAAGTGAATGGAATAGTATTGGGGAAGTGAGCTGGCCCTTGAGTACGGAGTACCAAGGAGAGCGACTGTCCCCCTGTTTAGTGCAGAGCGGAGCCAGCCGCTCCAGGGACCCGGGGTTAGGACTGGCCACTCTGTACCGACTTGCTGGCCCTCGCGTACGTAGTACCGAGGAGAGCTACTAGTGTAGGGAGGTACTAGCTACCCCACGGGCCCAGGGTTCTGCTAGCCTCCCACACCGACTTGTTAGGCCCGCTGGGGCAAACCAGGGTAGTCAGGTGAGGGTGCGCAGACTGTGGAGGGGCAAGGCCCCGGTTGGGTTACTGTGGAGGGGTTGGACCCCTGTTACTGAGAGGGCTCTGCCCTTGACTGGTTCCATGCTGTGCTTTGGGCTCACCCGTTAACGGAAACGACTGACCGCGTGCCAGTACGGGTTAGCTACCTGTGCGTTTATCACGCGTGTCGTAGTCACCGTTACGTCTGTCAGTGACCTTGGGGTGGTTGACTGAGGGTAGGATCACCACGGGGGACTCTCCCGGCCAGGAGAGCACCACGTGCTACTTCTACTTTTTGGAAAAGACTGCAATCAAGATCGTTCCCACGAGGAACATTCGAGATCAAGAAAAAGATCTGGGGAATAAATGAAATAGTGAGACAATTGAAAGATGTAAATAAAGAAAGTAATAGAACATAATAGCTACTGTACACTCTACTGTTGTCTTTAGTTTTAGTTGCCACTCTACTCAGCGTTTTGCTGGCGTGTTACACTCATTACCTTTTTCAGGACCAGGTGTTGAGCATCCAGGTCAGCGGCTGCAGAGGACGCTGGGCCGAGTAGGGTCCAGTAGAGTTACCACTGTCTTTTGTACCTCTTTGTTTCCGTTATAGTGAGTAGTTCTTGTTTCCGCTGTACTTTTCTTTACCTGCAGTTCATGTTATATGATAAATGTTGTTCTACTATTGTGGTGGTATATACTGTAGTAGTTTCTTTCCTTACTACTGTACTTTCTTACTGTTAGTTATATTCATGCTGAATGTGGTTTATTTTTACTGCTCTTTTGGTTACTTCCTCGTTGGACGACTAGGTCTTGGGATTAGTCGAGTCGGTCCGGTTCTCGTGTCTCGTAGGGACTCGAAACCGGGTCGTTACACTTGCCCTCTTAGAACAGGGGTCTCGCCCCTCCATAATCCGCGTACGCTCATTTGACTACCCTGGTTTGTCCAAAGGGTCTAACAAAGTCGGTGTAGGGTGGCTAGCTGAACCCCTGGCCCCGTGAGGTGGCTAGCTCCCTCCCTGCACCAGTAGCATGCCTCGATACCACGTACGCGAGGGCCAACAGGAGTCGGTGTAGAGTAGCCAATCCTAACCCCGGGTCTCAACCCAAGGGAGGCTAACTCCGCTGTACACTAAAAAGGGATAGTTGCTCTCACCTCCACCTACAGCGGCAACTCCAACAGCTGCAGGAGCTTGAGCAGTTCCTCACCAGCATCCTCCTCTCTTGCACGACTCCTCCTCGAGCTCCACCTAGATCCCACAGCCGTCGTCCTCCTCGCCCGCTCTCATTCCTTCGCACTCTCTCGCTCTCGCTCCTCCCCGCTTTCCCCTCGCCGGTGACTCCTTCCTTGCCGTGGATGCAACAGAGATGGGAGGAGGATGTGGCTGTCGCAAGAGAATGTGGAGGTGGCGGTGGCTGGAGTGGTGTGAGGGGTGGAGGAAGAAATTAGGGGTTTATATAGGAGGGTGGTTAGGGTTCGGGTGAGGGTGTGAGGAGAGAGAAAGGCCTCTGCGCGCTGCCCGCGCACAGAGCGAAAGCGCAGTACGAAATTTCCCACTTTCAGATGTCCGGGCACATGTCCAGATGTCTGGACAGATGTCTGACTGAAACTCCAGATGTCTTATCCGGCTAAAAATGTAACAGGTCATTACATCATAACAAACTTAAAGGAAGTTTCATCCCCGAAACTTGAGCTAGCAAGGGTGCAGGAAAAGGAACATAATCGTGCATAACAAACTTAAAGAGGACTGAAGTAGGTCCAAAAAGACGTACCCTCAAAAAGCTCCAAGTACCGCTCTCGCATCGTTGCCTCAAGCTCCCAAGTCGCCTCCTCGTACTGCTGGCTTTTCCATAGAACCTTCACCTGTGGTATCTGCTTCCGTCTCAGACTCCGGACGGCTCTGTCTAGTATCTACACTAGTCTCTCAGGGTAGGTCAGGTCGTCACCTGATTAGCCCATAGTTGTGGGCTATTTAAGTATTTAAGTGCCTAGACATTAGGTTAATTCTAACATTTATTTAGCATAAATTAGGATGTAAATAGATTAATTCATATTTTTAATTTAATTACATAATTCATGCATTGCATTCATATTTTAAATGCATTTAGAATTATCTTAGAATGGCATTCATTTAATTAGTTAACCAATTAGGTACATTATTTTAGTTAACATAAAAGTTGAGGGTTTGTATATAAATAACCATAATATTTTAATAATATCCTTTATTCTTCTTCTCAGCAACAGCTCGGCTGCCGCTGCAACGCCTCCGACCACTAAAGCACATTCATGGATCAGCGGAGAAGGTGGATCTGCTCCCGCCTCTAAGATAATTCTAAGATAATTCTAAGTGCATTTCACCACCGACCCACCCGTGCGCCCTTCAGCCTTCGTTCACACCCGCGCTCACCGCCAACAGAGCGCGCACCCATGCCTGCAGCAACCGCACTCACCACCAACAGTGCGCGCCCACGCCTCCAGCCAGCATGCAACACCAGCTACAGCGCACACCCACGCCTCCAGCCAGCATGCAGCACCGGCTGCAGCGCGTACCCACGCCAGCAGCAGTCCTCCCGCTCCCTCCAACCAGTGCGCACCCGCCTGCAACGCGCGCACCGCCCGCCAACAGTAGCTGTAGCACCGCTTGCAGCTACCTCCGTCGGAGCTCCGTCCGGCCGGCTCCAGCCACCGCGCGACACGCCGTCACCACCGCTTCGAAGCCCTCGGTCCAAGGAACTTCCTCCGAGTTTCCCACGTCCGACAGTCCACTCCTCGTCGAGCACGGCCAAGGGGAATAAATCTCCTATTTTGCTATAGTAACATGGCCATTAATAATTACATTTTCTGCCATTGTCAATTTTTAATGATATTTTATTGATTCTACATTGCGACAAATATCATCTAGTTATTCAGAATTGCTATTTCAGCATGATTTCTTGATTCAACCTTAATCTGAAGGCAATTTTGGCTTGATTCTTGTCCAAACTAACTATGAACAAATGTTTTTAACCGGTGCGAATTTAAATACGTCATTGCCTCCCTGTGGATACGACCCGCTCTTCTGCGAGTGGTTATTTCTTTTTAAATATTGATTAGTCTATTTTTCCACCACATAAAACTGCAAACAACCTTAAAGCGAACAATCGACTCGTCATCACCCACCTCGATGCTCTCGTGGCTCAGAATGAGACTGAGATCAGCGACGTACTTCCTGAGGTTGGACACGTGGAACACGTCGTGCACTCCAGAAAGCTGGGGAGGATGGGCAAGCCGGTAGGCAATGGGTCCTACTCACTCCAGGACCTCAAAAGGCCCCACAAACCTCGGCGCAAGCTTCCCTTTCACCCCAAAACATTGCAGGCCCTTCATGGGCGAAACATGGAGAAAGACGTGATCCCCAACATCGAACTGCACCTCTCTGCGTTTTCGGTCAGCGTAGCTCTTCTGCCTACTCCTGACACTGCGGAGTCATCTGTGAATCAGCTCTATCACCTACTGACTCTGCCGAATCAGCCTAAGACCAACCTCCCACTTGGTCCCCACCTTGACCCAACTCAAGGGTGCAGTACACCTCTGTCCGTATAGAGCCTCATAAGGTGCCATGTCGATGCTCGAGTGGTAACTGTTATTGTCTGCAAACTCTTCCAGGGGTAAATGCTCCTCCCAGGAGCCTCTCCAATCTAGTACACAGGCGCGTAAAAGGTCCTCAAGTGTTTGTATCATGCTCTCTGACTGCCTGTCGATTTGGGGGTGGTAAGCGGTACTAAATTTCAAACGTGTCCCCAAAACCTGCTGAAACTCAGCCCAGAATTGGGAAGTAAAATGAGTATCCCTGTCAGATACGATCTCACATGGAACTCCATGCAGGCGCACCACATCTCTGATGTATCTCTCTGCTAACTGTGCTGGTCCAAAGGTGACTCGGATCGGCAAGAAACGCGCCGTCTTCGTCAACCTGTCTACTATCACCTAGACTGTGTCGTGTCCCTGCTGGGTAACTTGTAGACCCACCACCAAGTCCATAGTGATGCTCTCCCACTTCCACTCTGTCACAGGAAGTGGTTGCAATGGCCCTGCAGGCCTGTGGTGCTTGGTCTTCACCTGCTGGCATACCAAACACTGCTGCACAAACTCACCAACATCCCACTTCATCCCTCTCACCAAAAGTCGCGTTGCAAATCATGGTACATATTTGTGTTCCCGGGATGTGTGGTGAACCTAGACCCATGCACCTCAGCTAGGAGCTCTCTCAACAACTCCCCGTCCCTCGGAACGCATAAGCGTCCCCTCATGCGCAGTATCTTGTCTGAAAAGGAAAAGTCTCCTAGGTCCCCTATTAACACCCTGCCTCGCAGCGTCTATAAGTATGGATCGGTCATCTATCCTGCGATGATACGGTCTATCAGCTCTGGTTGTGTCTGCCGGGTCACTATCACTGCCCCACAGTACCCCCATGACTCCCGGGGTCACCAACTGCCCAACTCCTCCATGAGTCTCCAACTTTGTGCCTGTAAACTGGCCAAGTGGGCAGGCACCTTCCGACTCAAGGCGTCGGCCACCACATTAGCCTTCCCTGGGTGGTAGAAGATGCTACAGCCGTAGTCCTTCAGGAGCTCTAACTAGCGCCTCTGTCTCATGTTAATCTCCTTCTGGTCAAACAAGTACCTGAGGCTCTTATGATCTGTGAAAATCTCAAAAGTCTCACCATAAAGGTAGTGCCTCCATGTCTTCAGCACAAAGACAATTGCTACCAGCTCTTAGTCATGTGTAGGGTAGCTATGCTCATGGGATTTCAGTTGCTGCAAAGTGTAAGCGACAATGAGACTCCGCTGCATGAGCATACCCCCTAAACCCTGCAACGAAGCGTCGGTGCAAACCACAAAACTGCCACTGCTGTCTGGAATGGTAAGCACAGGAGCTGAAGTCAGTCTCTCATTCAACTCCTGAAAACATGCCTCGCATTCATATGTTTAGGCAAAGGGCACGTCCTTCCGAGTCAGCTGAGTCATAGGATGCGCAATTTGAGAGAATCCTCTGATAAACTGCCGGTAGTAACCTGCTAGCCCCAAAAAGCTACGTATCTCTGTCACTGTGCGTGGCCCCTCCCACCTGAGTACGGCCTCTACCTTGGCTGGATCCACAGCCAATCCATCTCCTGAAATCACATGGCCCAAGAAAGTCACCTGCCTCAACCAAAACTCGCACTTGCTGTACTTGGCATACAGCCTGGGTTGCTTCAAGGTATCCAGGATCATACGTAAATGCTGTCCATGCTGTGCCTGATCCCGCGAGTAAACGAGTACGTCATCGATGAACACCACCACAAACTGGTCTAAGTACGGCCTGAAAACATGGTTCATCAAATCCATAAAGGCAACGGGGGCATTGGTCAACCCCAATGGCATGACCAAGTACTCGTAGTGCCCGTACCGGGTATGGAAAGCTGTCTTGGAGACGTCGATCTCCCTGATCCTCAACTGGTGGTAACTTGACTTCAGATCTATCTTGGAGAACACTATGGCATCTCGCAACTAGTCGAAGAGGTTGTCAATCCTTGGAAGCGGATACTTGTTCTTGATGGTGACCCTATTCAGTTGTCGGTAGTCGACACAAAGTCGCAGGGTACCATCCTTCTTGTTCACAAATAGTACAGGGGCTCCCCACGGGGACGCATTGGGCCTCACAAAGCCCTTCTCCAACAGGTCCTGCAACTGTGACTTGACCTCTTGTAGCTCAAGCAATGCCATCTGGTACGGCGCAGTAGAAATGGGGTTGGTCCCAGGTACCAGTGAGATCTCAAACTCGATCTCACACTCAGGCGGTAGTCCTAGCAGCTCCTCTGGAAAAACGTCTGGGTACTCACAAACCACTGAGATACTTTGAAAGTTAGCTGTTGTCAACATTTTTTGTGCGGATTTAAAGGATGTCACGTTGTAGTATAACCGACAAAACGTCTAAACAAATATAAAGAATTTTATTACTCGAAGATCGGAGTATCCGAGGTCGAACATAGGGAGCAATCTCAGTACTTTGTAAAACCCAAGAATACAACTGTTAAATGCAAATATAATTGATTCAAAGAGTTTTAAAAAAAAAAGATTTAAAAAAGTAGAATTAGACGTCTGATTTATGTATCAGACGTCTTAAATGTGATCTTTCTTTCTCTCTTCCTTCTTCTCCTTTCTGCTTCTGTATCTTTCCTTCTTCTGCTTTGCCTTTCTGATCTCTTTGCAATCTTCCCTTGTCCTTCTTCTTCTTCTCTGCGAAGACTTCTAATCTTTCTGCTTTCCTTCTTCTCCTGCGAAGGCTTCTTTCTTCTTCTTCTGTCTTCTTCTTTGGCTTGCTTTTCCTTCTTCTGCAGCGGCCAAGTCCTTCTCCTGCGATCAACCTGCCTGCACAGGAGCAAAACCTAACCCTTCTCCCTCTACCCGCGCGTCTCTCTCTCTCAAGCAATTCACTCTGAGCTGCTCTCCCAGAGCCACAGGCATAATCGGGTTGGATCGTACCCGGGACCAGGCACACCTCAAGGTGGTGTGATGCGCGAGGAGTGCGTATGTCTAGGTCGGGTCGGATCTGCCAAGTCCGCGTGGTCAGGCCGCGGACGAGGCGGGTGGGGCCAGTGAGGGACCTCACCCCTGTGCTTACTGAGGCGATAAGAGTATATCACAAAAACAATTTGTAGTGTACCTGAGGTTTGTAATCCCGCGATGTGGGACTAAAGGTTCCGCCCTTCCTTTGCACGCGCCCGCAGACTCTCGTATGCAATTGCCCACGCTGAAGGCCCTGCTGGTGCTCCTCGCTGAACTCAGTCACCTCGCAACACTTGCGAGAGTCTGCTGCACCTGCCGCCTGGGAAGCCTGACGCCTGCTGCTGCTCCAAGCTTCCTACTGCTTCGGCTGTTAATGGCGGCTGGGGCGTTCACCTGAGATTCCACAGAACGGCCTATTGGCCCAATCAGAATAGCTGGAAACCTTCGCCGTAGCACGGCGAAGGCGGTGGGTGATGCTGCAGGTTGCCGGTCGGCCTAGGCGTGCACGCCTAGGTCAACTTGTGGCCGGAGATGGTGGGTTGGTCGGGGGGGTGCTTGTAGAGGTCTGGAGTGGCAGTGATGGGGTGGAATGGGTTCCTGGTGGTGAGGCGAAGCTCACGAGGTGGTTGGCGAGCCGGGTGGGGGGGGGCTGGAATGGTGGAAGAGGCTCGCCGGAGTGAGGTCGGAGGCGAGGAAGATGGAGGCGGTGAGGTACTGTCGAGGGGTAATCAAGTAAAATAGTTGGGGGAAAAAAGAGAGGAGAGGATGGAGAACGTATCTGTGATTGTCTGGAAGGAAGGAAGGTGGCGGAGAGGACGGCTCGTAACTGCCGTCGTCGGGGAAGAAAGACCCTGAGGGAGGAAGCGGCGACGAAGACGAGGTCAGAAGCGCGCGCGCGGGGTATAGCGCGACGCGGGAGGAAGCGGCGGAGAGGACTCTGCTGCTGGTATGGCAGCAGAGCGACGAGAAGGAGGGGAGGAGGTCGCCGGAGCTTGTGGGTCGTTTGGCCGGAGATGGGAGAGGGAGGAATTTGGAAGAGATCTCCGTCAAAATCAAGCTTGCCCTCTGCGGTAGGGTCTGGGGTGTCTTTTATAGGTGCTGGCCGCACCTACCAGCGCGTGAAGACCACGCAATTAGGTCTGCCGACTCGCCGGAGTTGGAAGGAAGGTGGATACCCGAATCTCTCGTGCGTTCGCACGAGAGATTGGGTTCACACCAGCGAATGTAATTGGCTTTACAAGGAAGGGAATTCCTCAGAGAATCCTCCCATTTCTAGGAGGGAATCTCTGAGGGATTAGAGAGCAATCTCTCTCGAAACTTCGCCGGAGCTCGGTTCTGCCCTAGCAATGGCGGCAGGACCAGTTTGCAAAGGAGGCGAAGAACCTAGGGGGCTCTCTGCAAAGGTATTCAAAAGATAGGGACCAATTTGTGATTTGGGTGTACTAAATTGCAAAGTAGGTCAAGATGACCTCTCCTTAGGTCCAAATTTTGGTACAAACCTAATTTGGACCTAAGGAATCCAATGGTGAAGTTGGATTTTAGGTTTGACCTCGTTTGACTGAACATTTTGCTTAAAAACCCAAATTAGGTTAATTGAAGAGCTAGGACCCTAATCTAAGTCAAACTAGGTTCCAAAGGCCAAATTAAGTGTTCTAAACCCTAGAGGATGTTTTTCCATGATTTTTAGAGGGTTTACTTGCTTTTTTTTCTGACCGGAACCTTGTTAATTTAAGCGGGTCTGTTTTAGGGTTACCAAGTGTCATTTAGTTCCTAGATTGCACATGAACCCATTTCTAATTAACTCAACCCACTTTTTATCTTATTTGGACCATTTGACCTCTGCTTTGCTTCTGAGAAATCCCATTTATGTACTGCAATGGTAAAATTGCAGTTTTAACCTTTATTTCATGTTTTCTTCTCAGAGCACTTGTTCCTTAGTTAGGCCTTCTTCCAGGTTATGTAGGAGCTTTTATCTTCTTTATTGGGTCAAAATGAGCTAGTTATGGCTCATGATGAGGCTCTCATCATCAGCCACAGGGCTAGGCTCTGCCACTACACAGGCCAAGAAGCCCTCACACCCTTGGCTCAAAAGCCTGGCTGCACAAAGCATGGAGATGCATTTGAAACCTCCGTCCACCGGTTGTCTGTGAAACTCAAAGGGAGGCAACTCCAGTATGGAGAAGACGATCTTCCTCCCGAAATAGTCTACCAGGGCGTAATAGGCGGACAGCCAGTCCATCCCTAGGATCACGCCAAAATCCTCCATCTAGATCACTGTTATGTCAGTGGGGAGGCTGTGTCCCCCTATACTGACCTCGCAGTCCATGTAAACCTCCTCGGCTACAAACAACTTGCCACCTGAGCCTCTGATCAAAAATGGATCCTCTAACAGTACACTGCCCTACCTCAAACTGCCGGCAAAACTCGTAGTGACGAAGGAGTGTGTGACGTCGGAATCAAAAAGTACGTACACTAATCTGCCAAAAACAGTAACCATACTTGCCACCACTAAACCTGAAGCCCTGGCATCTCTATGTGTCAGGGCATTGATATGCCCCTCAGCCCTCGGTGCAGACGAAGCAGCTGCACTCTGGGTCAGGCGAGCAACAGCTAGCCGGTACCCACCTCGTGACTGCTGCCCTCCCCCACACGCTTGGTGACTTCGACCGCCAGCTCAGCCTCCAGTGCTTGGTGCACGGAGCATCTGCTGTGCTCTGGCCCTAGATGGGCAGTCCCTCTTGGTGTGGCCTGGCTGGCCACACTGGTAGCAGAGGGGTACACGTCCTCCTCCCTCCGTAGATCCCTGCTAGCTGCTGGGCAAGGGTTCGATGCTGGCAATTGGCCTCAGTCTTGGGCCCCAAAGGCCACTGGTGGCCCCATAGAACGAGACGGCTCTCCTGCAGGCGCCGTGTGCCTCCTCTCCCGATGGCCCTGAGAGTACTCTGGCTGGTAGGGCCTCTTCCGTCCACTGTCAGTGTCTTGTGCGGTCGAGTTGGTCTCCTCGTAGGTCATGGTTGCCTCAACCACATGAGAGAAAGTGGGCAGCTTCAGGGGTTTGACATACCTGCGAATAGCAGGTCGAAGCCCCTCAGTAAACCTCCACAGGCGCTCCTCCTCAGTAGACAACTTTCGGGGCGAAACGTGACAGCTTCAAAAAATGTGTGCGGTATGCGCTAACCGTCATCGTCCCCTAGCGGAGAGTGTGGAACTCCCGCGTCCTCTGGTCCTGCCAGGTCTGTGGAAAGTACTGCTCACAGAAGAGAGCCATGAACTGGTCTCACGTGTTGGTGCTAGAGCACCGCGATTGTTTGTTTTGATGATAACAAAACACGTGTCATTTAACATTTGCACTTGAAGTCTTAGATTTCAGGTTAATTGCAAATGGAGACGTGGTTAGACGGAGTTCGAGCTCGCATCCATGGTGGATTGGAGGAGCTTGATGGAGAACAAAGGAGCTTCGCGAGGAGCGATAGCTTGAAGAAGGAAGGAGATGAAGAATATGATAAATTTCCTTTCCTTTGTACTTTGTATTTTTGTTTCTTTTGTTGCTCTTTATTTTTATTTCTTAGATTCATGTTAAAGAGCCTTAAAGAACCCTAATAGTAGTCCTAGGAATACTTGCACAACCCTAGGATACTTAGGTTTTCTGTAGAGATCTTAGAAAATCAAAATAGGGTTCAGACAGCCTTATCAGACGTCTAATCTGAAAATCAGACGTTTGATAATGACTTTTAAGACGTCTAACTGTTGACTCAGACGTTCGAAAACATCTAGGCTAGACTTAATAGTGTTAGTTCAACTACTCATATATAATATTTTGATGATTTTACAAAATGTAGAAAATGAAATAATAAATAAAGCGTAGCATATTGTTTTCTCTCTATAATAACATATTTGCAGGAATTCAAAAAGCTTTCCAAGACGGGAGATTAAAAGCGTGAAGACGAGTAGCAAAAGTATTAGGTCTTAGGCTTTTTTCATGTAAACTTTCAAAGGTTGTAATTTTCATCTTATTTGAGTCTAGAAATACTGTAAAGAGCCCCCAAACATAACCTATAAATAGCTAACTTAGGCTCTCTACACTTAGGATAAATTAGAAACAAAAAAACCCAACACTTATACTTTTATCAGACGTCCATTAAAAAGTCCAGACGTCTGATTTTCCATCATAAGACGTCTGACATGTTTATCAGACGTCTAATTTCAAATATTTCTGCCTTTGTTCATCTCCTCATAAACATCAGTCGAAGGACCTCACTTTCAGACGTCGATAACCGTTAACAGACGTCTGATCCTTTACCCAGACGTCCTCATACTAACCGTTAGACTTTTTATCGGCAAAAAAAATTTCTAGACGTCTTGACACACTTACAGACGTCTGTCTTTGAACCGTTGGCCATGATTTTCTGTGCGTATCTGTCTACGGCCACATAATCTTTTGGCAGAAGCAGGAAGGAAGAGTATTTAGGTTTCCAGACGTCTGGTAATG
The DNA here is from genome assembly GCA_037157565.1 of Thalassia testudinum. NCBI lineage: Eukaryota > Viridiplantae > Streptophyta > Magnoliopsida > Alismatales > Hydrocharitaceae > Thalassia > Thalassia testudinum. The sequence continues at coordinate 60,643,090 of JAZHRO010000059.1, forward strand.
TCCTCAGACGTCCATAACGACGTCTGATCCTCTAAACCTAGAACCCTGTTTGGATCCGATGATAACAGGAACGAATGCACCATTCATTAGACGTCCAGTAAAATAATCAGACGTCTTATGACATAATATCAGACGTCCTTCTTTTGATCCAATAGAGTCCGTTAAGGATATCCTGCAATATTAGACGACCATAGTAAAAATCAGACGTCCTGTAAGACGTCTGATATTAAAATTAGACGTCTGATGTTGCTGTCAGAATCATCATTGCCCTGATTTTGTGTGGATTTCGTCCTAAACTCTTGGGATTTGTCTCCAACGGCTAGAAGAGCTCTCCCAAGTGTTCTTGAAGGTTCCAAACTTGCCTATAAATAGACTACAACTCTTCTTTGGCAATACACACCTCTTGAGATACAATTCCATTAGAAAAATCTCTTGCTCACTACTCTAAGCTCCATCTTGCCCTTGTGCTGTGCTAATACTCTGATCAAAGGGCAAATCCATACTCCCGGCTCGCTCCGTTCTACAAATCATCAGGGAGTTCTTTTCATGCTTAGTAGATAAGAAAGCAACTAAATTATTGGGGTGCTCTATAGGTGTTATTTTTACTTGTTAATTTCTGTATTTTGGGTATCCGGCCTGTCGGGTCCCCGTCTCTTCATCTTGAAGAGAGAAACCTCCGTTTAGGGATCGGAGGTGGGAATTGTAATTGAGGTACACTACCCTCGTTTAAGTAGTGTGGTTAGTGGATTGATCACCTTGTGATCGAAAATCCTAAGTCAAGAGATTGGCTTAGGTGGTGGTTTTCACCCATCTTGGGTTTCCACCTAAAAATAATTGAGTATATTGTGTGATTGAATTTGTTGTATTACAATACAATATAATTTCACTATTCACCCCCCCTCTAGTGCAATTTCATTTGGTATCAAAGCAGGTTTTCTGCCTACGAGAGTAACATCCGCGGAAAGATCACATGGAGGGGAAGGCGATTTCCACAAGCAGATTGGAGGGGCAATCCACCACTCGACCACCACTCTTCGAAGGAACCAACTACACCTACTGGAAGCTGAGAATGAAGATGTGGCTTCAAGCCAACGATTTCTCCATTTGGGAGAAATGCGAATCCGCATACGTCATTCCCAAGAAACCAGAAACTGGTTACACAGTGGAGCAAATCCATCACCTTGGACTGAATGCCAAGGCAATGAACTCACTCTACTGCGCTCTCAGCTCGGAGGAATTCAACCGCATCAGCCAATGCGAAACCGCCCACGAGATCTGGAGAACCTTGGAGGTTACTCACGAAGGTACATCTAAAGTTAAATCCTCAAAGATAAACTTGCTATCACAGGAATTCGAAGCTTTCTCTATGAAGGAGAATGAAAGACTTGGGGACATGTACACCCGATTCACGTTAATCGTGAATAACCTCAAGTCTTTAGGAAAGACATTTATAAAGGGGGAGCTTCAAGGGAAGCTCCTTCGCTCCCTTGGACCTGAGTGGGAGCAAAAGGTAACGGCAATAGAAGAAGCCAACCAAGTAGAGGATCTAGACATGGAAAATCTACTTGGGAATCTCATGGCTTACGAATCAAAAATGGAGCAAAAGAAGAAATCAACCTCACCGGAGCCAAAGAAGAAGACCTTAGCCTTCAAAGCTACGTCGGATGATGAGGTAAGTACCGATGACGAAGAATTTGTTTTATTAGCTAAAAAGTTTAAAAAGTTTCTCAGAAATAGAAGAGAGATCAAGGGAAAGAAAAGAGAAGAAGATCCTCTAATTTGCTATAATTGCAAAAAGAGAGGTCACATAAGGAAAGATTGTCCCTTACTCAAAAGGGATGATGAGAAGAAACCCAAGAAGCCTTCTGACTACAAGAAGATCTCCAAATCGAAAGGATTCAAGAAGAAGGCGTTTCAAGCAACGTGGGATGACTCCACCTCCGAAGAAGAAGAGGAGGAGGAAACAAATGAAGAAACGGCATGCTTGGGACTAATGGCAACAAATGATGGTTCCGAGTCTGAATCTGAGGAACCTAAGGTAAACCCCTACTCTTTGGATGAATTACAAGATGCCTTTGATTCACTATATATAGATCTTAAGAAAACTAAAACCCAAAGCAAGGCTTTAAAAGAAGAAAAGTTAGAAAATAAGAGATTAATCAATGATCTTGAAGAAAAGAATCTAATTCTTACAAAAGAAACCACTGCTTTAAATATGCAAATAAAAAATCTAATGATTGAGAAAGAGTCATTAACAAATGATTTGTATACAGCAATGAGTGAACAAAAATTTTTAGATAGAGAAGAATTACTCGACAAAATCCATGTGCTTGAAAAATCAAACTCTTTTAAAAAGGATGAAAATGGCTTACTTAGAGTAGAGATTAGGGCATTAGAAGATAAACTAGATATAATGAAAATAGAGATAAATCATCTCAAAGAAAAGTCAAACCAACTTCTTGAGGACTTAGCCAAATTTACAAAGGGGAAGGATAACTTGGACAAACTCATTGCCCTTCCTCAAGTAAATTTGGATTAGGCTTTTATGAGCCTAGTCAAAGTGAGCCAAAAAGGGACCCTCCTCTAAAGGAGAACACTAACAAATACGGATCAACTTTACAATGGATACCGAAAAGACAACTCTCACTTTGTTTTGTAGGGATGAAAGGACATCATAATGTCAAAAATTGGATATACAAAATGAAGGATGGACGACTCAAATTAGAAAGACCTATAGAAACACCAAGTCACAATCGAAGATCTTTTGTAGGAGGAAGAAGGTCTACAAGGAGGAAGACAAGGAAACCTCCACCACCAAGGAGGCCGATGGGTGATGGACTCCGGATGCTCCAAACATATGACAGGAGACAAGCGCCTATTTTTGGACCTCCAACCTACGGATGGAGGAACAGTTACATTTGGCAACAACCACAAGGGTCATATTATTGGCCTTGGTAAAATAGGTAACCCTCTCTCTCCCATCTCAAATGTTTCTCTAGTTAAAGGTCTAAAACATAATCTTTTAAGTGTAAGTCAAATATGTGATAAGGGTTTTAAAGTAGTGTTTACTTCTAAAATGTTTGAAATTATGCATGCATTAACCAATGAAACCCTTCTTAAGGGAACTAGATTTAAAGACATTTATGTTGTAGAATTTGATAAAAATGGCACTTATGAATGTCTTATAGCAAATGATGAGTTAAGTATATGGCATAAAAGACTAGGACATGTTCATATGAAGCTGGTTCAAAAATTAGCTAAACATGAACTAGTCCGAGGTCTTCCTAAAAGAAAATTTTTAAATGAGCTTGTTTGTGATTCATGTAAATTAGGTAAGATTATAAAATCTAGTTTTAAAAGCAAAGAAGTTATATCCACATCAAGACCTTTAGAACTACTTCACCTAGATCTATTTGGACCAACAAAATATGAGAGCCTCAGTGGATGCAAATATTGCCTTGTAATTGTAGATGATTTTTCGAGGTTTTCATGGGTCTCCTTCTTGAGATCTAAAGAAAGAGCGTTTTCTGTCTTTTCTATTCTTTGTAGGAAAATTCAAACTGAAAAAGGCTACCAAATCACTCGTATCCGTAGTGATCATGGGGGCGAGTTTGAAAATTCCTTGTTTGATGATTTTTGTCTAGAGCACGGTATTGCTCATGAGTTCTCTTTTCCTCGAACACCTCAACAAAATGGGGTGGTTGAGAGAAAGAACCGTACTCTTCAAGAATGTGCTCGAACATTGCTCATAGACTCGGGGTTACCGAAGTATTTTTGGGCTGAGGCGGTTAACACGGCTTGTTACGTGTTAAATCGCACCTTAATTCGATCCGGATTGCGAAAAACTTGTTTTGAACTATACTATGGGAAAATACCCAAAATTAGTTATTTTAAAGTTTTTGGATGTCGATGTTTTGTCTTGAATACCCGCTCTAATTTAGATAAATTTGATGCCAAAGGTGAAGAAGCCATCTTTATTGGTTACTCCTCACGTAGTAAGGCATATCGGGTTTTTAACAAGACCACATTAACAGTGGAGGAAACCCTTCATGTCTCCTTCGATGAATCTCCTCATTCCTCCATTGACCGAGTCAATATGGATGATGAAGATGATTCTACTATTGATGTGTCTAACATTCCAAACTCCAATATCCATAATCTTCCAAAAGATTGGATATATCAAAGGGATCATCCCGAAAGTCAAGTCATTGGAAGTGTTTCTGATGGCGTTAAAACCCGATCTCGTTTTAGTTGCACCTTTGGTCTCTCCGCCTTTGTATCTCAAGTTGAACCGAAGAGTGTCGAGGAAGCATGCTCCGAAGAAACTTGGATGATGGCCATGCAGGAGGAACTCAACCAATTCCAAAGGAATGAAGTTTGGGATCGAGTACCTAAGCCTGAAGGGCAAACGGTAATAGGTACCAAATGGGTATTCCGGAACAAGTTGAATGAATCCGGTATAGTTATTCGAAATAAGGCTCGGTTGGTAGCACAAGGGTACAACCAAGAAGAAGGAATTGATTTTGATGAGACCTACGCTCCCGTAGCTCGACTCGAATCAATTCGCATGCTTCTTGCTTATGCCGCCTTTCTTGGCTTTAAACTCTTTCAAATGGACGTTAAGAGCGTGTTTCTTAACGGATTCATTAAAGAGGAAGTTTTTGTAAAACAACCTCCTGGTTTTGAGTCTCATGATAAGCCTCATTTTGTCTACAAATTAAACAAGGCACTATATGGTCTAAAGCAAGCTCCTAGAGCTTGGTATGAAAGGCTCAAAGAGTACTTATTAAATGCAAAATTCTCTATAGGGGAAGCTGATTCCACATTATTCATTAAAAGAAAAGGAAAAGACATTTTATTAGTTCAAATATATGTAGATGATATTATATTTGGTGCTACTAATGAATCTATGTGTAGAAAGTTTTCAGAAATTATGCAGGAAGAATTCGAAATGAGTTTGATGGGTGAACTCAAGTTTTTCTTGGGCTTGCAAATCACTCAGCTCGAAATTGGAACCTTTGTGTGTCAATCTAAATACACAAAGGAGATGTTGAAGAGATTTGATATGAACAAAAGTAAAGGGAAGAACACTCCTATGAGTGTCACAACTTCCTTAGACCTGGACGAATCAGGTACGCCCATAGATCAAAAGCTCTATCGTAGCATGATTGGATCTTTACTGTATTTAACTTCCAGTAGACCTGATATTTTGTTTAGTACCTGCTTATGCGCTAGGTTTCAATCAAATCCTAAACAATCACACCTAAATGCTGTAAAACGAATATTTAGATATCTAGTTGACACATCTGATTATGGCTTATTCTACCCTAGGAGTCCACAATTCAACTTAGTTACATATAGCGATGCGGACTACGCAGGTAGCCGCATTGATAGGAAGAGTACTAGTGGGACGTGCCAATTCTTAGGCGAATCACTAGTCTCTTGGTTCTCAAAGAAACAATCTAGTATAGCTTTATCAACTACAGAAGCAGAATACATAGCCGCTGCACTAGCATGTTCCCAAGTGCTTTGGATGAAAAGTACTTTGAAGGATTTTAACCTGATATTTAATAAGATAAAAATATTATGTGACAATACTAGTGCTATCAACCTCTCGAAAAATCCCGTACATCACTCTCGCACAAAACATATTGATGTTCGACATCACTTCCTAAGAGACAATGTACTTAAGGGAGAAATCGAAGTTGAATTTATTTGTACTGAACTGCAGTTAGCTGATATTTTCACTAAACCTTTGAATTATGATCGCTTTAATTATATACGTAGGAAACTAGGCATATGTAAGCTAAGTGATATTTGAAGAATTTAGTGTTTTAATGGAACCTCTTTTGTCATGAACATAGATTGAACCTTGATTTCACTAAGCCTTCATTCAAACATCCAAATGCACACTCTGTCCAATATCAGACGTCTGATTAAATAATCAGACGTCTTATACATTAAAATTCGTCGTCTAAACATCTGGGACAGACGACGATTTTATATATAACAAAACAGTAATATCAGACGTCTAGTACGAAACGCAGACGTCTGAACTGTCGTCCAAATGTGTTGACAGACGTCTATCTCGGAGACAGAACATGTACTGCCTGTCGGACGTCTGAATATATGGATAGACGTCGTAGGAATCGTCTGACAGGAAAAACGGACGACCCTGTAACTTTAAACGAAAATCCAGGAAGGTCTGTCTGCAGAAATCGGACGTCTAATATTAAATTTAGACGTCTTGTTTGCCGTCTGAGTAAGAAATCAGACGACAACCTGGAGAATAAATCTTTTTGCTGGGGAGGATTCCTGCAGAAATCAGACGTCTATATTAGAATTAGTCGTCTGATTATTCGTCTGATGAATAAAATAGACGTCTCCCTGAAATAGGCAAAAATTCCTCTGCCAAATCCCGACGTCTGACATCGTTGACAGACGTCTGATCGGGGAAAAATCTGCGCGTCGCGGCTTTTCTCTAGACGGTTTGAGATGCAAATCTCCCCAACTTCAGGGGGAGACTTGCTCGGTGACCTTGGGATATAAAATCCCCTTCGCAAAGGTCCCACTCTCCTGTCCAAAATCCCTACCCCACACGATCTGCGCGCCGCTCTCCCTCACACCCGACGGCCCACAGCAGCAGCTGGCGAAGTTCTGCTCGCAGCCAGACGACCGTCGCGCCTCTTCGACGACTGACGGAACTGCTGCTCCTCTGCGCGCGTCGTCCCTGCCTCTCGACCGCACATTTGGAGGCTTCCCTCCTCCCGTGGGTATACCCTCTCAACGCCTAGGGCATTTTCATACTCCTTTTACCCACGGCCTTGTAGCATCTAGTTCACTTCTTGATTCACTTGACCTACATGTGCATTTCATTGTCAGCCCTAACCCTCGGTCAAGAAAACCTTCTTAGCCCTAGCTGCATCTTCCATGGCAAGGGTATTACCTCATGAGGATCAAGCCGACTTTTAGTGGCTTGCATCCAAAGGTATATTGCCACAACTACATGGCAGGTTGTATTGCCTCAAGGCATACTGCCACATTTTTTTCATGATGATTACAGTGTTTCAAACTATGTTTTGGGTGAATGTTGTTTGGCTGAATGGTTGTTTCTTTTTTGCAGGTATTCCATCCTCAACGCACCACTCAATTCTCCTAAACCTAACCACCCATTCCACCAAATATGCCTCCCCGTAGGAAGCAAGTTGAGGGATCTTCCAGTTCCTCTTCCACTTATTTGGCAGATCAATTGCGGGGTGACATCGCTAGGCAGCGATTTCGTCGTTTCGCGAATGCCAAAGTTAAATGCCCTCGTTTTATTGTTTGGAATGATTTTGCCCATTTGAACCTTCGGGAACACTTCCAAACTCTCCATCTTTTCCAATATTTTGACCGTCAATTCCACTCCGGCATTGGAACTCTTGGTGTGTTCCCTGATCTTTGCCGTCTCTTTTATGCCAACATCGTTGAGGACTACAGCAACGATGAACTTGAACTCCATACCCGCCTATTTGGTCGTGAAATACACATCACATCTGAAACTATCTCTGACCTTCTAGCCATCCCCAATGAGGGAAATGATTTCAATGACATACTGAGGCAATACGACCCTGAAATCATCAATCAAGAGTTAGTTCTCCCGGAAAAATATGCTGAAAACCTTGGCACTCTACCGTGCAAAAATCTCAAACCCCTTCCACGTCTACTCTCTCGCATTTTTGGGTGGGACCTCCTAAACAAATCAGGAGGTTTTGATTACATCTCACGCCAACACAAGGCTCTCCTTTTTGCGGCCGTTCGTCATATTCCTTTCAATTATTGCCGCCTCATTGTTCGCGTCATGAATGAGGACCATGGGGCATCACTTCCGTTTGGGTCTATTCTATCCAAAATCTTTTCATCCCATCGGATTTCCATAACTGACCAAGCAGTTGACAAGAAAATTGAGCCTTACAACCGGGCCACAGCCGCCAAGATGCATATACTTAGAGAACATCTTGAGCCCGCCGACGAACCCATGGAAGAAGAGCCCCTTCCACCCTTTCCAGACTTCCATGAACCACGGCCCCTTCAAATAGAAGCTCCCCGCTCGAGCTTTGATGAAGCATGGGATCCAGCCACAGATTCCCTCTCCTCCGGCATCTCCCTCCTGCTGCGTCGAACCGGCGAGATGTACACCTACATGGGAAGCATGCGCCGCGACATCGACGAACTTAGATCAGATGTTCAAAATTTGCAGATAGGACAAGGACCCGCTCGTCGCCGCCGCCGCCAAGATCAAGAAGAATAGTTTTAGTGCTTCTATTTTTCTGTCTTTTATTCTAAGTTTGTATTAAGAGGCCTTGACCCTCTACTTAATATTTTTGGGAACAAATAGCTAGTCCATGCTTAAATATTTCTATTCCTAATCAATTTTCCTTAATGCCTTGTCATCTTTTAAACATGCAATTTTATTCACGCACTCTACTTTGTAGATATTACTCTTGTAGTTTGGATTTTGACTCCCTTTAAACAACCCTTCATGATGATATTCAAAAAGGGGGAGAAGAATGTAGGTAAGAAATTAAGGAATAATAAATAGATAAAGGCTATCAAGTACAACCTTTAGGGGGAGGAAAGAGGAACCTACAGCTATATTTTGAAAATCATCAAAAAGGGGGAGATTGTTAGTTCAACTACTCATATATAATATTTTGATGATTTTACAAAATGTAGAAAATGAAATAATAAATAAAGCGTAGCATATTGTTTTCTCTCTATAATAACATATTTGCAGGAATTCAAAAAGCTTTCCAAGACGGGAGATTAAAAGCGTGAAGACGAGTAGCAAAAGTATTAGGTCTTAGGCTTTTTTCATGTAAACTTTCAAAGGTTGTAATTTTCATCTTATTTGAGTCTAGAAATACTGTAAAGAGCCCCCAAACATAACCTATAAATAGCTAACTTAGGCTCTCTACACTTAGGATAAATTAGAAACAAAAAAACCCAACACTTATACTTTTATCAGACGTCCATTAAAAAGTCCAGACGTCTGATTTTCCATCATAAGACGTCTGACATGTTTATCAGACGTCTAATTTCAAATATTTCTGCCTTTGTTCATCTCCTCATAAACATCAGTCGAAGGACCTCACTTTCAGACGTCGATAACCGTTAACAGACGTCTGATCCTTTACCCAGACGTCCTCATACTAACCGTTAGACTTTTTATCGGCAAAAAAAATTTCTAGACGTCTTGACACACTTACAGACGTCTGTCTTTGAACCGTTGGCCATGATTTTCTGTGCGTATCTGTCTACGGCCACATAATCTTTTGGCAGAAGCAGGAAGGAAGAGTATTTAGGTTTCCAGACGTCTGGTAATGTCCTCAGACGTCCATAACGACGTCTGATCCTCTAAACCTAGAACCCTGTTTGGATCCGATGATAACAGGAACGAATGCACCATTCATTAGACGTCCAGTAAAATAATCAGACGTCTTATGACATAATATCAGACGTCCTTCTTTTGATCCAATAGAGTCCGTTAAGGATATCCTGCAATATTAGACGACCATAGTAAAAATCAGACGTCCTGTAAGACGTCTGATATTAAAATTAGACGTCTGATGTTGCTGTCAGAATCATCATTGCCCTGATTTTGTGTGGATTTCGTCCTAAACTCTTGGGATTTGTCTCCAACGGCTAGAAGAGCTCTCCCAAGTGTTCTTGAAGGTTCCAAACTTGCCTATAAATAGACTACAACTCTTCTTTGGCAATACACACCTCTTGAGATACAATTCCATTAGAAAAATCTCTTGCTCACTACTCTAAGCTCCATCTTGCCCTTGTGCTGTGCTAATACTCTGATCAAAGGGCAAATCCATACTCCCGGCTCGCTCCGTTCTACAAATCATCAGGGAGTTCTTTTCATGCTTAGTAGATAAGAAAGCAACTAAATTATTGGGGTGCTCTATAGGTGTTATTTTTACTTGTTAATTTCTGTATTTTGGGTATCCGGCCTGTCGGGTCCCCGTCTCTTCATCTTGAAGAGAGAAACCTCCGTTTAGGGATCGGAGGTGGGAATTGTAATTGAGGTACACTACCCTCGTTTAAGTAGTGTGGTTAGTGGATTGATCACCTTGTGATCGAAAATCCTAAGTCAAGAGATTGGCTTAGGTGGTGGTTTAAACCCATCTTGGGTTTCCACCTAAAAATAATTGAGTATATTGTGTGATTGAATTTGTTGTATTACAATACAATATAATTTCACTATTCACCCCCCCTCTAGTGCAATTTCAAATAGGTTATGTCCGTTTGAATCAGTTGTCCAGACCTTAGCCTAGACATCTTAGGAGATGTCTGATGCCTTTTGCCAGACGTCCAATTAGTGGAACGTTGGTTGCCCACACAGACGTTGAGGAATCTAACCGTTAGCTTATATCGGACGCTATCAGACGTCTGTAAGTGATCCCAGACGTCTGATATGTGATCGTTTTGCCTCGATTGACCCAAAATCGCCTTTGGCAGATCTTGTAGCCGTTACCCTTCTAGGGAATCCATTCCCGCAGAACAAATAGGTTTCCAGACGTTCAGACCTTGTGCCAGACGTCCTGTGTGTCATCTGATGGACTTTCATTAGAACCCTGTTTCGATCTGATTCAAGTTAGGAAGGAAACCCGCCTAAAATCAGACGCCTGACTTAGTTCCCAGACGTATTAAACGGGTTTTCTAGACGTCTGATACCAGGACTAGACGTCTGATGACCCTGTCAGAATCATGATTGTTTCTTATTATGGCCTGATTCTCTTAAGCCTTGCACCCAACGGCTATGGAAGCCTTCCAAAGCCTTCCAAAGCCTTCTTAGACCCTCTATAAATAGAGGAGAACCCTTGCCACTCAAATAGACACCAAGTACAAGCATTTCCACATCTTTGTGTCTAATTGATCTCTAGAAGAAGCTCTAGCCCTCAAGTCTTAGTTCACCTTCCAGAGAGCTTCAATCCATTTGCGCACCCACTCTCCCACCATAGTTCACGCGAGCACCATTGTGCCATTGCGTAGTTCACGCATCCGCATCGTCGACGCACTTCCACCAAATGGAAGTTTCCTAACTCCTATAGAAGCTAGGTGTTAATATTTGTGGCTCTATAGGATTCTTGTACTTTTATTGTTCTTTGGTTTGAGTATTCGCTTTGTGAATTCTCGTCTCCATCAAGGGACAAAATCCCCCTTGTGAAGAGGAGGGGTTGAGGAACGCTACCCTCGCACTTGTAGCGTGGTTGCACTTGAGGTTGAACTACCCTCATTGAAGTTGTTCGTATAGTGGATTTGATCGACTAGATCGATCGGAAAATCCTAACTCGAGAGGGTTAGGTGGTGGTTTTCACCCGGGTTGGATTTTCACCTAAAAATACTTGTGCCTAATTGTGTGATTGTTATTTTTGTGAGATTGTCTATTTTAATTCTGCATTTTTTACGTCACGCTAATCTCACCCCCTCCAAGGTAGGGAAATTACAATTGGTATCAGAGCCGGTTTCGCATTTTCGGCGTCACACACTGGCGAGGATCTGATGGAGGGAAGCAGCTCCGCAAGCAGGATTTCCGAGGGGTAGTCTACAACTCATTCACCGTTCTTCGACGGGAGCAACTACCCCTACTGGAAGCTGTGGATGAAGACTTGGCTTCACGATTTGGGCCAGATGCAAGACGCCGTTTGACATCCTGGAGAAACCCGCGGGAGGCTACTTGCAACAACAAATCCGGGAGCTCTCTCTCAATGCAAAGACAATGAACGCATTATATTGCGTGCTCAGCCCGAAGGAGTTCAACAGAATCTCGCATTGCACCACTGCATACGAGATCTGGCACACACTTGAAGTTACACACGAAGGTACGACTAAGGTAAAGACTTCTAAAATAAATTTACTTTCTCAAGAATTTGAATCTTTTTCTATGAAGTCTAACGAATCTTTAAGTGAAATGAACACTTGGTTCACTCTCATAGTAAATAGTTTAAAAGTTTTAGGTAAGACCTTCATCAAGGGGGAGCTTCAAGGAAAGCTACTCCGTTCCCTTAGATCGGAATGGGAGCAGAAGGTCACCACCATCGAGGAGGCAAACGAGATGGAGGAGCTCAACATGGAAGATCTCCTAGGCAATCTAATGGCCTACGAGCTAAAGCTGAAGCAAAAGAAGAAGGATACACCAGAGCCAAAACCGAAAAAGACCCTCGCATTCAGAGCCGCATCAAATAGCGAGGTAAGCTCCGATGACGAAGACTTTAAGTTTTTACTTAAAAAGTTTTCCAAGTTTTGTAGAGAGTCAAAGAAAGAAAAGGAGAAGAAGGAAAACTCGAGATGTTGCTACCACTGCAACGAAAAAGTGCATCTACAACCAGAATGCCCACTTATCAAGAAGGAGAAGAAGGAAAAGGAGAAGAAGTCTAAGAAGAAGGCATTCCGAACAACGTGGGACGACTCAAGCTCGGAGGAAGAAGAAGGGAATCCCTAGGAAGAAATCGCCTGCATGGGCTTCATGGCGATAGAGGGTGACAGCGAAAGCGACTCCGACAATGAGGTACATCTCGATTTACAAGATGCTTTCAATGAATTATTTGAGCTTAGTAAATCACTTAAGGTAGAAAATAAAAATATTAAAAGGAATCTTAGTTTTCTTAAAAGTGAAAATGAAAGATTAGAAATAAAACTCAAGGATCTAGAAGCTAGTTGATGAGAGCCTCATCATGAGCCATAACTAGCTCATCTTGACCTAATAAAGAAGATAAAAGCTCCTACATAACCTAGAAGAAGGCTTAACTGAAGGAACAAGTGCTCTGAGAAGAAAACATGAAATAAAGGTTAAAACTGCAATTTTACCATTGCAGTAAATAAACGGGATTTCTCAGAAGCAAAACATAGGTCAAATGGTCCAAAGTGGGTTGAATTAATCAGAAATGGGTTTATATGCAATCTAAGAATTAAATGACACTTGGTAACCCTAAAACAGACCCGCTTAAATTAACAAGGTTCCGGTCAGAATAAAAATCAAGCAAACCCTCTAAAAATCATAGAAAAACAACCTCTAGGGTTTAGAACACTTAATTTGGCCTTTGGAACCTAGTTTGACCTAGATTAGGGTCTTAGCTCTTCAATTAACCTAATTTGGGTTTTTACGCAAAATATCCAGTCAAACGAGGTCAAACCTAAAATCCAACTTCACCATTGGATTCTTTAGGGCCAAATTAGGTTTGTACCAAAATTTGGACCTAAGGGGAGGTCATCTTGACCTACTTTGCAAGTTAGTACACCCAAATCACAAAGAGGTCCCTATCTTTTGAATATCCTTGCAGAGAGCCCCCTAGGTTCCTCGCCTTCTTTGCAAACCGGTCTTGCCACCATTGCTAGGGCAGAACCGAGCTCCGACGAAGTTTCGAGAGAGATGGCTCTCTAATTCCTCAGAGATTCTCTCCCAGAAATGGAAGGGAGATTCTCTGAGGAATTCCCTTCCTTCTAAAGCCAATCAAATTCGCTGGCGTGAACCCAATCTCTCGTGCGAATGCACGAGAGATGTGGGTATCTTTCTTCCTTCCAACTCCGGCGAACCGGCTGACCTAATTGCGCGTCTTTCACGCACTGATAGGAGCGGCCAGCACCTATAAAACACCCCTCGGACCCGGCCACTCATCTTAAGCTTGATTTTGACGGAGATCCCCTCCAAATTTCTTCTCTCCCATCTCCGGCCAAACGACCCACAAGCTCCGGCGACCGCCTTCCCTCCTTCTCGTCACTCTACTGCCATACCAGCAGCAGAGTCCTCTCCGCCTCTTCCTCCCGCGGCGCGCTGTACCCTGCGCGCAAGCTCCTGACCTCATCTTCGTCGCCGCTTCCTCCCCCAGGGTCTTTCTTCCCCGACGACGGCAGTCACGAGCCGTCCTCTCCGCCGCCTCCCTTCACTCCAGACAACCCCAGATACGTTCTCCATCCTCTTCTCTCTCTTTTCCCCCTGTTATCTCCCTTGATCGACCCTCGACAGATGCTAACCACCTCCATCGTCTTCGCCTCCGACCGCACTCCGGCGAGCCGCCCACACCACTCCAGCCCTCCACCCGGCTCGCCAACCACCTCGAAAGCTCCGCCTCACCTCCAGGAACACACTCCACCCTACCACTGCCACTCCAGCCCTCCACAATCACCCCCCGACCAACCCACCATCTCCGGCCACAGGTTGACCTAGGCACGCACGCCTAGGCCGACCTGCGGCCTGCTGCACTGCCCACCGCCTTCGCCATGCCACGGCGAAGGTCTCTATCTATTCTGATTTGGCCGAGAGGCGCGTTTTGTGTACGACAGGATTCGAGCCGCTGCCGCCATGGACGACCTCTGATGAAGCTCCCGCGAAGCTCCAGGCACCCGGTCTTCCAGACTACAGGTGCTGCATACTAACGCAAGTGTCGCGAGGTGAACGAATCCAGCCGAGGAGCGCTAGCAGAGCCAGCAGCTGCGGGGCAATCGCACGACGAGGTTTCTGCAGGCGCGCGTGAAGGCGAGACCAGATAGTCCCACATCGTGGGATTGCAACCGTCAGGTACCGTATAAGTTGTTTTTACGCTTTACTCTTATCGCCTCAGTAAGCACAGGGGTGAGGTCCCTCACTGACCCCACCCGCCTCGTCCGCGGCCTGACCACGCGGACCTGGCGGATCCGACCCGACCTAGACCTACGCACTCCTCGCGCATCACACACCTGCAGGTGCGCTTGGTCCCGGGTACGATCCGACCCGATTGAGACTGTGGCTCTGGTAGAGCGGTTAGATTGAATTGCTTGAGAGAGAGACACACGCGGGTAGAGGGAGAAGGGTTAGGTTTTGCTCCTGTGCAGGCAGGCTGATTGCAGGAGAAGGACTTGGCCGCTGCAGAAGAAGGAGAAGCAAGACAAAGAAGAAGAAGAAGGCAACGAAGAAAGGAGAAGCAAGACAGAAGAAGAAGAAAGAAAGAAGTCTTCGCAGGAGAAGAAGGAAAGCAGAAAGGTTAGAAGTCTTCGCAGAGAAGAAGAAGAAGGACAAGGGAAGATTGCAAAGAGATCCGAAAGGCAAAGCAGAAGAAGGAAAAGAGAAAGAAAGATCACATTTAAGACGTCTGATACATAAATCAGACGTCTAATTCTATTTTTTTTACATCTTTCTTAAAAACTCTTTGAATCAATTATATTTGCATTTAACAGTTGTATTCTTGGGTTTTACAAAGTACTGAGTTTGCTCCCTGTGTTCGACCTCGGATACTCTAGTTGTTCGAGTAATAAAATTATTTATATTTGTTTAAACGTTTTGTCGGTTCTACTGCAACGTAATACGCCTTTAAATCCGCACAGAAACGTTGACAACATTTTGGCGCCGTTGCCGGGGAGCAACGGGCACTTTTAAAGCTTTTGAGTACAACTTTTCTATTTAATATCTGACTTAACTTCTCTTTTGTTGTGTTCAATCAGGGAAAGCGAAACAAAAAGGAAAGAATAGCAACTGCACAACAGACTGGAGCAGGTAATCTCCATAAGCCCTCTCCCTTAACCCTCTCACAATCTAAAAAAAAAAAAAAGAGAAAAAGAAAAAAAAAGGAGAGAAATCAACTTAGGGCTACCTGTCTTATATTTAGTAACTCATCAAGTTGCCTGATTTTCATTTCAACATATTTTTGTCTGTCATCCAACTAAGGCAACTAGGGCTAAAACTTTCTTGATTGAGCCCTAGGTGCTAAATTCTAAGGCAACTAAATTGGACCCATTAGAGCCAAGTTAGGATTGCAAAGCTAGGGTTTTTAGAGACACATCTTCTCTAAAACAAAGAAACAAACTTTCCAAAAAGAAGTGTGCCTAAATCGTGTTTGAAAATATTTATACAAGAGGAACCCTAAGCAAATCAGGCTGATAATCCATTTGAATCATAAGAGGAAGGACCTAAAAGCTCTCAAAGGAACAAGAGGTGAAGTTGATCCCTCGAGTCAACCAACCTTAATATTAGGTCACTTTTTGCACTCAAAATACTTAAAAGTTCAAGTGGAACATTAAGCACCTTGATCTTAAAATAAAAAAAAAGGTAGACATAAGAGGTCAAGATCCCCATTCTGGTCTACCTGGAACCGCAGTGACAAGAGAGGTCGGGTGGGGGAAACCCTGTAACCCATGGGGACGCTCTACCGTGTAGGGGTCTTTGCGGGACTCTCCCTCTCTGGCTGCCCAGGTATTTCTCAGGTGGACGATCTTCTGATCCAGGGGTTCATCTGCCCCGAACCTCTATAGTCACCCAACAAATCTTGGGTGTCTTGATTGGGTCCAACACCTTCTAATCTCATCACATCTTCCGGTGCATGTTTGGTAGGAGGTCCTTAAGACCACCTTTAAGACCTCCTCTAGAAATTCATTCTCGCCGAGGCCAAGCCTCGATGCCCTTGTTTGTGCAGCAACCCCACCACATAAATCTTTCATCTGATTCAGACCCTGATTCTCCCTCTTCTCCCATTATGGCACAACCCATTGAAGAGGAGAATAACCTTGAACACCAACTTCAACGCTTGAACGATCTCTTTCAGAACTTTGTAAACCCACCACAGCGACCTATGATGCGAGATCACTATAATCCCGCTACGGTGGCAATCGAACCCCGAGTACGAATCCCAATTGGAGGACCCGATTCTGATCTAAAGCCCAATATGATTCATGCCATACCAAAGTTCCATGGGCTTAACTCTAAGGATCCATTCCAACACATTAAACAACTCAAGCATCTGGCCCAGACTTTCGGGTCAGATGTACAAAACTGGGATATCCTACTCATGAAAATGTTTTCGTTCTCCCTCTTGGACAAGGCCGCGCACTGGTATCAGACTCAGACCCGCCCGATCAACACTTGGGAGGAATTACAGTCCGAATTTTTGAAAAAATTCTTCCCTGTTGGCCGGACGAATGCCTTGCGCCACCAGATCACTCATTTCACTCAGCAACAGGGAGAACCTCTTCACGAAGCTTGGGATCGATTCCTAGATCTCATGCGAAAGTGTCCCCATCACGGAGTTCCTAAGTGGGAACAAGTCCAGTCTTTTTACCAGGGACTCCGTGAGGATATTCGTCTAATCGTCAATGCAACATGTGGAGGAAACATCATGGGCCAGCACGAGGACACGGTGTGGGAGATTCTCGAAAACATGTGCGAGAACTCCATAAACAATGACTCCTTGGGCTTATTCGACAGGACGAATGCCCGCGCATCGACGAATCTAAGAGGGACACATGAGACGCAGGACCTGTCCACTTCTGTTGACCTGGAATTGATGGCCAGTCGGTTGGACAAGGTCTCTATCATAGAAAAGAAGGTGGACGAGCTAACTCGACATTTGCAGCAAGCCACCTCTGCACAAAACTCTTTTGCACGACCTCCTCTGGCAAGGGAAACAGTGCAAAACATCTATCACCAACCTGCCAAGGGGATGGGCCCCTATCCACCCCCGTCTACCTCCCAGACCGGAGTGACCTCCGATCCCGTCTACTCGAGTTGGGGGAACTCTGAACCCTCGTATTCTGACTTTCCTGAGGTTTCTCAGAACTGCGAGGACCTCAACACCATCCAGAACGACCCATACTCCAATACCTACAACCCTGGATGGCGAAATCATCCTAACTTTCAGTGGGCGGGAAACTCTCAAAAACCACCATATCAACCCCGCCCACAAGCCCCTCGTCCATATCAGCCGCCTCAGCCTCGGCCCAATCCCACCTACCAATCTGGGCAAAATCAGGATCAACTGACTCTTATCCTTCAAACGCTGGCTGACATTCAAAAGACGAATGCGGCAATGCAAAAATAGCACAAGGACGAGATCACAGAGGTTCGCAACCAACTGGCCCAGATGGCAAATTCTCGCCAACCTGGCACCCTTCCTTCGCAACCTCTGCCCAACCCAAATAATGTGCCGACCCAGAGGCGCATTATGAATCCAAATCCAGGCCACGCACATTTGATTTATCAGGCCCCTGCTACTCCATCACCAGACAGGATGGAGGCTTCTACATCTTATGCAGAATTTCAGCAGCAGCCACCTCTCCTACCTAACCCAAACCAAAGTCAGGCTGGATTAAACTCTGTAACAACACGTAGTGGTAAAACAACACAAGACCCACATTATCTGAACCACTCCAAGCCTGATAATCGCCAAGACCCTAGGGTAGTCATCCAAGATACTACTGTCCCAGATCAAGAACCTGGACCTATCCTAGAGGAACCAGCTAGGATCCCATTTCCTGAGGCCTTGACCAAAGGAAAAAGGACAACCAAACCTGTGGCTCCTGAGGAGGATCTGGTCAAGCTCTTTGAACAGGTCCAGATAAACATCCCGTTGATGGATGCAATCCGCCACATACCGGCTTACGCAAGATTCTTGAAAGACATATGTACACCTAAACGTAAGCCGCGAACCAAGGATGGGAATCCGATCGTACTGTCAGAGCAAGCCAGCTCTGTCATCCTGAGCAAACTCCCACCCAAGGCTAAAGACCCAGGAACCCCCTTGATTTCTTGTAAAATTGGTGAAACCCAACTTGATAGAGCCCTACTAGACCTAGGTGCCTCCATAAATTTAATACCTACATCCCTCCTTGACCACCTTGAAGAATCTGAACTTAAACCCACTGAGGTGACATTGCAGTTAGCCGATCGATCCATCAAGTCACCCAAAGGAATACTCGAGGATGTCATTGTTAGGGTACGAGATTTTTATTTCCCAGTGGACTTCATAGTACTGGACATGGATGCACCTAAGAACCCAAGGGACACACCAATCATATTAGGGAGACCCTTTCTGGCCACTGCTAGGGCCAATATAAACTGCGAAGAGGGCTAGATAGAATTAAAATTTGGGAATCAAAATATGAAGATTGACATTTTCAAAGCCCAACAAGGGATTAATTGCGGGGTTATAGAGGAAATTTGTGATGTCAAAGCCGTGGTTGATGAACTGCATATAGAGGACAACCTGATTATTCCTGATCAACCACTAGAAAATCAAAAACCGCTAACAGAGGAGTGCGAACACAATCTAGACACACCTATGACTCCTACCATTGCTCCCGATACACCCGCTGCTGCTGACAATCCTGTCATGGAACTCAAGCCCCTTCCCGAACATCTAAAATATGTCTTTTTGGATTCAAATCAAACGTTTCCTGTGATTATCAATTCTCGACTCACACCTGACCAGGAACTCCGTTTGATTTCTGTTCTCCAGCAACATCGTAGAGCCATTGGATGGACTCTAGATGATTTGACTGGTATAAGCCCTTCATACTGCACGCATCGAATCTACACAGAAGAAGGCTCACGACCTTCAAGAGAAATGCAAAGGCGACTAAACCCTAACCTACAGGAGGTCGTGAAAAAGGAGATCATTAAGTGGTTAGATGCAGGGATCATCTACCCGATCTCCGACAGTCGTTGGGTGAGTCCAACACAAGTGGTACCTAAGAAGGCAGGACTTACCATCATCACGACTGAAACCGGGGAAGTCATTCCTAACCGAATAGCTAATTCGTGGAGAGTCTGCATTGATTACAGAAGACTAAATTCCTCCACGAAGAAGGATCATTTCCTACTACCGTTTATTGATCAGATCCTCGAGAAACTAGCGGGAAATAGATTCTTCTGCTTTCTTGACGGGTACTCCGGTTACAATCAGGTGGCAATCCATCCAGAGGACCAAGAAAAGACCACATTCACCTGCCCCTTCGGGACGTACGCGTTTCGAAGGATGCCGTTCGGTCTCTGCAATGCACCTGCAACTTTTCAGCGGTGCATGCTTGCCATATTCTCAGATATGGTAGGTGATTATCTGGAAGTCTTCATGGATGACTTTTCAGTTTTTGGACAATCATTTGACAATTGCCTCCAACACTTGGTCCATATACTCAGGCGGTGCATCGAGGTGAATTTGGTTCTTTCCTGGGAAAAGAGCCATTTCATGGTGCCTGAGGGAATTGTCCTGGGACATTTAATCTCAGAGAAAGGCATCCAAGTGGATCGAGCTAAGGTTAACCTGATTTCCAAGCTCCCTATGCCTAGCTCGATTAAGGACATCCGATCTTTTTTGGGGCACGTCGGTTTCTACCGTCGATTCATCCCTGATTTCTCCAAAATCGCGCGCCCCCTGACCAATCTGCTTTCCAAGGATGTGCCTTTCAGAATTTCCAAGGAATGCACTCAAGCATTTGAGATCCTACGTGACCGAGTCACCCAAGCCCCAATCCTACAGTCCCCTGATTGGTCTCAACCCTTTGAGATCATGTGCGATGCATCTGACTTCGCTGTAGGAGCGGTTTTGGGGCAGAAAATTGACGGGAAGCCTGTGGTCATTTACTACGCCAGCAAAACACTGGATGAGGCTCAGCGTAACTATACGGTTACTGAGAAAGAGCTGCTGGCCGTAGTATTTGCCCTGGAAAAATTCAGATCATACCTTCTGGGTTCCCGTGTTATCATATACTCGGATCACACAGCTGTGAGGCATCTCCTGGCCAAGAAGGACGCGAAACCTCGATTAATCCGCTGGATCTTGCTGTTGCAAGAATTTGACATCGAGATTCGCGACAAGGCGGGAAAGCACAATGTGGTAGCTGATCATTTATCCCGCCTTCCTTCTGAAATTATTGATCCTTCCGGACCTATTACAGAACATTTCCCTGATGAGCACCTCCTGACTATCAGTACAAGTCTTCCATGGTTCGCCGATATTGTTAATTACCTGGCATCACATCAGATTCCACCCGATTGGTCGAAGGCCAAAAAGGACAAATTGCGTTCCGATGCCAAGTATTACCTATGGGAAGACCCGTATCTCTTCCGCATTGGTGCTGATCAGATAATCCGACGATGCGTCACGGAAGTGGAAATCAAAGACATACTCTCATTCTGCCATGACCAGGCATGCGGTGGACATTTTTCGGGACATAAAACCGCATCGAAAGTCCTCCAGTGTGGTTTCTACTGGCCCATAATTTTCAAAGATGCATACAATCACTGTAAGGCATGTTCCCGTTGCCAGACTCTAGGCAACATGAGCCATAGAGACATGATGCCTCTACAGCCGATCTTGGTATGCGAAATTTTTGATATTTGGGGGATTGATTTCATGGGACCCTTTCCTACCTCGGATGGCTTCGAATACATTTTACTCCCAGTTGATTATGTTTCCAAGTGGATAGAAGCCATTCCGACCCGAACCAACAATCATAAAGTCGTTATAAAATTCCTTCATCAAAACATTTTCTCAAGGTTCGGGATTCCGCGTGCTATAATTTCCGACGGAGGGACCCATTTTACAAACGCTCAGTTCAGGTCACTGATGATCAAATACGGGGTGTCACACCGAATCTCTACTCCTTACCACCCCCAAACTAATGGTCTAGCTGAGCTATCTAACCGAGAGATCAAGAAGATCCTTCAGGTTACTGTTCGACCTGATAAAAAAGATTGGTCTTCTCAACTTCCGGAAGCATTGTGGGCCTATAGGACCGCCCACAAGACCCAATTAGGAATGTCTCCCTTCAGACTAGTGTACGGGAAGGCATGTCACCTCCCCGTCGAATTGGAGCATAAAGCCTATTGGGCAGTACGGACCTGTAATCTCGACCTTTCTAAGGCTGAAACCCACAGAAGATTTCAAATGAGCGAGATCGATGAATTACGCCACGACGCATATGAGAACTCGCGAATTTACAAAGAACAGGTTAAAGCTTTTCACGACAAACACATTTCTAGAAAGGTCTTTCATCCTGGTCAAAAAGTGTTACTCTTTGATGCTCGACTCAAACTATTCCCAGGAAAGTTAAGATCCAAGTGGGTCGGACCCTACCTAGTCCGCCAAATCTTCGGAAATGGAGCTATTGAAATCAGCCCACTCAGCCACGATTCTGAACCCTTTGTCGTGAACGGACAGAGACTCAAGCCGTTCATTGACATGACCGATATAGATTTGACTGAGTCATCCTTTACCCTCCTTTCCTCTTGAGCTCATTGCACCCAGCCGATGGCGTAAAACTCAGCGCTTAACGGGAGGCAACCCGTCATTCTTTGAAAAACCTGAAACCGTTTCTGACATCGCTATGCGGAACTCATATTGCACTTTAGGGTTCATCCATTAGAACAGCCGACTTCACCTCAGGTATACCTACCCGAGATTAGAAATCGTTCGCAACAAGTCGCTTCGACCCATTCACTCACCACACACCTGTCCTAACACATGAACTAAGCTGAATTCGAACCCACCTAATTTACAATGGGGACATTGCAAATCTTAGGCATGGGGGGGTATGAAAGTGCAAAATGTCAGAAAATTCATATCAAGAAAGGGTTTCACGTAAAAAAAAAAAACAAGAAGAAGACTTGATAGAGGGGAGGAACAATTCAGGGTCATACAAATGAGAGGAGGAAAAGAAAGAAAAATGACAAAAAGAACAAAAAAAAAGTGGGGAGGGAGTAAATGTTAAGGAGGAGAAAAAGAGCAAAAATGAAGAAAGGAGCACAAAAGGAAAAGAAAAAGAAAAAGTCATTAGTAAAAGATTAAGGGGTTAACTGAAGTTCTAGACCGAGTCAAGAAAAAGAAAAGAAAAGTGCTACGGAGATATAACAAGAGATTAGCGGGAACGCTGGTCTTAGGCCTCTTGGGCTAGATTTTTAGCTTAAAAATTCACGTATCCGTTAAAATCTGGATAATCCTCAAGAGGTTGAGGAAAATGCGAAGCTTAAGTATTAGGTCTAAGGCTTAGGAAGTATTCGACCTCGTTAACTGACCTCCGGTTTGCGGGATTCGGTAACCTAAGCACCCAAATTCACACACAGTCTGGTTCAGTGCGCATAAATATTCAAAACACGCAAGAGCGTTTAATATTCTGAAAAAGTCATCTAGATTAGGAGCGGCCAATCAACACAAGTTGATTTGGACAAGTTCCCAGCGCGGAGAGGCGGGAAATTCCCCTCGAAGATGCGTAACAACATATCGTCTCCTCGGTGCTTGTCTCTTAGGATATTTAAATATCCTACTGGGGGCATGTAAGCACTCTGCTGGTTCAGATACCATGGGTGACATTATCACGAAATGTCGATTGCCAGGGTCTGAATTCGGCCACGGAACGCCATGGGCGGGATTATCTCGAAATCTCGAAAGCCAGGGTTCCGGGGGTTGCCATGGGCGGGATTATCTCGAAATCTCGAAAGCCAGGGACCCTTGAGGATTGATGATGGGGACGAGGAATCCGATACAGACCGTGTTGAGAAGCTAATCCGAAGCTAGAAATAAAAAGAAAAGAGAGAGAAAAGCTCTCCAAACAAATAAATCCTCTATCTCTCTCTTACAAAAAAAAAACGCACTGCAAACTGAGCGTAGGCTAAAAAATGTCTCAAGCACGGGTGCTTTAATCGCAGAGTCCAACAAACCCTAGGATAGTTTTTGTGGGCCGTAGAAACCTTTGCGAAGGACTGAGGCTAAAGCAGAATAGGTCCAGATTTTGGTTGGTATTGGAGTACCTCTAGGCCTATTGTCGGCATTCCTACCTAATCACAAAAGAAGCACTTATCATAACTAAGGACACTTTGGGTCTAGAATGGAAGTTAAAACTTTGAAATTTTGCTAAGGGACTAGCAAAAGCTAGGCATGGGGGTATGATGAGAGCCTCATCATGAGCCATAACTAGCTCATCTTGACCTAATAAAGAAGATAAAAGCTCCTACATAACCTAGAAGAAGGCTTAACTGAAGGAACAAGTGCTCTGAGAAGAAAACATGAAATAAAGGTTAAAACTGCAATTTTACCATTGCAGTACATAAACGGGATTTCTCAGAAGCAAAACATAGGTCAAATGGTCCAAAGTGGGTTGAATTAATCAGAAATGGGTTTATGTGCAATCTAAGAATTAAATGACACTTGGTAACCCTAAAACAGACCCGCTTAAATTAACAAGGTTCCGATCAGAATAAAAATCAAGAAAACCCTCTAAAAATCATAGAAAAACATCCTCTGGGGTTTAGAACACTTAATTTGGCCTTTGGAACCTAGTTTGACCTAGATTAGGGTCTTAGCTCTTCAATTAACCTAATTTGGGTTTTTACGCAAAATGTCCAGTCAAACGAGGTCAAACCTAAAATCCAACTTCACCATTGGATTCTTTAGGGCCAAATTAGGTTTGTACCAAAATTTGGACCTAAGGGGAGGTCATCTTGACCTACTTTGCAAGTTAGTACACCCAAATCACAAAGAGGTCCCTATCTTTTGAATATCCTTGCAGAGAGCCCCCTAGGTTCCTCGCCTTCTTTGCAAACCGGTCCTGCCGCCATTGCTAGGGCAGAACCGAGCTCCGACGAAGTTTCGAGAGAGATGGCTCTCTAATTCCTCAGAGATTCTCTCCCAGAAATGGAAGGGAGATTCTCTGAGGAATTCCCTTCCTTCTAAAGCCAATCAAATTCGCTGGCGTGAACCCAATCTCTCGTGCGAACGCACGAGAGATGTGGGTATCTTTCTTCCTTCCAACTCCGGCGAACCGGCTGACCTAATTGCGCGTCTTTCACGCACTGATAGGAGCGGCCAGCACCTATAAAACACCCCTCGGACCCGGCCACTCATCTTAAGCTTGATTTTGACGGAGATCCCCTCCAAATTTCTTCTCTCCCATCTCCGGCCAAACGACCCACAAGCTCCGGCGACCGCCTTCCCTCCTTCTCGTCACTCTGCTGCCATACCAGCAGCAGAGTCCTCTCCGCCTCTTCCTCCCGCGGCGCGCTGTACCCTGCGCGCAAGCTCCTGACCTCATCTTCGTCGCCGCTTCCTCCCCCAGGGTCTTTCTTCCCCGACGACGGCAGTCACGAGCCGTCCTCTCCGCCGCCTCCCTTCACTCCAGACAACCCCAGATACGTTCTCCATCCTCTTCTCTCTCTTTTCCCCCTGTTATCTCCCTTGATCGACCCTCGACAGATGCTAACCACCTCCATCGTCTTCGCCTCCGACCGCACTCCGGCGAGCCGCCCACACCACTCCAGCCCTCCACCCGGCTCGCCAACCACCTCGAAAGCTCCGCCTCACCTCCAGGAACACACTCCACCCTACCACTGCCACTCCAGCCCTCCACAATCACCCCCCGACCAACCCACCATCTCCGGCCACAGGTTGACCTAGGCACGCACGCCTAGGCCGACCTGCGGCCTGCTGCACTGCCCACCGCCTTCGCCATGCCACGGCGAAGGTCTCTATCTATTCTGATTTGGCCGAGAGGCGCGTTTTGTGTACGACAGGATTCGAGCCGCTGCCGCCATGGACGACCTCTGATGAAGCTCCCGCGAAGCTCCAGGCACCCGGTCTTCCAGACTACAGGTGCTGCATACTAACGCAAGTGTCGCGAGGTGAACGAATCCAGCCGAGGAGCGCTAGCAGAGCCAGCAGCTGCGGGGCAATCGCACGACGAGGTTTCTGCAGGCGCGCGTGAAGGCGAGACCAGATAGTCCCACATCGTGGGATTGCAACCGTCAGGTACCGTATAAGTTGTTTTTACGCTTTACTCTTATCGCCTCAGTAAGCACAGGGGTGAGGTCCCTCACTGACCCCACCCGCCTCGTCCGCGGCCTGACCACGCGGACCTGGCGGATCCGACCCGACCTAGACCTACGCACTCCTCGCGCATCACACACCTGCAGGTGCGCTTGGTCCCGGGTACGATCCGACCCGATTGAGACTGTGGCTCTGGTAGAGCGGTTAGATTGAATTGCTTGAGAGAGAGACACACGCGGGTAGAGGGAGAAGGGTTAGGTTTTGCTCCTGTGCAGGCAGGCTGATTGCAGGAGAAGGACTTGGCCGCTGCAGAAGAAGGAGAAGCAAGACAAAGAAGAAGAAGAAGGCAACGAAGAAAGGAGAAGCAAGACAGAAGAAGAAGAAAGAAAGAAGTCTTCGCAGGAGAAGAAGGAAAGCAGAAAGGTTAGAAGTCTTCGCAGAGAAGAAGAAGAAGGACAAGGGAAGATTGCAAAGAGATCCGAAAGGCAAAGCAGAAGAAGGAAAAGAGAAAGAAAGATCACATTTAAGACGTCTGATACATAAATCAGACGTCTAATTCTATTTTTTTTACATCTTTCTTAAAAACTCTTTGAATCAATTATATTTGCATTTAACAGTTGTATTCTTGGGTTTTACAAAGTACTGAGTTTGCTCCCTGTGTTCGACCTCGGATACTCTAGTTGTTCGAGTAATAAAATTATTTATATTTGTTTAAACGTTTTGTCGGTTCTACTGCAACGTAATACGCCTTTAAATCCGCACAGAAACGTTGACAACACTAGTCCTAAGGAAAATAACTTGTTATTAGAAAATAAAGATTTAATCAATGAAAATACTAAATTGATTAAGGAAAATGCTAGTCTAAAATTAGAAATTTCTGATTTAAAGACTAAGATGAATATTATAGAAAAAGAAATCACATGTCTTAGGAAAAATTCCAACAAATTAATCAACAAAATAGATAATTTGCATAGCTCTAAGGTTGAGAAAGGATCTCCGTCAAGGAGACCCGCTAACAAATCCGGATTCAAGCTCATTTGGATACCGAAAAAAAATTTGAATCTTGTTTTGTAGGTTTCAAGGGTGACTATAATACAAGAGATTGGACCTACAAGCTCAAGAACGATCAACTAAAGTTGGGAGGACCAAATAGTAGACCAAGGAGAAGGACAAGAAGACCGACGAGACGACAAACAACCGAACAACCTACCGCAGTCGACCGCCAGACTGGAGACTGGCGCCAATGCCTGGGCCTCCAAACTACAGATGGGAGCCCCATCCGATATGGCATCCACCTCCATTTGGGCTATTCTATTGGCCATGGTAGGTGAGGTAACCCCTAACCCTATCTTTTTATCATTAGCATATAGATAGGAGGAGTTAAAACTATGAGCTATTTGTCAATAATTAAGGCGGAGATCTTGTTAGCTATATTTCCTTTAGAAAGGGGGAGAAAAATAATAGCTATCTTATTGTTACAAAAAGGGGGAGGACATTACTCTTGTTAAAAGAAATTCAACCCAATTATAGAAGAGCATGTTTTAAGGGGGAGTTATAGGAAATTTAAAATCAATTAAATCTTTTTGATAATGTCAAAAAGGGGGAGGATTTTTTTGCATTATTATTTATGATTTTGTCATCATAAAAAAGGGGGAGATTGTTGGTGCTAGAGCACCGCGATTATTTATTTTGATGATAACAAAACACGTGTCATTTAACACTTGCACTTGAAGTCTTAGATTTCAAGTTAATTGCAAATGGAGACGTGGTTAGACGGAGTTCGAGCTAGCATCCATGGCAGATTGGAGGAGCTTGATGGAGAACAAAGGAGCTTCGCGAGAAGCGATAGCTTGAAGAAGGAAGGAGATGAAGAATAAGATAGATTTCCTTTCCTTTGTACTTTGTATGTTTGTTTCTTTTGTTGCTCTTTATTTTTGTTTCTTAGATTCATGTTAAAGAGCCTCAAAGAACCCTAACAATAGTCCTAGGAACACTTGCACAACTCTAGGATACTTAGGTTTTCTGTAGAGATCCTAGAAAACCAAAATAGGGTTTAGACAGCCTTATTAGACGTTTAATCTGAAAATCAGACGTCTGATAATGACTTTTAAGATGTCTGACTGTTGACTCAAATGTCCGATAACATCTAGGCTGGACTTAATAGGTTATATCCGTTTGAATCAGTCGTCTAGACCTTATCCTAGACGTCTTAAGAGACATCTGATGCCTTTTGCCAGACATCCAATTAGTGAAACATTGGCTACCCACACAGACGTTGAGGAATCTGACCGTTAGCTTATGTTAGACGCTATCAGACGTCCGTAAGTGATCCCAGACGTCTAATATGTGATCGTTTTGCCTCGACTGACCCAAAATCACCTTTGGCAGATCTTATAGCCGTTACCCTTCTAGGGAATCCATTCCCGCAGAACAAATAGGTTTCCAAACGTCCAGACCTTGTGCCAGACGTCCTGTGTGTCATCTGATGGACTTTCAATAGAATCCTGTTTCGATTTGATTCAAGTCAGGAAGGAAACCCGTCTAAAATCAGACGCCTGACTTAGTTCCCAGACGTCTTAAATGGGTTTTCTAAATGTCTGATACTAGGACCAGACGTCTGATGGCCCTGTCAGAATCATGATTGTTTCTGATTATGACCTGATTCTCTTGGGCCTTACACCCAACAACTATGGAAACCTTCCAAAGCCTTCCTAGATCATCTATAAATAGAGGAGAACCCTTGCCACTCAAATAGACACCAAGTACAAGCATTTCCATATCTTTGTGTCTAATTGATCTCTAGAAGAAGCTCTAGCCCTCAAGTCTTAGTTCACATTCCAGAGAGCTTCAATCCATTTGTGCACCCGCTCTCCTACCGTAGTTCACGAGAGCGCCGTTGTGCCATTGCGTAGTTCACGCATCCGCATCGTCGATGCACTTCTACCAAAGGGAAGTTTCCTAACTCCTATAGAAGCTAGGTGTTAATATTTATGGCTCTATAGGATTCTTGTACTTTTATTGTTCTTTGGTTTGAGTATTCGCTTTGCAAATTCTCATCTCCATCGAGGGACAAAATCCTCCTTGTGAAGAGAAGGAGTTGAGGAACGCTACCCTCACACTTGTAGTGTGGTTGTACTTGAGGTTTAACTACCCTCGTTGAAGTAGCTCGTATAGTGGATTTGATCGACTAGATCGATCGGAAAATCCTAACTCAAGAGGGTTAGGTGGTGGTTTTCACCCGGGTTGGGTTTCCACCTAAAAATACTTGTGCCTAATTGTGTGATTGCTATTTTTGTGAGATTGTCTATTTTAATTCCGCATTTTTTACGTCACGCTGATCTCACCCCCTCCAAGGTAGGGAAATTACACCACGTCGGTTCTCTCCCTTCCTGGCCTCTAACTACCCTCCACCACCTGTGTGCTGCGCTCTCTAGCTAGTACATGGCAAAGGCTATGCAGCACTCGGTGGGAGGGCGAAGGGTATCGAACACTTTCTCTATCTGCTCGAGCCAGTCCTCTGCCTCAGACGGGTCCTCATCCCCCTTGAAGGAGGGGGCTTCAACTTCCGGAGTTGTCCGAAAAGCTCATAGTGTAGCTGTAGTGGGGGAACGGGCACACCTCCAAACAAGGAGGGCTCATGCTCGAAAGTGTCAGAGTGTGGTGGGGGTGGTGGAGGATCACCCCCTCCCCCTCCTGCTCGTCCGACGCTGCAATGGTCTCTTTGTCCCACCGAAGACTCCCCCTCCACGTCCTCAGGGAGAGGTGCCCATGGAGGCTGATGGAGCTCCTCTCGCACGATGTCTCAGATCAGCTAGGCAAGATCCTGGGCCTGAGCGCCCAGGAGGAGAGGTGGGTCAACAGGTGCCTCAGGTCCGGCACGTCCGCCCCTCCGACCTTGTCCATGGCCACGACCACGACCTGCCTCGGAAACTCCCTGACGAGGCATCTCCTGCAAGGAGATGCAAGAGATAGAATAAGAGTGTCAACGATACCGAATTACATCGAGAAAAGACTTGGAAACGAATATCAAAGTGATACATTGTGGTGGCTATCCTAGTTATATGCACATGAGTGGTTATTCTTAAGCTAATTGGTTCATTTCTCGGGATGACCTTTCTCTGATACCATCTTGTTACGACCCAATTCTCAGATCCCTACAGGACCTGAGACTGGCTCGCCTCGACTAATCCCAAGACCTAGTCATCCAACAAGAAATATCCAAAAGAAGGAAAATAAATCACATTCTTACATGCAATATAACGAAGTAGAAGAAAAGAATGAAGCAGTAAAGAAAGTAGAACAACTATCTTAAAACATAATATATGCCGCCACAACAACAACAGGAAATCGGAAAGGAAACAAAAGTAACAGGAACAGTAAAATATATGTCCATTACTTACTACAACAGCAGAAAAATGAAAGAGCTGAAAGAACGACTACGGCTGGGCTCGACTGGGCCCAGCACCCTCTATAGCTAGAAACTCGGGCTGCTCAACTCCTGGTCCTAAACAGTGTTATAAAAAGATGGGGTCAGCGAACGCTGAGTAGAGTGGTGTTTATATTATTTATGTATAAGTAAAGTAAAAGCAACAAGCAGGTTTATTTCTCATTTTTATTTATCTCATTTATGTGTTTCTGGTTCTTATATTTCTCAAAGTATCCAGGTATTTCTTGATGTTGCATGTTCCTTGTAGGAATGACCTTGATTGCAATCTTTTCCGCAGAATAGAAGGTACACGTGGTGCTCTCCTGGCCGGGAGAGTCCTCCGTGGTAGTCTTACACCCAGTCAACTACCCCGAGGTCACTATCGAGACGTAGCGGTGACTATGACATACGTGATAAACGCACGGGTAGCTACCCCACACTGACACGCGGTCAGTCGTTTCCTTTAGCGAGTACGCCTAAAGTACAGCACAAAACAGTATAGGGCCTTGCCCTCTCAGAACAGCGGTCTCGCCCCTCAGAACTAAACAAGGGTCTTACCCCTCCACAGTCCGCGTACCCTCGTCTGACTACCCTAGTTTACCCAAAGGGCCTAACAAAGTCTGTGTAGGGTGGCTAGCTGAACCTAAAGCCCCGTAGGGTGGCTAGCTCCCTCCCTACACTAGTAGCACGCCTCGGTACCACGTACGCGAGGGCCAATAGGAGTTAGTGTAAAGTGGCCAATCCAAACCCTGGGTCTCAACCCAAGGGAGGCTAGCTCCGCTCTACACTAAAAAGGGATAGTTGCTCTCCTTGGTACCGTGTACACAAGGACCAGCACACTTCCCATCCACATTCCAGATTCCTTTCATCCACAGGAGTTATACTCCTAATTCCCCATAGGGTTCATGCTCATATTCATCTCATTTATCCATATTCAGACCTCATATTTCCAAAACTCGTTCCTCATTCATATACAAGCAGCTCGTGTTTTCATAATTAAATTCTCAATCATAACATGAGCTTGTGGTTTCATAGTTCAATTTCTCAATTACATACAGGCAGCTCGTGTTTTAACATGCATCTCAAGTAAACTAGAGTAGTTCAACATCATGCTCATACATTTCTACCTTAGGGTTCATTCCACATCCTAGAGTTTCAATCAATTTAATCCAAGCAGGCATATTCTTTATTCATGTCTTAATAAATGCATTAAACCACTCTACTGGTATCATGGGAGGAATGGGAGCCTGTGTCGCAGATCTCATTGTCTCTGTGAGCCCCGAACACACCACCGGCTGGTAACCCATACCAGCGACCAATGTACATTAGACAAGCTCAAAATAGTAGATACTGAACACGAACACGTAGAGGAACTTGAGTGGAAAATAGAGGTACTTCATTTGTGGAAATCTGATTCCATTTGGGCCTTAAACAGACCAAAAACGTGGTTACTGACCAAAATCAAACGTCTGGAACTAGTCCCAGACGTCTTAAAAGACGTCAGAATTCACCTTACCCTTCCTGCGACTGATTCAGATGTCCAGACTCCCTCTGCAATTGTCTGGGGGTAGTTCCAGACATCGGACAAGGTCTCCGATCGTCTGGAAGTACCTCCGAACGTCTGGCGATATGATCAAACATTCAAAAGTACTTGGGAAAGCGCACTGCGTGCCTTACCAAAGCCTGCACCTGCGTATGAGCGCCCGCAGACAGAACGATCAGCCGACATCCCCTGTGCTACAATCTGCATGGTGAAAGAGTAGCACAGGAAGATACGTACCTCGCGATATGGGGCTTTTAGACGTCCGGCCTCAGCTCCGGACATCCTGGTGCCTCGCCAGTCGTCTGGACTTCACTCCAGACGTCTGATACTGGAAAACTTCCAGTACTAGAACCTCCTCGCAGCCCACCTCGCTCGCACCTCCGCCCGCAGCGATAGCTCCAGCAGCTGCAGGAGCTTGAGTAGCTCCTCACCAACGTCCTCCTCTCTCACACGACTCCTCCTCGAGCTCCACCGAGATCCCGCGGCCATCGTCCTCCTCCCCCACTCTTACTCCCTCGCATTCTCTCGCTCTCGCTCCTCCCCGCTTTCCCCTCGCCGATGGCTCTCCTTCCTCGCTGCAGCTGCAATAAAGATGGGAGGGGGACGTGGTTGTCGCAGGGGAAGGTGGAGGTGGCAGTGGCTAGAGTGGTGTGAGGAGTGAAGGACGAAGAGGTGAGGGGTTTATATAGGAGGGGAGTTTGATGAAAACATGTTTATATCACATAAACTGTCTATTTATGCATGTTCTTAAGCATAGAATTGCATCACATACTATAAATATTGCATAACATGCATAATCTTGCGTTTAGGTTAGTCTGAATAAAATGTAGGTTAATTGTCTCCTTTTACAACCAGGGACAAGATAACTTGTTAATTGAGGCCTCGGATTGAAGATCCAACCGTACGAATCTGATTAGGGCGACGATTGGAGTTCAACGACTCCAAGATCGCCCTGATCGAACATCCATAGCACCAGATAGAGACCGAGGAACCCCGAAGATCAAGGACCAAGATGGTGTTAATCCTCACCTCAAACGACAAATCCGACCACAAGGATGGGTTCGGATCGACGATCGCAGCCGAACGGTGTAAAAATCGGTCCAATCCGACACTCGTGGCACCATGTATAACACTCAGAAGATGGACAGCCAAGATGGCACCACGTGGCGCCATCCCAACCACCCAACCGACCCCAAGGACCCGCCTCTGCTCTTCTTGCTTACCCACGTGATGGATCTGGGCCGTTGGATCTTCATCCAACGACCACGGCCGCTTGCGCCTTAATTCATCCGCTAGCCTCAAGAGGGAGCTCAGCGCAGTGGTTGAGCACCCCTTCGCGAGCGAAGGGTGTGCGTTCAAGCTGTGCTGCGCTTCAAATTCAGAGGAGGCGTGGGTGCAAGCGCACCATCGCGACCGTGCAATTGGCATCGAGCGGTGCGGATCAACCGATAGCGCCCACGCTTGATCAGACGCATAGCGTAAATGCCCGATCGCACGCAGGCACGCGGCGTTGGCAAGGAGCGATTTAAGCCGTCCGATCTCTTGATTGGACGGCTGAGCATGCATGAATGTGCACATGTGTTAAGAACGTGAAGGCGAAGGGGCACGCGTGCGGTGTGTGCACGTCGGCCATGTTCAGGCCTTTAGTGACGGATTTATCCGTCACTAAATTTCCTGAATTAATGTTTTTGATGTTGAAATGTCCAAAATGCCCCCACTCCTTGCAACTATAAAAGGAGACCCCTACCCTACGAATTTCTCATCCCTTGTTCTCTTCTCTTGCCCCTTCCAAAGCTCTAAGAGCTTGTCCCACACTCGAGATGCTCCTCTAGAGTAGAAATCTTAATTTTTTTACCTTCGTCCCCTTTCGTGGAGCATCCTGCAGTTGTCCTCTCTCTGCATTTGAGAAGCGGATCCCGCGACGATGATGACGTGTTGCTTTGTTCCCCTTCCTCCCGCTTTGTCCCCCTTCCTGCTCCGTTCCCTATCTTCCAGTCGTCATCCCATCTGGCTCATCCTCCAAGCAATCGTCGAGGAGGATATCTCTCTCTCCATTCTCTTTGATGCTTTCTAGAGTAGATTTACTACTTTCTAGTAGTGTGATGAACAATTTCTGATAATGAAATCCATGTTTATTCTACATCCCTTTTGCTTTTATTTGTAATATTCTCTCTCTCTTCTATTTATTATTTGTTAAATAGATAGCTAGTTTTCGACCAGCTATTCTGTTTTGTGACAAACAAAATAAAACACGTATTTTTAATCAAACGTCCGCCTCCCTGTATTCGACCTGGAACTTCATTACGACTTTTCGGTATAAATTTTATTTGAACAGATTTCTTCGCGACTCGAACTACAACGACGGGTTTTCAAATCCAATTGCAAACGCATAGTTTTTCGCATTCAATAGAGTTAGGGTTCGGGTGAGGGTGCAGGGAGAGAGAAAGGCCTTTGCACGCTGTCCGCGCGCAGAGCGCAAAGCGCAGTATGAATTTCCTACTTTTAGACGTCCGGGCACATGTCCAGACGTCTCGACAGACGTCTGACTGAAACTCCAAATGTTTTATCTGGCTAAAAATGTAACAAGTCATTACAACAACTTGGTCCCTCTCTTTATTTGAGTGTTTAACCATCGCCAAGCCCTTTTAAATCTGCATAAGCCAAATACTAAATGTAAACCTCCCTATAGGTAGGAAATGATAAATATACCTATCTCAAAACTAGTTATCAACAAATATAGTAGAACTTACACTAGTCACAACATCGAAATGATCAACAGTAGGCACTATTGCACCATTCAAGGCATCTAAACATGAATCTCAAACTACATGATAAAAAAGTACACAAAAATGAAGAACCCATCAAAAATAGAAAACATTTATTCGATTGAAACATAACCACCACCATACACCAACTTGGAACAATGTCTTCCAATACCATCATGACACATGAGCCCTCTATGCTGCACTCTTGCAAGTCACTTACTTGAACTAGCAAGATCTAAATATGATGAGAAAGAAAGGCTAGATTCAACTTTTGTTTTGCCCACTAATAATGTTAAAGTACATCTCACTATCATCGAACACATGTGAAGGTGAAAAAAGCAACACCCTTCATACGAAAAGCGCTACATGTCAAATAGAGGGATGGGGCAATACACCTACAAGTCATCTAAAGAAAAAACAAAACAAGCCATTGTATGGTCATGCAATAGCATCATCCATTTCATTTGATGCATCTTCATCTATAATGCTACCATTCTTGCTTCCTACTCAATATGTATTCAAGTAAACTTTAGTAATGATCTCTCGTGCTCATTTCTTCTCAAAAATGACCATCATTGCTTGCTATTACGCAGCACCTCTTATGGTTGGTGTTACCCATAAAATATGTGATAGCATCATTTAATGTGTTTTCCCACTAAACATGATCATCAAAGCTTACAAAGGTGATTCATAGAGTAGTGCGAAAGTATTACAATCTCAAGGAACCCTTTTCAATGTTGTATTGGTTCATGATGCTGCTGGTCCTAAATATGGCAACCATGACACTACTGCTAACTCGCTTTGATCGTGTTTTAAAATCGTAGCGTCGTAGTATAGTGATCAAAGCAAATCAAGCATTTAAATTTTAATACTCGAATTAAAAAGAAATCTAAGGTCATCTCTGGGAATAAGCTTAATGTGTGATTATCACTGTTTTTAAATTTTAAGTCTAGGAACTAGATATGATCAATTAATATTTTAGTTTCAAACCTAGTTCAAAAATGTAGAGAGAGAATTGTCAATAAGTTTTGCACGGCAATTTGAGTAGATTGGGATTTTTGTAATCATTTAATGCTAAATAAGAGGGCGACTATTGTGATGAAGCATTAAATAGTGTAATTAATATCCGAAGAAAGTTATTAGTGTAATAAAATCCCTTTATAGAAAGTTAATTCTTAACATATAAAAAGAATCTTCAATTTGGTCCTTGAGATTTAAGATTAGGTCCTTGGAAATATTTTTGCATAGGTCCTTTTCTTACTCGTTAGTCCCTGAGACTTTCTTTCTTCTGCGATTGGGTCCCTATGGCCTACTTTTTCTCTCGATCAGGCCCCTGCCATCATCAGGAGCTCAAGCTCCTTCTTAATGCAGCAGCAAGTGGAGTTGGCCGTGTGGCTTCAAGGCTTTGGAGTCCTTGATGGAGATCCAAAAAGCTTCGCGTGGCTTCACGGAGTTTTCCTGCGTAGTTTGCCTAGCTGTAGGGAGTCGAACAAGGCTGGTTGGAGGTCGGTGTTGATGGGTTGGCTGGCGATGGTGGTTTGGAGCGAGGATCGGCGAAGCTTGAAACTGAGGGGTCAAGGAGCTTCAGTGGACTCCTCTGAACATGATGGTGGTGGTGGATTGCTGTGTTAAGGCTGGAGGAGGTCGGACGGTGTCGAGGAAGATGGTGGCCAGTGGGTGCATCTGGTGGACGATTGGAGGCGTCGAAAGCCCAAATTGGGAGAGGGATTTTGCTCCTCTCGTCGAGGCATTACTAGTGGGGTTGTCAACAAAGCGGTAGGTGGCGTGGAGGGTCGTGGCAAGTTCTCTATAGTGGTGGCCGGTAGGGTTGCCGCCCGCGAAGAAGATGACTGGGAGGAGGGAGCTACATTGGTCGATACCTACAAGGAAATAGCCTAGGATGATCTAGAGGATGAGGGAAAGGAAGAGAGGTACCTGTGCGGCGAGGATGAGGCAAGGAGGAGGCCGGCGTGGCCGGCCGAACTTGGGGGAGAAGGAGAATTTCGACGAGGGAGTTTGGAGCGATGATGAGGCTAGGAAACCATGCCCTTTGATGGGGAGCACGGCGAGGCAGAGGGGAAGGCAGTTGTGCCCTCAGTTGGTGGTGAGGGGCAATAGATCGACAAGGAGGAAGGAGCTCCAAGGTCCACCAATGGCGATGCTCGAGGAGGAAGAAGAGGCGAGGAGATGAGCGTGATTTTTGGACGACGACATTCGTAGGAGTCGCGTGAAGCTTTATAGGATCTTTCTGGAGCAAACGACGGCCGGAGGTTGCGAGAAGAGCTCACAACAACCCGCAACAACTGCACTAGCTTTGATCAATGATGGTGGGTGGCTAATGTGGTGGTTGTTGACGAGATTACCGCCGTTGGGTGCGTAGCTTCGAGGGGAAGAGATCCTTTTTAGTCACCAAGGTCAGACGAGCCCTAAGGTGGCAAGAGACTGCGAGTGAAACTCACCATTCTCGCACCATTGTTGCCAGAAGGTTGAGGGACCTTTTTGTGAAGAAGATGAAGAAGCTGGGGAGTAAATGTAAGGAAATTAGGACTTAGGGATCAAAATGAAAAGTTGATCAAGATAAAGTCCAAATGAACTTAAATTTTTATAGTAGCCTAATTTGGACATAAAGAATTTGATGGTGACTTTAATTTTGGGTTTTGATGTCATTTTCATGATCAATTTACATTTAGACCCAAAATGCACTAGATACTCGTCTCTGATTCTGTTTTAAGTCAAAAAGAGTTCCAATTGTCAAATTGACTGTGCTAAACCTTATAAAAAATTTTTAATTGATTTTTAGAAGGTTTAGATTATATTTATTTTTATCTGAACTGTTTTAATTAAAGTAGAGTTGAAATTAGGATTTTTAATTAGAATTAAATATTCAATTTGAACGTAAATCCTAAATTACTTAATACCAACCCATTTTTGGAACATTTAAGCTCAGTTGACCTTTAATTAATCATAGGTTCACACTTCAACTATTCTGTATTCATAATTGTTCGTGAAAATTGTAAAATTAACCCATTTTCTGTTAATTTCTCTCTCTTCAGCCCTAATTGAATAATACACTTTTAATATGTTAATTAAGTGAATTTTACCTTAGAACTTAGCTAATTTAGGTTAATTATAGAATATGATGATGATGCCATCAACTACTCAAAAGGTTACGCCTTTTATCTCAAGGAAAATGCTGCACCACCTAACTGCTGTATGAAGCAAAGTGTAGGCACATGTAGGTAGGGAATGAAGATATTACCCACAAGGCTAACTCACATGTCACATCAAATACCATAAAGAACGTGTACACCATAAAATACAACATCAAATGTGTAAGCAATTTATCTTATTTAACCCTTTATTTATTGATAAAGAAAATAGATCCTGCATACAATTTAATGTACGGAGCAGTGTCCCCAAAAAATTTCACTTATAAATACATGGTCGTTTTCATCTTTCAAAAAAGGAATGGAAAAAGTTGGACAAAGATCGCCACTCCGATCTTCCTACGTGGCCCATTCAGAACCATCAACAAGATACCGTCCACTTCCACCTCGGATTCCTCCACGTAATCCCTACCCACAAAACAAAAATCCCAATTTTCAACGAAAAACCCCCACCAGCAAATCTAAAAAAACTGCAAAAAATCAAAGAACGAACTCGAAGGAGGAAGCCACGGTGGGCCAAAATGGCATCATTCACCGTCCTCTCCTTCTCCTCCACCACCATCACCCTCACACCCCAAACCCTACCACCCAGATCACGGCACCACGCCCCGCGGCCCATCCTGCCCGTCCGATCCAGGTCCAGGAGGATCTCCTCCTCGATCTCGACCCACAATGTCGCGGCCGTACGGGCGGCCCCGGACGATCTGGTGTCCTCCATCCTATCGAAGGTGGTCCGCTCGCTGTGGTGTTTTTGGCTGTTTGGTGAGATGGCGAGAGAGGGTGGGTTCTTCTTCTTCTTCTTATTATTATTATTATTATTTTGTGCGTGCAGGTGGTGGGAACGGATAGAGGTGTTCTGCTGAAGGAGGAGGAGCACAAGGACGTCGCTCGGGTCGCGGAGCAGCTCAAGGACTACTGCTTGGATGAGCCCGTCAAGAGCCCCCTTATCTTTGGAGGTAATTAATTCGTATATTTTATAAGGCATAGACCGGTTGCTCTCTCTACTCTTCAGGTGCTGTTTGGTAGGCAGCTTAAGTCCACTTAACCCCTATTTGGATGAGTGTACGCTGGTCCAGATCTGACACGGGGTAAGTCAACTATTATTCGACCCTCTATGTGGAATAAGGTTTAACCCACTTATCCTCCCAAACACTAAAATCCATTTATTCTTCCATTCTATTCCACTCTTCTCCAATTCCTCTATTTCTTTCACAAGCTTATTCCCCATACCAAACACCGCCAATATGTTAAAATAAATGGGAACCAAACATCAGGGATTCTTGTTGTTAGTGGGTTGGGTAGGTGTGAATTCCACTTAGAATACATTTAGCTTGAATGATTGGTTTGATGTTTATAGGCTCATCAACTGTAAAACAATTTTGAATTTTTGGACTATATAATGTAAAGCTGACGACTTGTAGTAGGTGAGTCAACTTTGTAGTTGTTGCAGTGGTAGTAGTAGCAGGAGTAGGAGTAGCCGCTGCAGCAGCAGGAGGAGCAGTAGTAGCAGTGGTAGTAGTATACTAGTAGAAGGTGAGTATGCTGTCAAGTTGTTGTTGGATCATATGTCTTGGTGGTCACTCTCAAGGGCTCTTGAGATGCTGGCTTTTCATATTATAGCAAGAAATTCACCAATAAAACAATTTCAAAAACGTAAACTGCTGTTCAAGTTGTGCATTTGTACACTGACATCTGTATCAAAATGTTTGACAAATTTGGATTGTCATTGCCAGCATGTTCGACAAATTTGGAGTAAGTACCTATGAGGTTAGCGCAGATAAAGTGCTATAAATATCTGCTGTTTTTTCCTATATTCTGTTTTTTGTTCTAAAGTGAAGTGTATAGATTTATTTGTTTGTCAAAAATGACATGCTTGATGCACCAAAATTTTCTATCCTGAATCACCTCATCTCAACTTTATTTGTCGAAGTTGATAACCATATTTTTTGGATAACCACCCTTTTCTCCTCAAAAAATAAGGGTGATTCTTAATATCAAGATTTGTCTTTTCCTTTTGTCACAACTTGGCGCAAACCCGAGCGTAGAGGCTCCTTGTGCGTGGGAAAAACAGTCCCACGTGGGGTTGTGCATGCGTGGAGCAGGGAGAGCAGCCCTTGGCTGCTAGAGGTGGCCGGCAGCCCCTGGTCGCTGGTGCAGGTGGCCAACTTGCCTTGTGGAGAGAAGAGGGAAAGGGAGAGGAGTTTGCAAAGTTGGAAATATTATTATGAACTTAAGAAATTACAAAGAGGGAAGGCTCTCTTTTATAGAGAGTACATATCCCTATTCTTAGAAACTAAAGATTTTATCCCATAAGGAAAGATCTTATCTCTCTAAATAAATCAAATCTCATACTCTTTTCCTAAAACATATTTACTAAAAATAGAAAAACTTCATTCCTAAGCAAAAAGCTCCAAACTTGGGTCCAAAGACCCATTACTGCCGACCCCTATGGGCCTTCCTATTGACTACCATGTGGACAGTCCACGTGGCCTGTTGACTACGACATGGCCTATCCACATGGCTTTATTCTGCTGTCCTAACACCTTCTTCTTTACTTTTCCATCTTTTTTTTTGAAGAAGGTAAGAGGAGAGTTGCCAACTATCCTTAATTTACAATGATTACATCATGCTTCAGAACCTTACAAGAAAAAAGGCATCGAATGTAACACCACCAACATGACACTATAGTCTAAACACCTTCCCATTTCTTTGCAACAAAAACACAGCAAAAGGCCTTGCCCTCTCTTCTATTGTTCTGAAGCATCTTGGCTTGTGGTTTGGTTTCCCTGACATGTAGGATTCTCAAAAGGCATTATGCAAGGTGAAATCAACTTGGGTGGGTCCATCTTCCTCCCAAACTAGATGTGCAAAGGGGAATGTGAAAAAAAAAGACTATTGCAATCCTCTGCGTAATTGCTATAAAAGGAACGACTTCTATTTTCAAGGGGATAGAATTTCTACCCAAACACTTTTGCCTTAAGCTTCTCTCTCCTAAGTAACCATGCAAAAATCTTCACCTTTTGAGGTGTCTTTGTCTTCCAATTGATCTTATACATTCTTGCCAAGTCAAGGTTAAAATCTTAGGGGCACTTAAATCAAATATCAATTAATGCCCTTCACCTTACTCTTATTGTCATTTAATAACTAGCATCTATTGCCCACTTTTTGCACGAAAAAGTGGATTTCTTCAAACTTGTTGCAACCTAGTAAAATCCTCCATCCTTTGATGTGTAACACTGGAAAAAAGGACTAGTTTCCAAACATTCTTGATCGTTCTACAAAGAAGTGTTCTAGTAGGATGCCATAGAGGCTTCTAGATCCATGGATAAAGAAAGGATTCTCGAAAATTTCTATAATAGGGACTTTTGACTTATCCAATTGTCGTGACAAAATTGGAAATCATTCTCATTTCAAGTCACAGGGCATTGAGTACATCAATCCATTCCAAAATGGTGAAGCTCCCTCAATGAGTATGATCCTTTTTTCCCAACTAACACATCTATTGTAACAGGTAGACGACACCTCTACCACAAGAGAGCTCCATACATCTACCCCCTTTGCTATCCATTTCTTTGATAAGGCATAGCTTATAAGCCTTAAATTTGACACAGCAGGACTCCCTTTGTTAATTGATCCAATCGAAAATATGCATCCCTCTTATAAACTCCATTACACCTTTCTAAAAAAAATCTTTTCATCATCCTACCCAAAGTAGCATCCACCTTTTTAGGTATTGTGCCTACCACGACCCCCTGGTTGAAATCCTTTTGAAAGACTACTACTGGATGCTTCTTCTTGTCTGTGACATCCGTAGCATAGTTGTCTAAGGGGTTCGCCTAAGTGCATTTAGGATTAAGATGAGGTGAGGCGATGTGCTAGTGCCTCGCTAGGCATCACATCACTTGATTTTTCTAAGGTGCTACCTAGGAAACCTTATTAGGTGTTAGGTGCCTCAGGTGAGCATTTAAACCAAATTTACAATTTTTCATTTTTTTAAATGCTTTTAAGAGTTTTAATTTTTTTAACCTTATTATTGAGTGGTCTCTCTTCATTAACCATACACATTATGCATATCTGCACCCATGGCAGGCATTCTCCTACCTTACTCAAATGAGCATGTTGCTTGCCTTTGATAGAGGCCCCCACATTTGATGCATTTCAAAGGACCGCAATAAAAGTTGGTGTGGTGACCCCACCCTACATATCTAGAGTGTTGAACATAGGTCCCCTTTGGTCATGCATGCACTCTAAGTATTTCATAGGAGGTTCCATCCTCCTTATCAAGCACTTGACTTTGTACTCTCCTCACCTCCACCTGCCGTTCACCCTCTCTTGGCTCTTGCTTAGCACTATCTCGACACATGTTCAAATTAGTATAGTTGCAACACTAAGAACACCCTTCATGTCCAAAATTAAGTGTAAACAACCTTCCAAGGTAATGGATACGATCAGCGACAATGTTTCACTTTTTGTAAACAAAGGACAATAATATCTTATAATGATAAAACGAAGGACAATAATATCTTATCATGATAATTGTTAGCATGGGAATAAAGTCACGTGACTGCAGTAGTCAGTGGCCACGTAGTCGTGGCACGTGACAGAGTCTAGTAGGGCCCACTATGTAGGTGCGTGTGTGTGCATGGATTGTGTTGAGTTGGATGCCAATGAAGCAAGTTTTGCTAAGAGATATTTTGGTTGCTTAGTTGTCAAGTTAGAAAGTTTTAGGAAAGTCCAAATTAGGATTAGGACTTGGTGATTTGATTTGTTTCTTGTGATTGCCTCTCTATAAAAAGAGGGTAATGTACCAAGTTTATTCTTGAGTTGCAATAAACTATTTTCCACCTTCATTAACTCTCTCCTCTCTCCTCTCTCCTCCACAGCTACTGGCCTCTCTCTCTCTTTCTCTCTCTCTCCTCCACTACGAGTTGCAAATCTTCACATGGTATTAGAGTGGGTTCTTTGGGCCTACTAGCATCCACGTGTGGGAAGGAGCACAAGGAGGCTGTGTGCCTCATGCAGAAGGGGCTCTATTTTTCGCACAAGATCTTGTGTGTGGAACATGTGGAGATCAATCCGAAGTCTAACCATCTTGCCTTGACTTGTTTGGAAGGGGGAGTGCTCTCACATACAAGGAGAGACTCTTTGACAACGTGATCTCTCACGTACCTTAGGAGATCCTAGTGCCTTATGTAGGCTCCACGAGGACGTAGAAGTAGAGATAAGTCATTTTTTGAAGGTAACAATGGTAGATGTAGAATCCCAAATAATCTACAAACTCCACGTTATCCTGAAGAGTGCACCGGAAAATCGCGAAGGGACCAAGGATAAGAAATGGGAGGAGAATTACGTAGTCTCGTTTACATCTTTAAATTTAAAGAGGCTCTGGGCATTGATTAAAGCAGAAG
Source organism: Thalassia testudinum (assembly GCA_037157565.1). NCBI lineage: Eukaryota > Viridiplantae > Streptophyta > Magnoliopsida > Alismatales > Hydrocharitaceae > Thalassia > Thalassia testudinum. Next base: position 60,685,949 of record JAZHRO010000059.1, read on the forward strand.
ATATGACAACTGCAGCTACAACGACGACTTTCAAAGTTGCCAAAGAAGTAACGACTACGGAAGTTGCAAGTGACTTGCAATTGCACTGGAAGATACATTCAAAGAAGATTCGGATGCATACATGGATGCAAATAGTCTCTCTAAAGTTCAAGAAAAAAAGGAGCTCATGTTAGTCTTCGCCCTTCTTTGGGCTCGACTTGAGGGGGCATGTTAGCATGGGAATAAAGCCACGTAGCACAACAGTCAGTCGCCACGTGACAAAGTCCAATAGGGCTACATGTGTGCATGGATTGTGTTGAGTTGGATGCGAATGTGGCAAGTTTTGTTAAGAGATATTTTGGTTGCTTAGTTGTCAAGTTAGAGAGTTTTAGGAAAGTTTAAATTAGGATTAGAATTTAGTGATTTGATTTGTTTCTTATTATACAAGGTTGTTATGATGATTACCTCTATAAAAAGAGGTAATGCATCAAGTTTATTCTTGAGTTGCAATAAACTATTTTCCACCTTCATCAACTCTCTCCTCTCTCCTCCATAGATGTTGGCCTCTCTTTCTCCTATATCCACGCGCCAACATCAAGAGGAAGGACCTTCTCCACGAGTTGCAAATCTTCACAATAATGTTAAATAATAAGTCTGAAGGTGCCAACTCACACGGTATGGGTCTTGTTATGTAACATAACATGGTGAATTAGTGAAATCTAAATATCAAGTATCCTGGTTATGGCATAGAAACTGAAGAGTTATGGACTGAACATGAACACACACATCTTACATATATGAGAGAATGGGTGGAGGGAAAGAGCAAATAGATGCTACAAAGACTAACAGAGTCCTTATTAGTTTTATTTTCTTATGTTTTGTGGCTATTAGTTATTTTCTTATTTTTTGTTGGACTCATTGTGTAATTTTCGTTCCCTACTCTCTATAAGAGAGGTTAGGGTTTCTTAGTAATTCAATTCCACCACTTTTCTCCTAACATGATATCAGGGTAGTGATTCTAAATCGATGTTCTGATATTCCACTAAATACCATCAACACAATCTCTTGATCCGAAGGATCTCTTGTTCATGCTTCAAGATCTCTACACTTGAGAGATCTCAGAATGCATGTAGCGATCCACATCATCATCACGTAAATCTGTGCAACTTGTCGTTGCCACTATAGCACTTAGTCATACAACGTAATATGCCTATGCACATGACTTCGTTGTTGCATACGGTCGACCCTACAACGTGCATGACTTTCTTATGCACATAACTACCTTGCTACATGCAATTGGCTGCACAATCTGCTTGTGCTGTTGTGCATAAGCGACCCCTTACGCATATGGCACGTGGTCTGTGCATGTTATGCACGCTAAGCCTGCGCATGTCATGCACTTATGCATAGTTTGCCCTGCTCTTGTGCGTAAAGCGATCATCACCTCTTACGTCTAGTGCACTATAGCATATCTTATCCTTGTGCGTGCATTTTACGTGCCTACCATGTAGTTTTCTCTATATAATTGTTAACTGTTTGTGACTGCCTCTACACTACTGTATCCATGGTTGACGGGGAATCTTCAACCATTACCTTCAAGGTGAAGATTTCTGGTTTAGGGAACCACAATCAAATAGGTTGGATCCTAGAACTATGTCTTGTGGTAAAGGGATTTCGACATCTTTGTCAAGGGATAAGACCATTGATATGTCTTGACTGATAGGGCTCTTGATCACAAGGATGCGAAGTAGAAGTAGGACAATTATTTGGTCATGAATTATTAGATGATGAATAGCATTAACCAAAACATTGCTACAATCATTGTGTATAAGAAGATAACTAAGGAGTCTAGGATACTCTGGGGAAGAGGTACTACCTACAGACAACCAATTCTCATCTTGTTGATATTATAGGCACATATGGAATATCGGTTAGGGTAACACGTCCTTGGTTGAGTATTTTACTACTTTGGAGGGCCTATTTGGGGAGATTACTATCTTCTAACTCGCCTGTTGTGGGAAGTAGGTTACTAAGTGAGTTGAGTGGTAGATTTTTGGATGGTTTAGCACCTAGATGTTAGTCTGCCAGAGATCAAATTTTATCCTCAAGTTTAGTACCTAATCTCGAGACCGTTTATGGATGGCTCTAAAAGATTGATGTTAATGCACCACTTGTTACCCCTGTTGCTATTCTTGAGACCTCTACTCTTGTTACCTCTTGTGGATAAGGTGGTCACACTGGTGGTCATGGTTACTGTGCCTATCCTCCTTACATGCATTACAAGAGGACAAATCACTTATCTTAAGAAGTGTTAGAAGTTTAGCAAGCCAACATGGGTGAATCAGATATCTACTACTATCGAGTCTCCAGCGTCAGAGGCTGATGTTGAGTTATCTACCTTGCCATTCACTACTAAGGAGTTGGGTTGTCTGAGGAGTTTACTGAGTGGGCCCTCTATTGTTTTTGTTGTGACTAGTACTGTAGCCAACTTTGCCTCTACAAGTTCTTCTGATTGGATCAATGATTTTGGGGCATCCAATCATCTTATTGGTATAGCTAACAGCATGTTTTCCTCTAGGAAATCTACTATTTCTTCAGTCAAATTAGCGAATGGCTCTCATTCTCAGCCTGTTTGATTTTGGTGTAGTTGCTTTTTCTGCTAAACTACAATTACATGATGTTTACTGTGTACTTGAGTTATCAGTTAAGTGTTGGGAAATAAAGATGGGCCACGTGGCAGTGCCACGTGGTACACAGTAAAGGGCCCATAGGGGGCCGACAGTCATGGTCCAAGGACCAAGTTTGGTGTTTTCTCTTACGATGCAAGTTTGGTTATTTTTAGTAAATGTGATTTTAGGAAAATATGTGGGGATTTATTTTTTGATTAGAGATAAGATCCTTCCTTAAGAGATAAGATCTTTTCTTATTAGGGATAAGATCTTTTATTTTCAAAACTGGATTGAGAAGCTACAGGTGGAAGGGACGGAGTTCTCAGGCAGGGAGTCTGTGGGGAGGGTGGTGGTAGGGTACTTTAGGGAGTTTACGAGGTGGAGGAGAGGAGGGAGATGGCGATGGAGGGGGATGGGGGCTCCAACCACAGGGGTTGAGGAAGTGGAGCGGTTAACGGTACCTTTAACAGAGGAGGAAGCCCAGGATGCGGTCTAGGGCTGAATGCCGAGGGGTATCCGGGACCGAACAGCTTCCCGGTACCTTTTTCAAAGAATTCTGGTTGCTGCTGAAAGAAGAAATCTTGCAGGTCTTGGCAGAATTCAGAGAAGGGAACAGGGGCTTCAACAGATTGAACAGGTTTTACATGTTCCTCCTGCTCAAGAGAGATGGGGTGGAGATGTTTGAGGACTACAGGCCGATAGCGCTGTCAAATGCGGCATATCTGATCATTGCGAAGATCTTGGCAAATAGGCTCAGAAGGGTGATTGGCAAGGTGGTGTCGGAGGTGCAAACCGCCTTCATACCAAGGAGACACATCCTGGACGGCTACGTGGCAGGAACAGAGATCCTAGCGCATTGAAGGAGCGGAAGAAAGGCCTTTCTGTGGAAGGTGGATTTCGTGAAGGCTTATGACTCGATGGAGTGGTCCTTCCTGTGGGTAGCTCTGGCTAAGAGGGGCTTTCCACAGATATGGATCATATGGATGAAATAGCGCATCACCACGGCATCCTTTTCGGTTCTCATTAACGGGAACCCGGCAGGAGGTCGGATACAGCCGAGGAGGGGTGTAAGACAAGGCTGTCCCATAGCACTGTTGCTCTTTGTGCTGGTGGCAGATGCATTGGCCAAGGCGACCGATAGAGCACGTGTGGAAGGAGTGCTACGGGGTTTCCCGTTGGGAGGAGGGGACGATGTCTCCATCATGCAATACACGGATGATACTCTCTTCTTTGTTGAGGGGTCAGTGGCAGAGGCGAGACGATGCCGTATCACTCTGGAGATGTTCTGCGAAGCGTTTGGTGTGCGGATAAATTACTCCAAGTCCTCTTTCGTTCAGTTCAACATGGAGGTTGGGGAGGCTAGGAGGTGCTCGGAGGCACTGGGGACAGGAGTGGGGACCCTTCCAATTTGGTATTTGTAGTTGCCCTTGACAGATAGGAGGATCTCAGCGCAGGACTGGACACCGATGGTGGAAAGGATTGGGGGTCAACTCTCGGGCTGGGCGTCCAAGATGTTATCTAGAGGAGGGCGACTGGTCCTTCTCAAGGTAGTAATATCGGTTTACTTTTCCTCTGTGATCAAGATGCCTCGGAAGGTGGAGGACAGAATCACCAGCTGCCTGAGAGATTTCTTCTGGACTATGGGGTGGGAGGGAAAGGGGCAAGATTAGTGGCGTGGAACAAGGTTTGTCTGCCATTCAGGAAGGGGGGATTGGGAGTTAAGGAAGTAGGGAGGATAAATGATAGCCTTTTGATGAAATGGATCGATAGGCTACTACAGGGGGAGGTCTCTTTGGTAGGAAGGATCCTACACTCCTGCTATGGCATACCGATGAGTTGGAAGCTCCTCACTTTGCCTCCGAGAGGAGCATCACACTTCTTGAGGAGTTTGTCTCAGGTGGCACCGAAGGTCCACTCTTTTTTTACCCTGGTGCTTGGCTCAGGCGAAGTGTTTAGATTCTGGACAGACGACTAGACGGGTGATGGGGCACCGGCAGAGCGATTCCCTAGGCTTGCAGCACTGGCGGCTGATAGAGGGGCCTCGGTGGCGGAGGTGTGGAGTGGCGCGTGGTGCCCGTCTTTTGTAGGCAACTTGTCAGACTAGAGGTATGCAGAGATGCAAGTGCTATTGCAGGATCTCCAGGGTTGGCAGTCGAAAGACAGTGTGGACCGATTCGGGTGGGAGGAGGGAGATTTCTCGGTACGAGAGGCATATAGGAGACTCGGTGGCCCGGCCACGATGGGGAAAATCGACTTAGTCAGAGACTGCAAGCAACTCTGGGAGGCCTCCTGCCCTTTGAAGGTCAGAATATTCACGTGGCTCCTCAAGAGAGGATGACTGGTGACCAAGACGTCGAGAACCTGTTGGGTGCCAGGCACGGTTAGGTCCTGCCCGCTCTGCGGCCAAGCGGACGAGGATATTGACCATCTCTTCTTCACCTGCCCAATGGTGAAATGGACTTGGGAACTAGTGGTGGGCAATTGACTCCCAGGCGGATTTCTGGTAGTCATTCAGGTGTGGCGAGGTCAACAGAGAGAGTCAGGTGTTCCGGTCGAGGAAAGAACGGGCCAGACCGTTGGCGGTTCTATGGGTGCTCTGGCTGGGGAGGAATGAGGTGGTGTTTAGGGGACAACACCCCTATGTAGATAATTTTGTGGGGGCTGCAAAATCTTTAGTGTTGAGTTGGAGTGTCGCCTTTTGATGTAATTCTAACATTTTGTATTAATGAATATCTGGGTGGGATCTAAAGGATCACCACCCTTTTTCCCTTTCAAAAAAAATATTGAGATATGTTATCTCTATATAGAGTCTTCCCTTGTATTTTATTTTGAGCAATACAAATATTTCTAACTATTCAAGTTTCCTCTCCTCTCTCTTTTTTCTCTCAAGTGCTGAACACCTTGGCCGACCGTCGGCCACTAGCCTGTCGGTGAAGCTCCTCCACGCCTCTAGACCACATAAGTAGAGTCGCCACGCTCTACATTGTGTCAATTCTTGACATGGTATCAGAGCAACCGGTCTAGGCTCTCTTGTGCGTGTAGGTATCTTGATCACACGTTGGTGGTTCTCACATCCAAGAAGTCATCCTCGACAAATCCGGTGCCTTACACGGAGAAGGAAGACTAGAAAAGGATGACAGAATCAACCACGATAGTTGGAGATGCCATGCTTGATCCCGAAAAGCAAGGTGGTTGTCTTCGAGACAACCATCAAGCTAAGTGGTGCTTCCAAATACATCTTGTGGACTTGCGTCTTCAAGATCTTTGTTGGTGGCTAGGAGAAACTAAGCATTCTCCTTGAGGAGGCACTAGAATTCAAGGATGACAAGAAGAAAAAGAAATTTGAGAAAGAGAACTACATCATCATGAACTGGCTCATGAATTCGATGAGATTTGGACGGCCCTCGAGAAAAGGTATGCCCGAACCTCAAACAATGCCCGCATCACCGAATTCTACACTCGTATCTAGACAACTAGTCAAGGAGATCTTTCCTTGACAAAATATTACGAAAAGATGGAGGTGTTATTTGTGGAGTTGGAGATCTACGAGCCTCTTTGTTACGACAAGAAGGGGGAGACATAGGTAGTTTGGCAGTCCTTCAAGTTTTTATCAGGATTGCACTCCCATTATCGAGTTGCCCACAATCAGATCCTTACTGCAAAAGAAAAGATGGATCTTTAGATCATCTTTTGCCGTTTTCTCAAGATGGAGATCCCTGAGGAGGAAGATACACCAAGAGGTGAGAGCTTTGCACTTGCTATTCCAGAAGCAGGTGCGAGGCGAGGACAAGAGCATGGACATAGACCTGGCTACGTCTACCTGAAGTGACAACAATGTGGATACAACAATCATCCACAAGACAAGTGTTAAGAGAAGTTTGGGAGGCCACCACGTAGGGGCTACTAGCACCTTACGCGTGAACACCCTAACTCAAGAAAACCTTGAAAAGCTGTGTGCTCTTCTGAGAGAAGACAAGTTGACGATGGTCGCCACGACGACAATTTAGGTTGCCATAGAAGCAACGACTCTGGAGGTTGCAAGAGGATTCGCCATCAATTTGTCAAAAGAGAAGACCAAGAGCTTGGCTTTAGAAGAAGATGAATGGTGGGTCATCTAGCTTCACAAGTGGAAGACCAAGTCGTCAGCCTTGCGGCCTTCGACTTGAGGGGGAGTGTTAGGAAATAAATATGGGCCATGTGGCAGTGCCACATGGCACCCAGTAAAAGGCCCACAGGGGGCCGGCGGTCATGGTCCAAGGACCAAGTTTATTGTTTTCGCTTAAGATGCAAGTTTGGTTATTTTTAGTAAATGTGATTTTAGGAAAATATGTGGGGATTTGTTTTTAGATTAGAGATAAGATCTTTCCTTAAGAGATAAGATCTTTTCTTATCAGGGATAAGATCTTTTGTTTTCAAATATTGGGATATGTTCTCTCTATATAAAGAGAGTCTTCCCTTGTAATTTATTTTGAGTAATACAAATATTTCCAACTATTCAGGGCTCCTCTCCTCTCTTTCTTCTCTCAAGTGCCGACCACCTTGGCTGACCGTCGGCCACCACCTGCCACCAGCTTGTCGTTGAAGCTCCTCCATGCCTCCAGACCACACACGCATGGTCAGTCCACACGTGGACTATTTTCCCAAGCCAAGTAGAGCCTTCATGCTCCACGTTGTGTCAATTCTTTATAGTAAGCAACTAAAGTGTTGTGTCATTTTTTATGAACATCATTGTTATTTTCAAGGCATTCAGGTGAAGCAGATGATTGGTAAGGGATTTAAGCGAGGTGGGCTATATTATCTCGACTTGCTGACTATTTTTTTTTTTGGATCCACCTTTATTTCCTTTGTTCTTTCTTTAGCATTTCCTTCTTGGGCATTTGTCTACCCCCAAACTTCGCCTCATGTTTCCTGATCTTCTTGCCTATACTAGTTTTGATTGTAAATCCTGCCAATTGGGGAAACATTATCGGAGCACTTTTTCCTTCTTGGCTCGAGAAGTAGAGCCAGAGCCCATTTCAGTTAATCTACTATGATGTTTGGATCCTTGTCATGTCAAAAGTGGCTGGTCATAGATACACTTTGTTATTTTTGTTGATGAATATAGTCGTGTCCCTTGGGTATTTTCGATATATGATAGCCTGAAATTCTTCATGTGATACGGTTCTTTTATGAAGTTTTAGAATTTTTATTCTACTAGCATGATAAAGCCCTTGCGTTTCAACAACATGCTTTGCACTAGTTCTTTGAGGACAATGTGTCATCCACAACAAAATGGCATTGTTGAAAGGAAACTATGGTATCTTCGTGATATCTCTCTCACCCTACTTGTGCCTATGAATGCTCCCAAGCATTTCTGGGTGATGTCATACTCACTATTGTTTAACTTATAAAGAGTCCCCTCTTATGTTCTTCATGGGAAAATTCCTTTTAAGGTCTTACATCCTCAATCAAACTTATTTGCTTTGCCTCTTCAAATCTTTGGGTGTGTTTGTTTTGTTTACAATTTTGGCAGTTAGGACAACCTGTCTCCTCATGCCATGGAGTCTTTCTGGGATACTCTAAAACATAAAAGGGTTATAGGTGCTATGATCCTACTTCTCATTGTTCAATGATGAGTGTGGACATTACTTTCTTTGAGAGGGTGTGATACTTCTTTGGTGAAGGAGCTACTCAGTTTTTCCTCAAGCCTACCATAGATGGGGTTCTCCACCAAATATGCATGTCCCTATTCCTACTTTTGTACCTATACCTACTGATGACATTGCAGGTCATAACCCACCAAACTCCTTTTGCTGCTGCATCTGCTTCGGAAGACCCTCAGCAAGATGATAGATTGATAGATCTAAGAAAATCAATCTAATTTTGTATTCTGCATTCTATTTCATGGTATACCTTTACTGATTATTTGAGTTCCTTTATAAAGAATTTCTTACAGAATTTATTTAGTACTATTATTTTGAGGAACTATTTTGAGGTTGCACAAGATCCTAGGTGGAAGGAGGCCATGGATACAGTGATGGATACTCTTACAGGATGGGAAGCATGGGAGCTTGTACCTCATCCTTTTAATATTAATTGTGGTTGATTGCAAACGGATGTATATGGTGAAATACCTCCTAAATGGCAGTGTTGACATATTTAAGACTAGATTGGTAGCTAGAGGCTTCATGCAAACCCTATGAGGTGGATTATTTTGAGACCTCTTTTGTTGCAAGAGTAAGCTCAATCAGGATTACTTTGTCTATGGCCATTAATCGTGACTGGCCTCTATTTCAGCTTGATATCAAGAATGCCTTTTACTATGGCGATTTACATGAGGTGGTGTACTTGTCATAGCCTCTTGGGTATGAGGTTGAGGGGGAGTGACAGAAAGTCATTTTCGTGCATTTGAAAGTCGTCGGAAATTATAGTATAGTCGCTCAAAAATATTCGTCAAAATTGATTTCTAAAGATAACGAGACTTGAGTCCCGGTCGTTCGTCTTTGGGAGGCGTTGCTTTTACTTTTGAAATCGATCTTTTTGCCGCTCTACTTTGTTTAGAATCGCATGCCGGTTCGTGATTATTACGTATTTACGTACGACATGCTTAGTTGCAAGAATATTAAGAGTTAGAAACATGCAACATTAATCACGCAAAAGATAATAGCAATCATTAAGCTCATGGTGATTTCAAACATATATATATATATATATATGTGTGTGTGTGTGTTTTCATTCATTCATTTGGGAGTTGTTGCACAAGGAATCTAGAGGAAAGCTTGTACATAAATGCTTGAAAATTAAATCTAGCTACCAGAAAATGATCGCATACAAGAATCGATGGGGGGATTTCGCATGCATCATTGAGGGAGAAGTAAGACTACACTACTAAGCAGTAAATAAAAGCAGTAAATATACGAAGAGCATAATCTAAATCTAGCAGAATGGAAGGGCATTCAGGGGTGGTCCCCGATGGCCTTTGAATGGTTGAGAGGAGGGGCGGCCAATGGAACTTAGGCCGGCCCTTGGAGAGAGGTTGGGGAGCCGATCCAGCTTCCTGGCGTGGAGATGGTGGCCTCCATGGTGGTGCTCAACTCGTGGAGGTGGAGTGGAGATGGAAGTGGCTATTCTAAGTGGAATGGATGCCAAGGAAGTGAATGGGTGCAAATGGCCACCCAAGGGGTCTTTTTATAGACCTAAGGGAAGCTCTCTAGAGAATTATGGAATTCTCTAGAGAGGCCTATGGTGGGAGCACATGGGAGAGAGAGGGAGAGGGTGGATAGTGGTTTTTAGATCTACCAAATGTGGATCTAAAAATTGAATGGCTCTTGGTTGATGTTTTTGGCAACCAAGGCAACCACACATGGTAGAGAGTTCTAGAGAACTCTACGCTAGATATTTTCGTGTGGATGGTGTGTGTGGGTCAAAACTTAGGTGGCTAGGTTGATTAGGTTGGGTTCTAGTGGGTTTAGGTCAAGGTAGGTCTCAAATTAGGATTATAAACCTTAATTCACTAAGGTAAAGTGCAATTAAACTTAATACAAGTTTAATTGGGTGTGTGGAAACTTAATTGAGAGTAAAACAACTCAATTAAGTCAGGTCTAGGTCAATTGGACTCTCACTGAGTCTAATTGGACAATGTGTGCTGAGATCAGGGCTCAATTGGACTCAATGAGTCCAATTGAATAAGCTGATGGAATTGACTAAGATCCAAGTCAATTAGGTTTAGTGATGACCTAATTAGGTCCTTAGGGAGGTCTAGAGGTGATGTACTAGGGTTAGAGCACCTTAATTTATGTTCCTATGGGGTTGGAATTGGGTTCAGGGACCTAGAGATCCAAGATCAAGGCTTAAATCTCAAAACAGGAATTGGAGAGCAGTATCAGACGTCTAATAATAGAATCAGACGTCTTATACTCAAAAATCAGAAGTCCAGACTTGTTGTCTGGACGTCCAATCAGAGTCAGGAAGGATTTCGAGTTCTGTTTTGGGTATTCTGCATAAATTAGACGTCTGACAAAGTGTCTGGACGTCCAATAACACTGCAGAAGTGAGTTTGAAGTATGCGGGAGTTGGTTAAGGGTCCTGGACATCTTAAAACTTATCTGGACGTCCAGAGAAGGGTTGAAACTAGGGTTTTAGGGCTTCCTAGGGTGTTGTGACCTAATCTAAGGGTGGCTAAGGCTTGGGGAAGTCTTTAGGCTATCCTAGGGCTAGGATGGACCTAAGCTCTTCACATTTTACTGCTTTATTCCTACTTAATAGAATAACAAACTTTTAACCCCCTTACATTATTATTCCTACATCTAAACTAGGCCTTCTGCTCCAGCTCTGCTATAACTCCTGTTATTCCTGATCCAGCTCCTAATCAGCTTATTCCCTGCAATCGACATAATGCACTTAATCAGCACATTATAACATTATTTTATGCATAGCTAAAGGAAAGCAGTAAAGATGCATATAATGCGTATGCATGCATGAATAACCCTAACTTATCCTAAGTCCTAACTTAATTTTGGTCAATTAAGACCTATGATTGCTGCGCAATCAGGGAGTATGTGTGCAAACTGAAAAAGGCAATATATGGCTTAAAGTAGAGTTCTCGAGCCTGGTTTAAGAGACTCAATAGTAAGGTGATGAAGATTGATTTTTAAAGGTCTACATCATATCATTCTATCTTCGTTAGAAAGACAATGGTTGGGATAATGATTTTAGCAGTCTATGCAGAACATATGATATTGGCAGATGATAGTTTGGAAAAACAGGAAACGAAAACCTTCTTGTAGAACCAAGGTTTGAAGTGCCGATATCGATCCGTGCTGATAAATTTCTAAGTGCATGTATCATGAGCATGTCGAGGGCATGCCGTGGAAATGCTTGTGTATCAATGTTAGGTTATTGAGGTTATCGATGACCCAAAATTATCCGTATTAATATTTTCCATGTTGGAGATCTAATCCACTAGGCTGGTTGGCAACAATAATAGCAATAATAGCAAAATGCGCTAGCAGCAATAGTAGGAATGTGCGCCCGCAGCAACAGCGATACAATATATTTTATCAGCAACATGCCAACACCTACGTATCTATTACTTTTTTGTGTCGATATGCCTATTGCCCAAAAATGGCCATATCATCAACATGCCGGCGTCATATAAAAACTGTGTAAAATAGCTTTGTGATGAAAGATCTGAGAGAGTTGAGAAGCTTACTAGGCATTAGGACTATTAGAGATGAACAAGGCCTAGTCTTATGTCAATGAAAGTACACCGTGGAAGTTCTTGAAGAGGTAGGACTGCTGGGCACAAAACCATCCTCTATTCCAGTTGAGAATTGAGGAAAGTTTAGAGATTTTGATGGTCCCCTATTTAAGGACATGTGCAGATGTAATGCAATTGGAAAGTGACTATATCTCACTATAACATGACCAGATATTAGTTCTGTAGTTAGTAAAGTGAGCTAGTACATGGACAAACCTTATTATAGTCACTAGCAGGATGTGTGCCTCATTATGAAGCATCTAAAGGAGTCTTCAAGAAAAGGCTTTGCTCTTATTTTGATGCTAATTATGCAAGATCACTTGATGATAGAAAGCACATTACTAGATTTGCAATTTTCTAGGTGGAAATCTCATCTCTTGGTGCAACAAGAAATATACTATAGTTGCTCAATCTAGTGCAAAAGCAGAATACAGGGCGATGGCCTACGTTGCTTGTGAAGTCATGTGGATAGTCTCTTTCCTCAGTAATCTTAGTTTACCAATCAGTTGTCCAGTGCCAATGTTATGTGTTAATAAGTCTGTCATATATATAGCCTCGAATCTTATCTTCCATGAGAGAACTAAGCATATTGAGGTAGATTGCCCCTTTATTCGCAATGTTGTTCTAAATGGGAAGATTACCACTCATGTCTACATTGAGGTTCAAATTGTTGATATCTTTACTAAGGCTCTATCAAAAAAACGTCACATATTTCTATGCAGTAAGTTGGGCTCAGTTGACATCTACACTCCAAGTTGAGGGGCAGTGTTAGAGTCCTTATTAGTCTTATTTTCTTATGTTTTACAACTGCTAGTGTTGGACTCCATTGTGTAAGTTTCGTCCTTGCCTCTCTTATGGGGTTTCTTGGTAATTCAATTTCACCACCTTTCTTCCAACACAAAAGAAAACATTTGGCATTTTAAGTGAATGCTTTGAAATCAATTAATAGAAGATCTAAATCTTAAAGAAGTGGCACATATTTCTATGCAGCAAGTTGGACTTGATTGACATGTATGCTTCAATTTGAGGAAGAGTGTTGGAGTCCTTACCAAGGTTTGAAGTGCCAACGGCATGCTAGTAGCATGCCGTCGATATGGCTATTTTTTGGCAATGGGCATATTGATATGAAATATATATCGATATGCAGGTGCATTGCTGGCTTATCGTTGGTGTCAACGACATGTCGGTGGTCGTGCCAGTGGTTGCTAGCTGTTCCCACTCCACTACTGCTGCTGCCTATTAGTAGTTGTTGCTCTCAACAGTGCCATATAAATCATTATCCCTCTCTCTCTTATCTATGTATATGTTATATGATCTAACTATCTCCCCATGTTAAGCAAATTCCTCAATTTGAGGATATCTATAACTTAATCGTTGTAATTCTACTAGTAAGATGGTAAGATGTGTCCTTAGTCTGCGTTTGCAATTTGGATTGTTGATTCTTTTTTTTCCTTGTATATAATAATGATTCCATATAGAGAAATGGATGCGCTATATATGAGATCTCTTATTTCAATGATATCAATGGGATATTCTATGAATGGAATAGGGATATAGGTGATATATAGTGAAACTAAACACTTCAAGGTTCGCTATGAAACAAAGCATGGAATGAAGCCATGACAAAGAAGTTCTAGAAGTTACCAAAGAAGTTCTGGACTCATACCATTCATGGATTGAAAGGGGGAGTATATATTGATTCAAGGCTGTGTTTTACGATTGTAGTAGAGGAGGCTGTGTTGAATGACTGTATTTAGACTGTGTCGAATGGCTGTTGTATTACTTTAGTTATTATTCAATTGTAGTGGAGGAGGCTTTATTTGAGTATGCATTGATTCAAGGCTTATGTTTTCACATGTATGCCTTACTTGCATAACCTTTTAAGATTTTTAATCAGTAATTTGTGATTTACTTATAATTTTAATCATTTTAAGTGAATAAAGTCGGCATGTCGTCTCATGCCCTTGACCCTTGATATGGATAATTTTGGTCCTTACTAGTCTTATTTTCTTATTTTGTTGGACTCATTATGTAATTTTTGTTCTCTCCTCTTTATATAAAAGAGGCTACGGTTTCTTAGTGATTCAATTCCACCACTTTTCTTCCAACACGAATGAAAATATTTGATGTTTCAAGTGAATGTTCGAAATCAATTAATAGAAAATCTAAAGGAATAGGTTCAGCTCCTATAAAACCAGTGCAGACCTGGATCTTAGTTGCTCTGTGCAACAGTTCTCTTTGATGACATGCATTGTTTGTTATTTTATTATCTTTAAATCTGAAAGTTCTAGAGTGCTCTGATTTAGAAGTTGGGAGGGTTTTTAATTTCGGTTTCTAAATTTGGTCACTGTGAAAGTGTTTAGATAAGTAGCTATTTCTTCTGTCTTTTAAGGTGTCGTTGGCTCATTATACTGCTCCAACTTTTGTAGAGTGGGATGTTTTGTATTGTTCAAATCCAACATCACCTGGAGGCTATTACCGAAGTGCACTTGGACGCCTGATATTCAAAACAAACGAGATGGTCCAGACTGTGGAAGCTCCAGATATAGTCAAAAATAGAGTCGTATTTTCTTTGTTTGGGTTTTTAGACGGAAAGGTTTCATTGAAAGGTAAAATTTCTTTGGCAGCAATATTTATCTGGAAACTTTCTGAAGTACATTAATCCAAAGTAGAATGTCAAAGGCATAAACCAATAATGAGAATGCCATCAACCTAAAAGTTTTTACTTGGAGCACATTTATTTCTGTAATTCCTGATGCATGCATTATCATTCATTAGCTGTTTGCTTGAAATAGAAAGAATATCTATTTATGTAGATGTGCTATTCAAAATATGTGAAATTTTGTTTTCAAAGGAATATGTAAAATTTGCTCTGAATGGTTAATAGCAGCTGAAATATATGACAATATTTTCATTGTCCCAATAAACCTGCACAATAGTGTTCCATAAAGATAATTCATCTGGGAATACAGACAAGGAATATCTCTGCATGTGTTTCTAGTCAACCATGTGAATTTCTGTCCTGAGACTATCATGATGTTTTTTAATCACGTTTTAGTCCGGTAGTCCAACATGAAATTCAAAGAGCAGTTCATGCTGTCACTGCCTTTATATGGCTACACAAACCACTGGATGATTGCATCTGCCGTTTTATGTAATAAAATTTGCCCTGACCTTTCAATAACCGAACCTAGCAGATCTTCCACTTCTTTAGGAATATATAATTAAATTTGAAGGAAAATTTGCACACGCCAATTGTGTGACTGCATGGGATGTTAGATTGCATACAAAGATGGGCATAGAGAGATTCAAGTGGTAAGATGAATGTAAAAACACTACTAGTTTCAAAATTTTCAATGTGAAGTAGGGACAACATCCATCAAGGACAAAATAAGATAGCATAGTGCAAAAAGACACGGTGAAAATCTTTAGACGTGCAAAGTCAAATACATTGATTACTCCAAGTTCTTGGAGAAAAAGGTTTCATGAATGACCTAAAATAGATGGATAGATGTGGTGGCACTTCTGGGATGGTGAACCTAATTCATGTGAGAGTTGTTGGTATGGTGTTGAAGCATCTGAGGATTCATGATGTTGAATCCTAGGGGCTGTTTGGTTGGCGGAATGAAGGGGGAATTAGGGCTGAATTTCACGTTTGGCAGCTTTTATTCCGATGTCACGGCTTCTGGAATTGAGGGGTGGATTTTGGAATAAACGAATTCCGCTGAAGAGGAAGAATTTGTTTATTCTGCTGGCTTATTCTGCCTCTCTCAACTTCACCACATAAAATTCGTTTATTCCTCCTACCAAACACCTCAGGAGGAATAAATACTTCTAATTCTTTGATGTGACAACAAATACAACCAAACACTTAGGCGGAATAAAAATACCTAATTCCTCCTACTCTTTTATATCCATTTTTTATCTCTCCTAATTATTCCTCTAACCAAACAGGAAGAATAAACCTTGAATTTTTTTTTTTCGGCTGTTTGGTGCAAGCTAATTTACCTTGTCACTGAGCATAATGTCAACTCTCTTGGAACAGCAGGGAACAATTGCTTTCCAGTTGTTGTCTTTTGCCTTTTTAGAGTCAAGGGCAAAATATTCTTTCTTTGGTGTTGCTATCTGCAAATGAGATTCTTCAAAACCTACTTCTCTGAAAGCAGGCAAATGCAAAAGGTCCCGTGCAGTTTGATTGTTTTAGAAAAGTTACATGGAACAAACATCCAATACTGGCATGGTTGTGAAGTGCCAGGCTTCCTACATTAAATCGCTTGGCAAAACAAATGAAAACACCTCAGAAAAAAAAAGAATGCAATCATCTGATTAATTAAAAGATTTAAACATAGAATTATCCTCCTGAATTGGCAAATTTATTTCATTTTCCCTTCTCATGACCGAACTAGTAGTCCATTTTGCTACTGAAATTTTCTGCACTTTCTGCTGAAACCATTCTGCTCATATTGCTTCAAGGCAATTGTGTGCCTTCTTCAGTTGATCAATTTTCCCTGTTTTGCAGGTAAACTGAATGTATTGGATGGCAAATGGATCCAAGTTATATTTGAACCACCTGAACTGAAAGTGGGAGCTTTGGACTTTCAGTACGGGGTAGAGAGTGAGGTTAAACTCGAGATTACCTACATTGATGAAAAGATCAGGTTGGGAAAAGGATCAAGGAATTCTCTTTTTGTCTTCCAAAGGCGAGGATAACCTGGAAATAGTGGTCGATCGTTGTCTATGCAACTGAAAGAAACTTGTGTACTGATATCCCCATCATTTTTTGTCAGTGTAGCTATTTTTCAATTAGTTTCCCTGTTTATTTATTGCCTCCGCATATTAGTTAGTGCCAATGAAACATGTGTTTTATTGCATGATGACTCGTAGCTAATCGTATTCTCTGGTCATACAACTTACAATTCATTTTAAGCCTTTAGTAGGTTGGCAGTAAGGTTAGCCTCAAAAAAATGTGGGTTAACTTTATTTGACTAGGCGGTGGTTTAGCCCCAAGGAGCATAGGCTATCTTAGGTCAAATTATTTTCAGATTGAGGTAGCTAGAGGTTATCTGATGGGAAAAGTCCTACCATCTGAAAACTCACATGTTCTATTGAATTACACTTGCAAGATTTGTGATTCACATGAATGAAAACCTCATCTTTCGTATGAATTCTTAGATTCGTTCCTCCTCAACTGCACGAGTAGCACAATCCATAATGTGGCTCCAAAGTAGAAAGCGATAGCTTCCTAGTGATAAGCATAGAGCTCACTGTTTTGATCTAGCAACTTGATAGAGTTCCCTCCTGGCTATGGCATAGATTGCAAATGAGCTGCGAAGTCAGTGGAATAGAAAGCGGGGATCTCTTTATCAGGAAGTTGCGAGTCCTGTGCTAAAGTTTAACAAAAAATTTGAGAATCTTAAAATGAGAAAGAAAAGAAAATTAAATATAATTTATAATTCCACCTATTTTTTCCCCTTATATCTATTTAAATTCTTTTCTAACAATGTAAATAGGGTTTTATTAACTAATGAAAATAGGCTTATACATTTAGCACTCTCATGTAAAAGATTCTAAACTTCATCCTTGATGTCAAAGAGGATGTAAAATCAAAAAGGTATTTCAAACGCCAATGGATTGGAATATCAAACTTTCACAATTGTTTGTGCAAGCGAAAGAGCCTAAAAATTCTCTTTATGAAACTTATAATTATATGCTAAATAACAAGCTTAATATAGATTCAATGCAAGGTTAACTTAACACTTGAAGCTTGTACGACTTCAAAAAGGTTATATATCTACATGATAGCACGTGAAGCAATTGGATTGTTTATTGGGTCGTAGTTTTTAGACCTTGAAGTCTTTTTCTAAGATCGGCTTTCCCGTCAACGAAGATCTAAAAAGAATTCCTTACATTGAAGAGAATTAATTTTTTACCCACTTTGCAATATTGAAAATAAACTTGAGAACCTTGGAAGAACATATTACAATGTACAAAGAGCAATCGGAGGTAGTAATCTATGAAAAATTTGATAAAACATCTCCTATTTTATCAAACTTCTATCGATATAATTTTGGAAAGCATATAACATATAAGTGATATAATATAAGAATCATTGATAGTTACAACATACTTTGGAGTAAATTCCATGCTCGTAAGGATCTTTATGTTATTTTCATTTCATTCAAGAAAGTTTCTGTAATTTTGATAAAAAGAAAATTAAAAAAGAAGAGACATGGGATTTTATTTGCAATTTTTATTACTTATTAGGACTTGGATGTAAGTTTTCACATCAAATGTACCTGCAGTTACTGCTACAGCATAAAGACCTTTATGCTATTTTCATTTCATTCTACGAGCTTCCTTCAATTTTGATTGAGAAAAAATTTAAGGAAGTGGCATAGGACTTTATATGCAAGTTTTAGCAGTTATGAGAGCTTGGATGCATTTTTTTTATGGTAGCTAATACATTGTATAGGGATTTTTATGTTATTTTTATTTTATTCAAGGAGCTTCCTATAATTTAGATCTGAAAAGAATTTTAGAAAGGAAGAGACAGGATCTTATTTGCAATTTTCAATATTTATGAGGGCTGGAATTTTACAACAAATGCAACTTCAGTGGCTGCTATAGTGTATAGGGACCTTTATATTATTTTTATTTCATTTAAGGAGTTTCTAGCAATTTTGATCAGGCAAAAATTTAAAGAACAAGAGAAATAGGATCTTATTTGTAATTTTTAACTCTTATGAGAGTTTGAATGTAATTTTTACAGTAGTTGCAAAAATTAACTTTTAGCACTCATTCAAAGAGCTTTCTACAAATTCAATCGGAAGAATTAAAAAAAAAAGAGAGATAGGAATTTATTTATAATTTTCAACCACTTATGAAGGTTTAGGTATAATTTTTATACCAAATGTAGTTACAATAGCTGTTACAATCCTACACCCACATCAGTTCACCATATATATAGATACCAATGTACTTGTCTAAATGAAAATTGAAGTCTATTTATTTATTAACTCATGAACTGATGCAAGATCCACTAACAACACAGATTTCAACTCCTTGAATCTTTAAGTACTAACAAGTGCCTTGCTGAAATCGAAACCTGGATGCACCATTACCATTTAATTCTACGTGAATGCCCTCATTTCCTGATTAAGCTACTTTCATTTTTAAAAAGGAAGCTAGGAGCTTTTTTTTAATAGAAAGAAAATGATGGAATAGATTCCGGAACGAAATCCTAAAGAAACCTAACTAAGTAATGCTAATGAAATCAAGTTTTCAATAATTGATCTCATGCAAAAAAATAAGTCATCTCCAACATTTTTCTTTCTTTTAGAAAAAATGACTTTTACGTAGGTGTCACTAAAATCATCAAAAATTATTTTCTTATCATTCACTTCCTAATAATTGTTGCAGTGCTTCTACCATGATTTAGAAAAGAGATGAGTATAGGCAATAAAAACATAATAATACTTAAATTTATAAGTACTCGAAAAATCGTGAATTTCAAGGTTATTCGTATGGAGTAAATATTAGAATTCAACTAAATAATCAAATGGTATAACAATGAACACAACATTCAATCAAAAACTCAATATATGCGAAAAAAATATTTGAATCGATAGACAACAATAATGTAGAGAGAAATAGCAAAAATAATGGTGGTTGAAACCACTAATATAACCCTTAATACCTAGGTTATTCTCTCAACTTAAGCTCAAACATCTCAAAACCAACAATAGCCTCAAATAATAACCTCAATTAAACGGTCAATTCAAATCAAACAGAGGGTCTTAAGCGTTTAATTCCACAGACAGCTTAATGGTAAGCCCAAAGCCTCACAATTGCCTAAGTGTTTAGCACAATTCCTGAGAGCAAAACCCCTTCTTTCTCTCACAAAGCTTCTCCTATTTCTCTCTCCAAACCCAGACCAATCTAGTTTAGCGCAAGGGGACCAATCCAACTCACATGGGTTGGGCGAGCGGACCAGTGTGTGTAGAGGCGTGCATGAGAGACTTGACCTTCGTGTCGAAGGCAATAAGCCTCTGTGTGTTCTTCAATATATATGCGTTTCTGAATTGAAATCCCATGATGTGGGACTATTGTGAAGCCTTCTCTTCACGGTGTGCAGAGCAATTGACTCTCCTCCAATTGCTGCTGTGGATGTTGTTACTTTGGCCAATTGAAGGCTTAGTTGTCTGCGAGGTTGAGCCGCATCTGCTGGAGGTTGAATCGAGGCCAGAGATGGGCTAATGGCGGGTAGCGATGGAGAGCCGACGAAACCTAAAAATCAAGAAAACGGGCTAAAAGCCCAAAATAAAAGGTTCACAAGCTTCCTTGCGATGTGAGGAACATGATGGTGGTCGTGTGAGGGTGTTTCAAGCATCGTGGAGGTGGGACGAAGTCGAAGTCGCAGGTGGAAGATGGGTTTGTTCAACGGTGGTGTAGGATGGGTAGAACGCCCAATAACCATGGGGCTTTTGTTCCACAGAGGGAGAAGAAGGTCGTGGAGGTGTTGGCAAGTTGTTTGGTGGCGTGGAGTGCCAGCGCGAGCTCGCCAAAGCTCACGCTAGAGGTGAAGAAAATGAAGTGGGAGAGGGCGAGTTTGAGGTTGAAACTAAGTCTAAGGGGTCTAATTCTATTCTAGAGAGGGAGAGGAAGAGAAAGAGCTACCCATTTGGACGAAGGGGAGAGGATTCACGCTAGCTTACCCCGTCGAACGTGAAGGAGACGAAGACATTCGGTGGGGTAGAACGATGAGAAAGAAAGGCGTTGAGGGCTTTTGCTTTGGTCGGCGAGAAGCAGATGAGCTTGAGGAGGGTAGCAGTGCTTCCAATTTGATGGTTGAGAGGCCGAAGGAAGGAGGAGGAGAAGCTTGTCAGAGCACAGGTCGGAGGTGGTTGGGGTTGAAGAAGAATAGTGATTCTTGGCCTAAACCTAGCTAGAATTGATCATGGAATATCGAGGAATTTAAATAGAGCTTGAATTGACCCTAAATTAAGAAGAATTGATGAATAAGAATCATGAATTTGGCAATTGAAATCCTCCAAAATCTCGAGTTCGCTGATGCTCTTGGGTTGATTACAACCCATGGAATCTTGCCCAATTAGAAGAGTATCTTAATTGGCAATCCCTCTAAATTTGGAGGGATTTGGGCTTAAATTAGAGAAGAACTCCACGATCAAAGGTCGGTCATGTTGGGTTTGATCACACGATTAGGAGTTGCATGCAGAAGGGGTGTTTATGTGAAGAAGAAGATAAAGTTAGGGGCATGAATATAAGGAAACTTGAAAGCTAGGTGTCTAAATGTGAGAAATAGGGATTTTAAGGGCAAAAATGCAAACTAGGTCAAGATGGACTCTGATTAGCCCTAAATTTTGGTGTTAACCTAATTTAGACCCAAGAAATTTAATGGTGAAATTGAATTTGAGTTTTGACATGTGATTTGGTAAATTGCACAGAAGCCCAAATCAAGGCAAAATATCGTCCGAACCTCTATTTTTGGTCAAAATGGGTTCAGATGGTCAAAGTGAAGGTACCAAACCTCTTAGAATATTTTTCAATGAACTTTAGGAGGTTTAGATTGAACTTTTGTCTACTAGAACCCTTTCAATTTGAGTGAGGATGATATTTAGGATTTTTAGTACTGTTTTCATCCTCGAAACACGAGAAACCCTGATTTAGTCAATGTGAGCCCACTACTTGGTTTTTAAGTTCATTTGACCTTTAATTAAGCCCTGATTAACTCCCTTGGTTAATCTGCATTTGTGACACGATGATAAAATAATAAAATTAACCCTATTTTCTTATCTTCTCAGATCAGTTCAGTATGGAATTGCAATCCTCATACGATCATTTAAGTACATTTATCACTTGATCCTAACTAATTCAAGTTAGTTATGATGAATGATGGTGTTGCCATCACTAGTATTTTCCATGCCACTGAAATCTTTACTCTATTAATTGTCACTCCATTAATTCTCCATCAATCAACAAATTAGGGTTAGGGAAAAGTTAACTGTGTTGCATTAAATGATGGATCTTTAAGCAAGAATGAAAGATCATGATTTAATCCATCAAAAGATAGTTATCAAATGGGTGCGATTAATTGGGGATGTGAGCTCAAATGGATTAAAACATACCTCTCTCAAGGAATGTCCCATTAGGCAATTGTGGTAGGAAAGGGGGGGTTATTTTCTCCATTCTCTATCCTTCCTTTCCAAAGAGGGCAGAAAGGACAAGAGAGGAGAGGGCTCGAGATCTATAGGCTCGATTCCATCACCATCTCCTTTCCTACCACTCGCCATCATTATCAATACTCTCCACTGTCTTCCTCTTCACTTGCTTTTATTTGATCGACCTTGTCATCGATACTTGAAGGCATTAATTGTGTGCTTCACCAATCGTACAGAGGAAGAACCTTCTTCACCTCCCCTGCCTCTCTTCACGTAAGGTCAAAGCATTACTCCCTCCCCTTTAATGCCATCTACTCCCCTCCATCAGGCCTTATCCTCTTTTCCCTCTCATTTTTTCCTTCGCAGCTCGTTCCTTTTTCTTTCTTTAGGGTTTACATGTGTTTATCTACGTATGGTTCTGATTCTCATCCACTTGAATGTCTAATAGGAACCCTAATCAAAGATCCAAAGAAAAGGTTTTGAAGTTGGGACAATGCAAGGATGTGCACAGTTTATAGGCGGAGGTACTATTATGCGCAAGGACATGTAATGATCCATTATTGGTATTTTTGCTCCTCATGTTCTAATATAATTTGGATGCTGGTTCGTGATGATAACATCATCATGAGCTATAACTAGCTTTAATTAATTAGAATCAAGTGACAAATGCTCCTATATAATCGTCTGAGAGTCATAAGTCCATGCATATCCATTCTAAGAGGAATATATTAAATCGCGATTAATTCTACAGTTTTAACATCATATCATGAATGCAGAATAATCGCGGAATTTTCCAAAGGTTAATCTAAGGTCTAATGAGCATTAAAGTCTAATAAGAGGGTCCACACAGACAGAAACAGGGTTTCATGTATTTTGAGAACTAAAATAGCTCCCAAAATCCTAATTTTAGACCCGCTTAAATTACAGAGGTTCTAGTTGAGATAAAATTCATCTAAACCTTATAAAATTCATAGAAAAATATTCCATGAGGTTTGGTATTCTTAATTTGACCTTTGGAAACTATTTTGACGTTGGCCAGAGTCATAGACAGAGTCTGGCCTAATTTGGGTTTTTGCGCAAATTGCCCAATCAACTTGGTCAAAACTGAAATCCGACTTCACTACTAGATTCCTTGGGTTAAAATTAGGTTTTAGTAAAAATTGGTCTTAATCAGAGTCCATCTTGACCTAGTTTGCATTACAGTCCCTTAAAACTCTATTCTTCACATACAAGCCCCTAGCTTTTGAATTTATTTACAAATAGCCCCCAAGTTTTGTTATCTTCTTCGCAAATCAGCCCCTGTCACCACTAGAGGCCAACAGACCTCCAGGCTGGCTTTGACCGCACCAAATCCCACCAAATTTGGTGGGATTGATGCTCACACCATAAAGAATTGATTGGGACCGGTCTTGGATCCCAAATCTTGTCTGAATACCCTAGTGAACCCACAAGATCCGTGGGTATCTTGTGCTGCAATCGCAAGCCAATTAGGTTTGTTTCCTAATCTAGAGCTCGGTCAAGAGCTCTATAAAAGCTTTAGATTCTCAAACCATGTTCCTTAGCTTGGTTTTGCCGCATTTCCTCACTAAAATCTCTTCCTCCAGCCTCCTTCAACCAGCTTCGGTGAGCTTCCTCCCCTGTCTTCCTATGGCCTCCCAACAGCTAAATTGGGAGCACCACGATGTTCCTCGCATTCCTCTGCTCCTCGCTAGCCACAACAGGAGTCGCCTTCCTCATCGTCACCGCCACCCTCCCTCAATGGAGACTTCATCATCCTCGACGTCAGCCAATCATAGTCGATGCCAACTTCCTCCTTTCGTCCTTAAATTAGGTCTTATCCTCTCCCTCTTCTCCCCCTAAATCTCCCTATCACTTTCTTTCCTTATTTCGACTGACAATGCAACCTCCACAACACCGTCTTCCTTCGCTCCGGTCGAGCTCCAGCGAGGCCTCCTCAACATTGCAAACCACCAAATGCCATGCCACCGGTCCCAAAAGCTCCACCACCAAAACCCCTCAAGAAATTGAGGGGATTGGCCTCTCAAACACCCCACCGAGCACACCCACCTCCAAACTCCTTCTTCGACTTCGCCACCACTCCACACGCACCCAAACACCACACAACCACCGCCATCACCTTCGCCATCACTTGGCGACACCCTGGACTATTTAACCGGGGCTTTTGAGCTTGTATGTGTGTTTCAGATTTCGATCGGAGCTCGCCGTCACCGCCGTCTTTCTTCGCCCCTACTAGCAGTGCTCCAACTGCTATCACCGCTACCTCTAACTCCAAGTGCTGCGAACTTGCCTCAAGACACCATCTGGAGCTTCAATTGGGCTTCATAGCAACTAGAGCACCATCAATCGAACAAAGCATCGGCTGCAACATTTGCTTGAAGAAGGCAGGGGACAATAGTCCCACATCGTCAGTTGACGGGCATGCAAAGACCTTTAAGTGGAATTTGTGCCTTTGCTTCGTTACCCAAGCACACGGGGGTCAGGTCCCCGCTTCACTTATACATGTCCACTCCTCGCCTGCGACACACACCCACAAGCCTGGTCCCTGTTCACAACTTGATAACTAGACATATGATTCGATTACACCTAGGTCTTTGAGAGAGAGAGTGGAGAAATCTGTGAGAGGAGGGGTGGGTTTTGCTACGTGACCCTTGGTCATGCCCCTGTGCTAAAGAAAGAGGCTCTCCATACTTAGCCTCTAAAGAAGAAGCCTTGTGCTTAAAGGCTCAAGAAGAAGGGAAGAGGGAGAAGGCTCCCTCAAGTGCCTTGTGCTTGTGTGCCTTCTGTGAGGCACTATGTTCTATTGACACCTAAGTTGTCTGATGCTGTATTCCTGATGTTTGATTGAGGATTATTCTGAGCACTGTTGAGTTATTTGAGAACCTAAGTTAACATTGATTAAATCTATTGAGATACTGTTTGATTATTTGAATAACTTGAATATGAGATGCATGCTTATTTAGAGGACCTAATTGGTGATCTGAATCACCACTTTTTAGATTCTCTTTATTCTTTTTGTCTCTTCATCTTCTGAGATATATTAAATTACATTGAATATCAATTTGATTAGTTTCATTCATTGACTATCTATTGTTGTAATCAATTAATTGTGCTCATTTATTCCAATTGAAGATTAATGTGTAAATTCCACATTTGCTCCTTACGAATGACCATAGACTCCTTTTAAATTCTGAGTTTATAAATTTAAACGTTTGTTGTAAGATTTTGTCGATTATACTACAATGCTTATATTTCTTAACACTCATCGAAACCCTAACAACAGTTGGATCTCTCACGTTAAGGTGGAGAGGACAAAAGGGAAGGTGATTCTTCTTATTATTTAGGTAAATATTAAAGCTACATAGTTAGGGTTTAGGGTTTAGAATGTGAGTTAGGGTTTGTTAAGATTAGGGTTTTTGATTGGAGATTTGTAGTTTTGCTTTGTATTACCTATGTGATGATAACGTTATCATCAGCCATATCTAACTTTAATTAGTCATAATCCATTGATAAATGCTCCTACATTACTGCCAGAAGACCGTAATTCATTACATATCCTTTCTGAGAGAAATGCATTAAAACAGGGGTAAATCTATAGTTTTAACAGAATATCCTAAATGCAGAACAATCATGAGATTTTCCAGGGGTTTATTAAAGGTTAAATGGTCATAAATGTCTAATAAGTGGGTTTATGCAGACAGAAACATGCTTTCATGCATTCAAGAATTAATGAATATCTGAAACCCTAAAAACAGACCCGCTTAATTAACTGAGATTTTGGTCAGAATAAAATTCATATAAACCTTCTAAAAATTATAGAAAAATATTCTATAAGGTTTGGTACCTTTGATTTGACCATTGAAACCTATTTTGACCTAAAAGTCTTAGATAGACAGTTGCTCTAATTTGGGTTTCTAGGCAAATTACCTAGTCAAATTTATTCAAAACCTAAATTTGACTTCACCATCAGATTTCTTGGGTCCAAATTAGGTTTGTACCAAAATTTGGATCCAATCAGAGATCATCTTAACCAAGTTTACATTTTGGTACAGTTTGATTCTTCTTTTCTCACTTAAACCCCTAGCTTTCAAAATATGTTGCAAATATCCCCCTAACTTCATCATCTTCTTCACAAATAGGTCCCTTCAACCTTTAGACTCCTAAACCCATCACCAGCGACCTTCAATCAGGGGTTACTCGCTGATTTCATGGCCAAACTCTTCCAAATTTGGAAGGAAGATTCATGAAGAGTTTCCTTACAATCTGAGCCGCACATTGAGCTTTAATTCTTACCCAAATCCTCATGTGAACCTTTCAAAGGTTCGGGTTTCCTATTCTTGCGAAAGCTTCAAGCTTGGATTCCAAGCTTGAAACCACCCCTTAAGCCCTATAAAAGCACACCCATTGCAAGGTCGTACTCCTTAGCTTGGTTTGGAGGCCGGTTCCCCCTTCTTCCCTTCTTCTGCTGAATGCTCCACGAGCTCCGACGACTTGCTCCAACCACCTTCTTCGTCCACCCTCACAAACCATAGCAGATGGATTCCTCTTCCTCAACTTCTTCTGTGCGTTGCAATACTAGCGGCCGCCACCTACACCCCTTCGTCGTTGCCGCTTCTATCACCGGAGTTTTCATCTTCCCCACATCCGACATACCACTGGAGTGGGAAATCCTCCCTTTCGTCCAATTAGAGTAGGTTAGTTAGGTTCCCTTAGGTTCTTAGGTTAATTCCCTTTATCCAAAACCCAAAAATTAGCCCTAGACACCACCGCACGCCACCTTCGTCTTCTACTCCGACCACACCTCCGGCGAGGTCATCTGCATGATACGCACCTCCCAATGCCTCGCCGACACTCCCACGAGCTCTGCCTCATCCACTCGCACAAAACCGCTCTCCCATTTCATCCTCTCAATCACCCAAACTCCCTGTTGACCAACCCATCATCTGCATGCTATCCCTGACTTCATTCGGCCACCACGCACCTCCATACGCCACACAACCACCGCCATCACATTCCATGCCCTACGGCGATCCTCCTGAACCTTTTAACCAGGGCTTTTAGGCCGTATTTTGGATTTCAGGTACCACGTCGGAGCTCCACCGCCGCGTCATCTTCTCCAACTTGTTCTTCACCCTGCGGCCCTGTTCTTCGCCAAGAATCCCTCCAGGACATGCGGGTGCATCCCAGGTTCATGCCCAGGTCCTCAATTGAGGATCCCAGTTGTAGTGGTTGCCTCAATTGGAGGCATCTTCACAACAGTCGTGCGCAAAGAAGAAGCCTTGGGACATAGTCCCACATCGTGTACTAATGTGCTCGCGAAGGTGCATAAAGGGAATTTCTCAATATGGCTATTTGCCTCCAAACACATGGGGTGAGGTCCCTTCACCCATGCACACGACCCGACCTGCCTATACACCTCACTCATCACCACCCCCGGTGAGCTTGGACCTGGTTACTGCATGCCCATATACCCAATTAGACTGGCGGTTTAAGAGGAAAGAAAGGAAGGAAAGGAAAGAGAGAGAGCGGGGGAGGGGTGGGTTTTGCTCCTCTATGCAGATGCCCAACACTTAGCTTGTGAAGGAGCCTTAAGGAAAGAGAAGAAGGCTTTGGTTTCCCTTATGTGTAAAGAGGGAAAGAGGAGAAAAGAAAGAAGAGGAAAGGCTAAGATAGAAAAGAAGAAGAGAGCAGAAGAAGAAGAAGAAGAAGAAAAGAAGAAAGCTATCTTGAAGTCACTGTAGCAGGTGACATTTAAGTCGTCTGACTTGAGAACCAGACATCTGACTATTGTTGGATTATTTGGTTTAATTGAGATATTTGTGATGCATGCTTAGAGGGCTTAGTTGGTGATTTAAATCACCACTTTTGGCTTTTCTATTCTTTTTATCTCAAGATACATTGGATATCATTGAATATCATTATTGTGCTTGATTTCTTATGCTCATTTATATACAACTGAAGATTAGTACGTGAATTCCATATTTGCTCCCTGTGTTCGACCTCAGACTTCTTTTAGATATTTGAGTTATAAATTTTATTTGTTGAGAGATCTATTTAGGAGACTTTACTACAACAAGATACACTTAAAACTCCTATCTAAGATCCCATCCAACACTATGCTTTCTCAATGTGAGTTTAGGGTTTTTGGATTAGAGATGAGGGATTTGGGTTTTCAAATTGGGGGTGAGGGTTTAGAATTAGGAACGAGGGTGTATGGTTTTTGAATTAGGGCTAGGGTTCTAGGATTTGGGTATTAGGGGTGAGGGTTTAGGGTTTTGGAATTGGGGTGACAGTTTAGGGTTTATGGGTAGGAGTTGCTTATGATTTTTTTAGGGTTTTATGTAGGGTCTAAGCATTGATTTCTAACTCGTTTTGTGTTTCACTTTTGATTAGGGTTTTATGAAGGGTTAGATAGTGATTTGTCAATCCACTATTGCTTTTTCGTGTAGGTATCTTTTCCATACGTTGCATATCCTTTCATTTCATGCCATAGCAGATAGTTAATTTTTCCACATTGTAGGTTGATGTGAAGTATACATGGAGGCATACAATTATACATGTTCAGAAAGTAAATGCTACTCCATGTGTGAGTTTTTTGTCAGAACATGGAATCTTACAGTCTCTTTATGCATACTTTACAAACAATAAGATCTAATTTCATATTGTATAGTTTCATAGGAAAAAGAAGATAGGAAAACCTAAACATTTTTTTGGACAGTGGTTAGGAGTATCTTCTTGGATGGTGGTGCTATTAAGTAGTTTAGTTGTGATGTGGAACACTTAACTATGGATGTTTAGATTGTGGATGTAGACTTTGTGTGTTTTGGACAATGATGTCTTCTCATGTTAAGCTATGCTTTATCTTCTTAAAGGTTTCATATAATCGAATAGAAAGGTTTCATAGCCTTTAAGAAACAAACAAATATTTATCAATATTCATAATGGATTTTCCAGTAAAGGTAATCCAATTCAATTATGGTCAAGTCACATACCAAATCAATAATTAAAATAGATCACAATACTTGTCTGTTAGCTAAATCACCATATTGGTTGAAAAATAATGCCATTAATTGACCAATGAGAGCATCGGTTGAGTAATAAGTATTGAATGTGTGAACAATAGTTGAGAACCCTATCTCTTCACATATTGGTCAACTAAGATGTCATATAAGTCAACCAATAAAGGTGTTGGTTGACCAATACGTATTATTCTTCAAAAAATCATCAGCAATGTTTTATAATCTCTGGTGCATTATGACAATATCACCAGTAATTTTTTAATATCACTTGTGCATTATGTCAATTAATGCTTAATTTCATCCAAAAATCATATTTTCATGACGAGATAAATATTTTATAAAACCAACAAATCCTAAATTCGAATTTCTTCATTAAAAATACAGATTAAACAAGATTCTGATACTAGCAAAGGGATGGATTGATGATTCGATCATGACATCGCAGAAGTGTGAAAAATCATTTTTTAAGACTTCAATTTGAAATCAATTCGATGCCCAAAATCAAATAATCAAACAATTATATAGCTAAAACCATAGCCACATGGGAAGAACTAGCTTGTATGTGTCGATGCTCAAGTTGTAAAAATAACACACCTAAACTAAATTTCAACTTAAGTTTTTGGAAGCTTGAGTATCTCACATTTACAATTACACTCTGGTTTCACTTGTGGGCAACTACACATTAAGAACTTAATTTCATAGGTATGACTATTACATTGCACTAGGTATGAGCCCCAAATTTAGGGCATTCAGAACTCAACCTAACATCTAAATTCCTGCATAATTCCACTAAAGTAATGTTCTGAACCAAGTTCTTGGATGAGCCCCATATATATATATATATATATTGGAAAAAGGGAATATGCAGGTGACCTGTACGTAAGTTATGTGCAGTGCAGCAATATCTCCCATTACGAGTAATATTTTGGATTGAAAATTTGGGGATTGAGATCACTTATGAACATGCTATGCACCAAATTTGAAGTTAACAAAATTAAATTGGGTTTCCTAGACAGACAACAAATAACGTCACAGAATACAAGGCCCTTTTGGTGTAACTGTGCCTAGCCAGGTTAATGGGAGCCAAGAGACTTGAAATATTCATCGACTCTCAATTAGTTGCCAACCAAGTTAGGGGGGATTTTTGATGTACAACTACTTTGCTTTGGTAATAACATCATTATTAAGTCGTACTATAGTGAGCAAAATAGTCAACATATTTTATAATTTTTTAATAGTTTAAACTCAGGTCGTTCCTGGGAGGCTAAATTAGGAAATATTCATCAATTATTCTTTAAATTATTCCTCTATTCTTTTTATTAAGTTAATGCTAAGGTCTCTTAATTAATAACTTAGACTAATTTACTTAGCTTATACTTATAATACATATATGATGAGAGACTCATCATGGCTCTTAATTACCCCTAATTAACTAATTTTCCTAGTTAATTAGCTAAGAAAATATTTAATATAAGGTTAATTATACTATAGGGGATTAAATAAGGACCTTCAAAATAAGTTAAAAATACTAAATTAAATATCATTTAATATTGATAATAATTTAATTAATAATTTGGACTCAAATATTAAACACTTAGCTGCTTAATATTTAAACTAACTTAATTTTATGACCTAAGTACTTATTTAACTTAAGTAAATTAATCACTTAATTAAATATAGCTAAAAAGGGAAAAAACATAAATTCAAGGCATAGATATAATATTTACCTAATTTATAATTATATATAAAAAGTTGAAAATGAAATAAATTAAAATAAGCCTAAAAACCAACTGTTTACGTTTAGGTCCTTAGCTTCTATGACAATTGAGTCCTTTTCCTACAACTAGGTCCTTAATTTTTATTGCATAGAGGTTTCTATGTGCAAGCCACCTTCATCATCTTCTTCTTCTTCTTCCTTAGCCTTAGATGGCCGAGGAAGTTCAATCACCATATTGCCCGATCACCTTCCATCTGGTGTCAAAACGACCTCGCCATGGTTGCTCACCTTCTGCTCACCTCCTCCTCTTCATCCAACGGCTGGGATTTCCTTCTAATCCTATTTAGGAGTAGCGAAGAAGCTCACCGGCATTGGAGACAACACTGGTGTTACAACCCAGTTCCCGGATCCCTACAGGACCCGAAACTGGCTTGCCTCGACTAATCTTAAGACCCAGTCGTCCAACAAGAAATAACCAAAAAGCAAGAAAGTAAATCACATTCACATACGCAATATAACTAAGCAATAGAAATGCACAAGCAGTAAAGGAAAGTAAAGCTGTTGTTCCATTACAAACCACCACAACAACAGAACAACGGAAACGAAAGTAATAGTACAGACAACAGTAGCTAAGAAAAAGTCTGAATACTCACTACAATAGTAAGGGGGTACAACAAGGAAGTGAAGAAAACTATGGCTGGGCTCAACTGGACCCATCAACCTCCGTAGCCAGAAGCTCGGGCTACTCAACTCCTGGTCCTGAACAGTGTTATGAAAAAGACAGAATCAGTGAACGCTGGTAGAATGGTATTTATACTATCTAAAGCAGTAAAAGCAACAAGTTTAATTCTCTTTCCTATTTATTTTATTTTATGTGTATTTCCTTTTCACCCATTCTTCTCAATATCCAGATATTCTTGATCTCACATGTTCCTCATGGGAACGATCTTGATTGCAGTCTTTTCCGAAGAGTAGAAGGTACACGTGGTGCTCTCCTAGCCGGGAGAGTCCCTCGTGGTAGTCCTACACCCAGTCAACCACCCCGAGGTCACTGACAAGACGTAGTGGTGACTACGACACGTGTGATAAGCGCACGGGTAGCTACCCCACACTGACATGCGGTCAGTCGTTTCCGCTAGCGGGTACGCCCAAAGTACAGCAATGAACAGTATAGGGCCTTGCCCTCTCAGAATAGGGGTCTCGGCCCTCAGAATCAAACAAGGGTCTCGTCCCTCCACAGTCCACGCACCCTCGTCTGACTATCCCAGTTTTCCCAGAGGGCCTAACAAGTCAGTGTAGGGTGGCTAGCTGAACCCCAGGTCCCGTGGGGTGGCTAACTCTCTCCCTACACTAGTAGCTTGCCTCAGTACCACGTACACAAGGGCCAACAGGAGTCGGTGTAGAGTGGCCAATCCTAACCCTGGGTCTCAACCCAAGGGCAGCTAGCTCCGCTCTACACGAAAAGGGGCAGTCGCTTTCCTTGGTACCACGTACTCAAGGGCCAGCACACTTCCCGTCTACATTCCGGGTTTCCAACTAACCATAGGAGTTCTCCTAATTCCCCGTAAGGTTCATGCTCATATTCACCACATTTATTCCGATCCAGATTCCACCATTCACAATTCAGTTCTGATTTATATGCAAGCAGCTCGTGTTTCCATAATTCAAAACATGCCACTGGTGATTTCACAGGAAATTGATTATAAAATACATGTAGCTCGTATTCTAACAGGAAACCCACAATTATTTCACAGGCAATTGCTAGTAGTCTATCTCAATTTTGCATATAAGTAACAAACAGTGCATTCATTTCTCTACCCTAGGGTTCATGCCACATCCTAGGGTTCCAAGCAGTTAATTCTACAATACATGCTTATTTGAACATTATTAAAAGTATTAAACCACTCTACCAGACAATTTGGGAGTACTGGGGGCTCGAACCACAGACCCAAGTGTCTCTACGAGCCCCAAGCACGCAGTAGGCTGAAACCCTATACCAGGGAATACATCACAAAAGGAAGGTTCAGAACAATGTATAAGGGCCTCTAGTACATAGAGAAACTCGCAAGGAAACTATAGGCACTTCGTTTATGTAAATCGAATCTCGATTAGACCCCAAACGGGTCAAAAACATGTCTACAGTCCAAAATCAGACGACTGGAAATAAGTCCAGACGTCTTAAATGATACAGAACTTTACTCAAGTCCCTACGGTGTCCTCAGACATCCAGGCCTCCTCTACGATTGTCTGAAGGTAGTTCCAGATGTTGGACAACTCTTCCAGTCGTCTAGAAGCACCTCTGGTCGTTTGGTGAGTTGATCAGATGTCCGAAAGTGCATGGGAGAGCATTTCGCGCTCCTTCCCAAGGCTTCTCTTGCGTACAACAGTCGCACCTACCAAATCAGGCGCAATAAACACGCTGCGGTGCGACCTGCATGGCCGTAACCGCGAAAGGAACGTATGTAACGACCCAATTCCCGAATCCCTACAAGACACGAGAATCGGACCGACTCGACTAATCCCAAGACCTAGTCGTCCAACGAGAAAGTAACTAAAAGAGTAGTAAAATAAACCACATTCACCATGAATATAACTAGCAGTAACAAAATACAGTAGTAAGAAAAGGAAATACTACAGCATACACCACCACAACAGAAGGGAAATAAACATGTACATAACATAAAGTTTTCGATAAAGAAAGTACAGGGAATAACAAAGAAATCTACTCACTACAATGGAAGAAAAGTACAGAAAGTACTACAAGTAACCTTACTGGACCCTACTAGGCCCAGCGCCCTCTGCAGCCGCTGACCCTGGCTGCTCAACACCAGGTCCTGAAAAGTAACGAGGGTAACACGTCAGTGAAACACTAAGTAGAGTGGCAACTAAAAGCTAAAGAAGCAGTAGAGTGTATAGTAGCTGTTATATATTTTTCTTTCTTTATTTACGTCTTTCTATTATTTCACTATTGATTTATTTCTCAGATCTTTCTCTTGATCTCGAATGTTCCTCGTGGGAACGATCTTGATTGCAGTATTTTCCGAAAAGTAGAAGTAGCACGTGGTGCTCTCCTAGACGAGAGAGTCCCCCGTGGCGGTCCTACCCTCAGTCAACCACCCCAAGGTCGCTGACAGACGTAACGGTGACTACGGCACGCACGATAAGCGCACAGGTAGCTACCCCGCACTGGCACGTGGTCAGTTGTTTCCGTTAACAGGTGCGCCCAAAACACAGCATGGAACCAGTATAGGGCAGAGCCCTCTCAATAACAGGGGTCCAACCCCTCCATAGTCCGCGCACCCTCGCCTGACTACCCTGGTTTGCCCAGTGGGCCAAACAAGTTGGTGTAGGAGGGCTAGTAGAACCCCGGGGCCCGTGGGGTAGCTAGTGCTCTCCCTACACTAGTAGCTCTCCTCGGTACTGCGTACGCGAGGGCCAACAAGTTGGTGTACAGTGGCCAAACCCACCCCGGTCTCAACCTGAGGGCGGCAAGCTCCCCTCTACACTAAGAGGTAATGTGTGCTCTCTTTGGTACCATGTACCCAAGAGATAACACACTTCCACGTTGCACTTTCTCAATTCCATTCCATTCTCTTTCCAGGAGTTCTACTCCTAATTCCCCGTAGGGTTTATGTTCTTTTTGTTTGGCCATTTTGGGCTTTATCGTTCCAGCTTTATATTTATATACCCCATGTTCTTAATCGTATGGATTCATTCATAACAGGTAGCTGTTAATCCATTTACAAGCAGTTATCATTTCCTTTCCACTTTTCCAAGACTGCAATATTTATATATTCAACTAGTTTTCCAGTCCTAGGATTCATGCCGTACCCTAGGATCTATCATTCAATCTAGTTTTCCAGTCCTAGGATTCATGCAATACCCTAGGATCTATCATTCAATCTAGTTTCTTAGTCCTAGGGTTCATGCGATGCCCTAGACTCTATTAATTGTTCCACAATTGTAACAAATTTTGTTAAGTAAGTTAAAAAGCCACTCTACTAGCGAAACCAGGAGTACTGGGGGTGTGGTCAGTAATCCCACGTGCCTCCACAACCCCCAAGACTGCAACGGAACGGGGTCCTAACACAAGGATCAATCACAAGGAGTTTCTCAGAACAGTATACAATTACTGTAAACGGATAGAGGAATTTATTTTGGAAAGAACGCAACTCGAAACGCGGAAAACGGACTCCGAACGGGCCCTAAACGGGTCAAAAACGATGAAACCGTCCAAAATCAGACGTCTGGAACATCTTCCAGACGTCTTAAAAGGTGGATCAGTCATACCTCAGTTCTGCGTAGTCCTTCAGACGTCCAAAAGCCCGCTGGAACGTCTGGCCTTGGTTCCCAGACGTTCGATTGTCACCCCGGACGTCTGAAGGTCCTCTCCGTCGTCTGGCCCTGCGGCCAGACGTCTGATTCACGTGGGATGGCTAGCCCTCGCGCCCTCCCAAGCAGGACCTATGCACACATACACCTGATCTCAGCACGACGAAGCGCAAAAGTTGCGGCGGATGGCTACATGGCCATACACGCGCAAAAAGGAGAAGAGAAGAAATATCTTACCTGTCAGACATCTGGACAGTCCTCCAGACATCTTCGGCGTCGTCTGGACGTAAGTCCAGACGTCTGATTCTGGAAAATTTTCTAGAACCAGAGCCCGATTCGCTCTCCGCCTGTGACGCACGGCTGCGCCGCGCCCCGTCTGCCTGCCACCCGAGCCGCAGCAGCCCCTCCGCGACACCCCACGCCCGCCGCTGCTGCCCCGGCAAGCTCGAACCCTCGCGGTCGAGCTTCTTCCTTCCACTCTCAACCCTCCTTCCCGCACGCTCGCCGCGGTCGCCGCTACCGCCACCGCTCACTCGCTCGCTCGCGCTCTCGCTAGCAGGGAGAAGGAGAAGAGAAGGGCGGAGGAGATGAGGGTGAGGGAGACGGCGAGGGTTTATAAAGTAGCGCAGGGAGAGAGAGAAGAGGGACGCCACGTGTACAGGAAGAGAAAGGAAAAAAAAAAGAAGAAGGCGGCGGGCGCAGTCTGCGCGTGCACGCACGCAGACGCAACCCGGTACGCCGAAAAAATTTATTACCAGACATCTGGAAAGGGTTCCAGACGTCTGGACAGACGTCTGGGTCGCTTCCCAGACGTCTTAAAAATCCGTCTGATGCCCACGTTCCTAACAACGTACCTTCGCGATAAATGAGCTTTTAGACATCTGGCCTTAACTCCAGACATCCAGGTGCTCCACTAGCCGTCTGGACTCTGCTCCAGACGTCTGATACTAGAAATTTTCCAACACCATAACCCGCTCCCAGCTCCTTCCATCGCGCACCTCCTCGCACCACCGTAGCTCCAGCCGCTGCAAATGGTCGAGTGCACCCCTCCGGACTCTCTCCTCCCGCACGTGCCCACGGTAGCTGTGTGAGCTCCGTCGTGCTCCCTGATGTAAACACATTTACACTACTTAAAATGTCTATTTATGCATGTTCTTAAGCATAGGATTGCATTTCATGATATAAATATTGCATAACATGCATCATCTTGCATTTAGAGTAGTTTGAATAAAATGGAGGTTAATTGTCTCCTTTTATGTGCTTGGACAGGGCAAACATTTTATCGGGGCCTCGGATCAAAGATCCAACCGTATG
The DNA here is from genome assembly GCA_037157565.1 of Thalassia testudinum. Classification (NCBI taxonomy): domain Eukaryota; kingdom Viridiplantae; phylum Streptophyta; class Magnoliopsida; order Alismatales; family Hydrocharitaceae; genus Thalassia; species Thalassia testudinum. Next base: position 60,722,413 of record JAZHRO010000059.1, read on the forward strand.
GATGTGATCAGGGCGACGATTGGAGTTCAACGACTCCAAGATCGCCCTAATCAGGCATCCGTAGCATCAGATATAGACCGGGGAACCCTAGAAGATCAAGGGCCAGGATGGTGTAAATCCATACTTCAGATGACAAATCTGACCACACGGATGAATTCGGATCGACAATCGCAGTCCAACGACACAAAAATCGAGTCAATCCGACATCCGTGGCACCATCTACAACTTCCAGAAGATGGACGGCCAAGATGATGCCACGTGGCGCCATCTCAGCCGCCCAAATGGCCGCTTGCATCTTGTGAAGACCGCGCACCCGTCTCCTCTCCGCCGTTGGATCTCGATCCAACGGCTGCGACGCGCCCGCGCTGAAGTCAAGCGCTCGACACAAACGCGACCGCAGCGCAGCGGTCGAGCGCTTTAACGCGAAGCAGCGACGCGCGTTCGAGCCGCGCCCCGCAGAAATTGGAGCGGTGGCGCGCCTCCAATCGACCGCACGATCGCGATCCAACGGCCGCGCGCGCCCGATAGCGTCGACGCGCGATTGGACGCGCGCGTGAACGCGCGATCGCACGCGCAGGCGGGCGGGTTGCAGCGGGCGCGGACGCGATTTAAGCCGTCCGATCTCGCGATCGGACGGCTGAGACTTTGCGGACGTGTGTAGGCATTACGCACGCGGGCAGCCGAGCGGGCGCGCGTGGGCGCGGCGGCGACGGCCACGTCGTGGCTTTAGTGACGGATTTATCCGTCACTAAAGACCCCTTATTTATTATTTTGAAGATGTAATGTCCATTTTGCCCCCACTCCTTGCAACTATAAAAGGAGACCCCTCCATACGAAATTTTCATCCCTTCTTTCTCCTCTCTACCCCTCCAGAGCTCAAGAGAAGCTTGTCCCACACCCGGGATGCTTCTCGCGAGATAAAGTCCAATTTTCGTTCCCCTTTGGAAGTGGATCCCGCGACGACGACGGCGTGCTGCTTCGTTCCCGTTCTTCTGCTTCGTCCTCCTTCGTCCCGCTTCGTTCTCCTTCGTCCAGGCGTCATCCCGTCCGGCTCGTCCTCCGAGCAACCGTCGAGGAGGATTTCTCTCTCCCTATTCTTTTTACCGCTTTTTAATATAGATTTACTGCTTTCTAGATTAATCTACTCGTCCTCCAAGCAATCGTCGAGGAGGACATTTCTCCCTCCATTCTTTTAATGCTTTCTAGAGTAATTATTTTATGCTTTCTAGTTGTAATGAACAATCACTTCAATGCAAAAATTCCTTGTTTATTCAACATCTCATTTTGATTTCTCTGTGTAATATTCTTTTTCTCTCTTACTCTCTCTCTCTTCTATTTATTGTAAATAATTAGATAGTACTAAATTGAATTATTTTGTAACAAATAAAAAGAAACGCGTAGTTTTTAAATCAAACGTTCGCCTCCCTGTGTTCGACCCGGAATTTTAATTTCGGTATAAATTTTATTTGTTGAACACGAATTCTTCGCTTTCGAACTACAACGATAGGTTTTCCAAAACCGAACACGTTAGCGTAGGTTCGTAGCACTCAACACTCCCATCAGAGCTCTCCGACCTCAAACTCCTCCTCCTCCCGCACTCTCCTCCTTCTTACCCTCTTGCTCTCCCTCGCTCACCTCCTCTCGCAGCTCTAAAGGTGGGGGTGGTGGTGTGTGGAGTGGAGAGGAGAGGAGGAGAGGGGTTTAAATAGGTGGAGTGGGGGCTTAGGGTTCGGTAGGGAGAGGAGGAAAAAGGAGAGAGAAGAGAAGGTCCTGCGCACCACACGTGCGTAGGGCGCAGTACGCGTACAGAAATTTCATTTTCAGACATTCGAAAAAGGGTCCAAACATCTGACTGAGACTCCAAACGTCTTAAAAAGCTAAAAGTGGGATGGGTCTTTACAACCGGTGAGTTAGGATGTACTTAGCCATGTATCCATCCAAGTTCTTCCCCCCTAACCACCGCCACCACCTATAACTAGCCATGGCCACCTCCAATTTCGGGGGTCAACCTCCTATCCCTCTACCCCAAACAGTAACCGAGGATAGGCTATTCCCTTCCTCTCCGGTGACCTCTCACCTTTCCTTCAGAGCACTTCCGGCGAAGGAGTTCATCTCCCTCAACTTTTCTTCCTCTCTTACAATTGTGATAGAGCCTAGGAGTGATCCATCTTCCTCTCTACTCCATTTCCTTTCTCGTCGAAGTTTGATCTAACTTCATCGAATTTTGTCCTCCGTTACATGCATCGATGGAGATCCCTTTCCCCCTTCATCCAAGTAATCGGAGATTAACGTAGATTTTAGTTTAGAGTAGATTAGTTAATTAGCTAGTTGATTAGTTAGTATTAGCTCATTTGTAAGCTCTTCTTCCTCGACTCCAGTGAGGCCAAATCCGGCCTCACAAGACTTCGACTCGTGATTATATCCACTTTATCATCTTCCTCACCTCTTCACAAATCCAATGCACCTTTTCCCTCCATTATACCAACTTATATGCCTACTACACCCCACCTCCACCAGAGACCTCCGTTGTCCACAGCAAAGGTCCATGGCTTAGACCACAGCCACTAGGGGCCCTCCATCACCTCTCTACAATTATAGAGCCCTGATCTCGCCTTCAATTAGACAAATTAATGCCTACACAGTAAACGCCTAAACCACATCAACCTCCTGAGTCATTGTCAATGGCGGCTCAGGAGGAGTTCTTGCAATTAATCACTCACTTCTACACCATCACCAGACTCCCTTGAGTCTTTCCCCTCACTCAATTGTGTGAGGGAAGTGCTCTTGGGTTTAGACGAACTCAAGAGACAGATCTTCTAAGTTTTTGATTAATTGAGATTTCTGATCTTTAATTGCTTCAATTGTTGTTTTCCTAAGGTTCCTTGCAACCTTAGAAATCATTTAAGACCCCTTTAGATCAGTTTCATGGTGATTACAACTCCAGTAAGTAAACATGGTGTTCACCGAAGCTCCGACAAGCTCCGACGAACTTAACTTTTATCTTAGCCTTTAGAATGGATTGAGAAGCTACAGATCTTCTCTTTAAGGTTTAAGGATCATGGGGCATCAATTATAATTGAGAATTATTGACGAGAGCTCTCTGTTGAACTCTTTCCTCCCCAACTTTGGCGAAGTTGGAGTTCAATTGTTGCATTTAAGAACTTAAAAATAGGTCTTGAAGCATCATTAGACTCTAGAGAACCTATTATAGATTAGAATTAGGTCTAAGAAGACCGGTTCTTTCTGCCAAACTCACCAACTTCAGATCTCAGGTGGCAATGCCTGAGAACACTTTTAGAGTTCCCAAAACTTGGTTTTGATGTGTGAAATCGATTCTTGAGGTTGAAATAGACCCATTCAGGTCATTGATTTGATCAGAGTTTTAAATCTAAAAGTCAACTTTTAACTAGCAGTTGGTCAAACCTGGAACAAATTTGAGGGAAGTATGAAAATTTGATTGAATGGATTGACTAAGTTCTTGTTTCGATTTAGCGTTGTTTCATATTGATTTAAGTGATTTTTATTGAGATTTAATGAAGTTTCTAAATGCTGTATAGTTTGGGTTCATTCGAACCCAATATTGTTCTTGGGTTCTCTCGTCAAGATTAGAAGGCTAATTTTTCCTAGAACTGTTGCATTTGATCTCCTGAATCTATTCAGATGGAATCCATATTATTTTATCTCTCTATTGGACTAAGTCGAAGCTCTTCTGTTCTGGAGCATTCTGAAGCTCTTCCTAAGCCAAGTCCCTCTCTAATCAGTGCGGAATACACTACTAAAGCACCTAAGACCCTCAATTGAGGGCATTAACTGATCTGCAGATCAAAAGACCTGAGATTGCACCCTCTGAGACACATTCCAGCATGGCAGAATAGCCATGCTTCTCCATCAAATCAGTGGATCAAATCTGATCCAAAGCCCAAATTAAGGCTAAAATTGGATTAAGGAACTCAAGGGTTTTCGATTGACCCTTATTTGCTCGATTTGGACCTGTGACCTGCTCAGAATCTTCGTTTGAAGATTGGCCTAACGAAGTTGCAGCGAAGGAGGAACCGGCTGGGAAAGTCCCACCTCGGGAGTTGAAGGTGTGACACTTTGGTATATTATGAAAAGGTGAACCCAGCGCTTCAGTCATCAAGCACTGGGAGCACCTAATCCATCAGACCATTCTGATCCTTCGAGTGCACATGCTGTGCGTGTGCGTGTGTGTGTACGTGGGCCCGGGTAGGCGAGTGAGCATGTGGGCCTGGTGCTGTGCATTGGTCAAAATTGATAAGAATCAACCTAATAAAAACTAGGTTGGGCCTTGAGTAGGGTCTAGTCCCACCCCCTATGGGGTGCTGCGTATCCCCGAAAGAGGCTTGACTGCCCATCAACAAATTTTTGTTAAGTGAGAAAAAATGGGCTTAAGTTGTGTGAAAATTGGCTAAGTGTGGAATGTAAGAGTGCATAGTAAGGGAGTTAAGAAAAGAAAGAAATTAAGACAAAAGGAAGTAAAGAGAAAGCTTAAAATAAAAGTGCACAGAGAAATGGACGAGAGAAGGAAAGAGGTAAAGGAAGAAGTTGAAGAAGAAGTTAAGGAAGGAAAAGTAATTGAAAGAGAACATAGAAGTTGATTAAAGAGAGAGAATTAAATCAGAAGTTCAAATTTTTGTTAAGTCGTCTGATAACAAACATCTTTAAAGGAGGTTGAGCTTATTAATAAAGAAGACAATTTTGTCCATTGTTATTTTGTGCCTTACATTTTTGTAATAACTTGTAATAAATATTATTCTACTTGTTTTTTTATTGTAAACCATTCATGTATGTTTCTTCTCTATAATGAAATAATTGCATGCTTTAATTATCTATTCTTTTGTGCAAATATTCATGTGCTTAACATATATTATAATTGTCGTAGTAATTAGTTAGTCATTAATTTAACTAATAAAAATGGTGAATTAGAATTACAATTATGCCTCGTAGTAAATGATCTAAACTCAACCAGTTAAAAAGAATTAAAACTAAAATGTTAGGTTAACTTGACCTTATATTACCTAAATAACAACGATTCGAGTTAACCTAGGTCATTTCTTACGTGATTAATTAAGACTTATAACCTTAATTAACGGTGTTGAAAAATTACACATCAATATACATATAACTTAATACTACTTACTTATAAATTACTTAATTAGAACTATTATAACTTAACTACTTAATTTATTAATTTAAGCAACTATAAGTTACCTTATAACTTACTACTTAACTTAATACTTAACTTAGATAATAAATTACCTAACTTATACGGCTACTTATTAGATAAGTTATTTAACTTAATTATTTAAATTACTATAAGTTAATTAGATAATTAATATACATTAGGAGTATGAATTAATTGCAAGAAAATATGATCAAGATATACATGGTAATCAATTCCAAAAAGAAATGAGCATATAATACAAGAAATGATTAGCATTAATTGCAAAAGAAATCATCATTAAAAGTGTTGTTTTATAACAACTATATATGCACTTCATCTCAATTAATCACAACACTTACCAAGCATAGCCACAACCTTCATGCTTTTTTTAACTAAGTGTTGAGAACACTTAGTCACATTTTATACACAAGGCACATTAAGCTCTACTTAAAAGAATGGTCCCACGTGGCACACAAGCTCCTAATTGAATCAACGACCAGAGTCAAATCGTTGTTACATCAGCTAATGCCACGTGGCACCATCACCACCACTGGCACTCGAAGGCCGCTCACGTAGAGCAATAGGATTAGGGTATACAGTATGGTCAAGAGTAATGGTCAGTAATGCTCTATAGTGTTGTAGTCGCTTGGTGGTGTTAAAGACATGATTCATTATATACTGCTTCAAGTAGCTTTTAGCTTCTGAGGTGGGACTATTAGTCCCCTTCCCTTCAGCGCGTATGCCAGTAACTTCAGTGCTTGTTTCTTCTTCTAATCAACAACTTCCACTTCAAATTTGACTCCAGTTCTTCATCAATTGAATTCCAGAATAGCATCAGCAACTCTAACATGATCCAATTACTCGATTAGATCACTCAATTGCTCAATTAATCACCATTAATTTTCCTAAAAGCATTGCTCACCATAATTGCTCACCAGCAACTCTCTCACAAGCACAACATCTGCAATTCATATCTAACTCAATTTCTCTTTCTATCATCCCTATTGGATTCACTTAGTGCCTAAGTTTCATTCTGCACACCTGAAAGCCTAAAGGAATAATTTCTTAACTCCAAAACTACTGGAAACTCCATTTCCATAAACAAACCAACTGAGGTTGGAACAGAAGCATAAAATTGATTCAAATTGTAAATTAGAGCTTCCAAATCCATTTTGAATACATTCAGAAGGTTGAAACAAATTCAAATAAGCTCTAAAGTGTTTGAAATCTCGACTTGAGCTCAAAGGAACTCATTTGCAAATCTATGTACCCAAAACACCCAATATTGCTAATCGAACCTAAATGACTTCAGAACTTCCTAAAACTAATCCTAACAAACTCCTAATGTTTTCGAGAACACTAATAGGAGCAACCTTAAGAGCTGATGTATATACATCTAAGCAGTCTAAAATGTCTATTTATGCATGTTCTTAGTATCATAGAAGCATGATGCATTATAAATATTGCATAACATGCATCATCATCCATTTAGGTCAATTTGTATAAAATGTAAAGTAATTCGCATCTTTTTGTGGCCAGGGATAGGGCAACATTTATTGGGGCCTCAGATTGAAGATCTAACAGTACAGATCTGATCAGGGCAACGATCGGAGTCCAATGACTCCAAGATCTCCTCAATCGGATCTCCGTAGCATCAGATGTAATCTGAGAAAGATCAAAGGTCAAGGTCCAAGGTGGTGTAAATCTGTACCTCAAACAACAAATTCAACCGCACGAATGGGTTCGGATTGACGATCGCAGCTCAACGGTGCAAAAATCAATCCAATCTGACATCAGTGGCACCATCTACAACTGAGAGAAGATGGACGGCCAAGATGGTGCCATGTGGTGCCATCCCAGCCACCCAACACCAACCAAGCCTCTCGCTCCATCTCTGAAGGCGCAATCAAGATGTGATCTCAGCCGTTGGATCGAGATCCACGGTTGAGGGCATGTATGCCTTAAAACGAAAGTGCGCCTCAAACGACCGTGTAGCACATTGGTTGCGCACCTTCACACAGAGAAGAGGGTGCCGTTCGAGACCTCGCGTGCCTCAAATTGAGCTAGCAGGAGCGAATGGAATAGCGCTGTTGGATGAAGCACAGACGGTTTATGCGAGCACGACGTGGCAGCCTCGGATGAAGGCTCGCGCAAACACGCTTGATGACGCGCCAATGCATGCCCAATCGCACACATATGCGTACTTAAGTAGCGAAGAAGAAGCAACGCTGAGAGCTTTTAAGCCAACCGATCGAGAGGATGCGCGTACGTGGGAGGAGCACTCAACTCATGAAGATGAAGGGGTGGGGGCGCACGCACATGGTTAGCAACTGGGGGCTTTAGTAACGATTATATCCATCACTAAAGACCCTTACATCAATGTTTTAAGATTGAAATGACCTATTTGGCCCCTATTCTTCACCTATAAAATGCCCTACGCCCTCCACATTTTCATCATCTCTTCCTCTCTTCTCTTACCCCCTCCAAAGCTCTGAGAGCTTGTCCCAAACCCGGGATGCTCCATTAGAGTTAAAAATATAATTTTTCCACATTCTCACCCCGTTCGTGAAGCATCCCACAGTTATCCTCTCACCGCAATTCGAGAAGCAGATCCTGCTGCGACGTCGCCCTACTTCATCCTCCTTCCTCTGTCTTTGTCCTCCCTCGTCCTGCATCTCACCACCCTCGTCCGGGTGCTCTGTCAACACGGCTCGTCCTTTAAGCAGCCATCGAGGAAGATAACTTCTCTCCCTCTTCTCTTTATCACTTTCTAGATTAAATTTCCCGCTTTCTAGTGTAGTAAGTAGTTGTAATGAACATGATTATGTGGCTATGAAATATTTGTCTATTCTCTCTCTATTTTCTCTTTATTTGTAATACACTTTCTCTATCTTCTATTGTTTATTCTTTAAGTAGAATAGCTAGGGTAGATTTAATTCGATAGCTACTTTGCTTCATGAAAATAAATCAAACATGATTTTTGATCAAACATACACCTTTTCATGTTCAACCCAGGAATCATTCTGAGTTTTGATAAAAAATTATTTGTTTGATGGATTTTTACATGACACAACGACAGGGTTTTCAAAACTCAAATTTTCAGCATACAAATCCCGTCTAACAAGAGCTTCAAAGCTCTAATGGCATCATGGTTGACCAGAACAAGTCAAAAGTTGACTTTGGGCTCTAATTCAAATCAAATCAAATCAAATTATCCACCTAGATCTACTCTAAATCAACTTAGAAACTCAATGGAATTGAAAAGAATGGATTTTTACCTATTTTCTTCAATTCTCAAGTTCATTGCTTGAGTTTCTAAGATGCTTTAGTCGATGGAGCAAGTCAGAGATCAAATGAACTGACTAAGGGTAGATCTAAATTCAAAATGTTCTCGTGATGCTTAAGGACCTATTCCTAAGATCAGAGATGGAGAGAAGCACTAGATAGAGCTCTACCAAAGTTAGAGAAGAAGATGGTGCTCTAAGAGTATTAATCACTAAAACTCTAACGTAAGTAATGGAAATTGATCCTTATGAGTTTCTTAAAAGATTTCAAATCATTAAAGATCAATTTAGAGGCTACTCTCCAAGATTGAGATCAGCAGTCACTAGAGCTCCGACGACTCATGGTTATGACCACTAGAGTACATATCTCAACAAAACAACTCCAACTTAATCTTAAAAAGTTCCTTAAAGTCTCAATAAGCTCCACAACTTCTCAATTATATCAGAGAAAGCTTAGAAAAGTGCTGACTTCAAATTTAACATGAACTCAAGATTCATCAAATTTTAATTAAGTTAGGGGAAATGATGTATGAAGTGTTGCGATGGTCATGTGGTGATAAATTAGGTGGATTAAACTCCTCTGACCTCCAGCATGGACAGCAGAGGTCAGAGGTTGCTGTGAATTGCGCATATCATGATATAGGTCTGATAGAAGTGGGAAAGAAGCGTATTGTGAGCACAAGGAGATGAAAAGGGTGGGATAGGGGTTGAAATCATGGATTGAAGTCTAGACAAGGTTGGATTGGCCTTTCCAGAGATGGAGAAGGAGGTAAGAAAATGGAGGTCTAATCTAAACTAAACTAACTAATTAACTACCTAAAACTAACCTACAAACTACACCTAAGTGTTTGAGCTACTTACCTGACAAAATGGTGCGAGAGTGCTCTGGCTTTGGCATGTCGGAGCCAAGATGAAATCAAATGAGATGGGAGAAGAGTTTTGACGAGAAGTTTGAAGCAGATAGAGAGAGTGTGGCACGCTCCTTCATTGTTGGTAGGGTGGAGGAGAGGAAGAGGAGGTGAGAGAAGACAAGCAGCTCCGTCGAAGTTGCTCTGATAAAGAGTGTAACGACCAGATTCCCAAGTCCCTACGAGACACGAGAACCGGACCGACTCGACTAATCCCAAGACCTATGTTGGTGCTAGAGCACCACGATCATTTGTTTTGATGATAACAAAACACGTGTTATTTAACATTTGCACTTGGAGTCTTAGATTTCAGGTCAACTGCAAATGTAGACGTGTTTAGATGGAATTCGAGCTCGCATCCAGGACGGATTGGAGGAGCTTGATGGAGAACAGAGGAGGTTCACGAGAAGCGCTAGATTGAAGATGGAAGGACAAGAAGAATAGGATAGAATTTTGTTTAATCCTTTCATGTACTTTTATCTTTATTTTGCTTGCTCTTTTTATTTCCTTAGAACATTATGTTAAAGAGCCTCAAAGTACCCTAACAGTAGTCCTAGGAACACCTGCACAACCCTAGGATACTTAGGTTTTCTGTAGAGAACTTAGAAAACCAATATAGGGTTCAAACAGAGTTTCCAGGCGTCTAATTCCAAAATCAGACGTCTGATAAAGTATTTTAAGACGTCTGACTGTTGTTTCAGATGTCTGATAACTATTAGGCTGGACTTAGTATTCTGTCTGATGAAATCAGACGTCCAGACCTTAGTACAGACGTCTTAGAAGACGTCTGATGGACTTGCCAGACGTCCAATTAGTGGACCGTTGGCTAGCTTGGCAAACACTGCAGAATATGACCGTTAGAGCCTTATCAGACGTCCATAGGCCTTTCCAGACGTCTGATAATTGACCGTTTTGCCTCGACTGACCCAAAAATCTCTTCTCAGAGATTTTCTAGCCGTTGCAAATCCATTCCGTAGAAAAAGTTGGTTTCCAGACGTCCGGGCATAGTACCAAACGTCCTGTATGTCGTCTGATCAACTTGAACAAAAACCCTATTTAGATCTGATTCAAGTCAGGAGGAAACCCGCATAGAATCAGACGTCTAACCTTGAAATCAGACGTCTGATGCCATAATTAGACGTCTGATCACCCTGTCAAGTGTAATCATTGTCCTGATTTCGGCCTGATTCTCTTGGGCTTTGTTCCCAACAGCTATAGAACCTTTCCTAAGCCTTCCAAAGCCTTCCTAAGGCCTCTATAAATAGAGGGGAACCTTTGCAACACAAACACACACCAAGACACACTAAGACACACTTGGATACACCTAAGCAACATACTTTCTACCCTTTTATGTCCAAGAAAAGATCTTGCTCTCCAAGCTTAAGTTCCTACACCTAGAGAGCTAAATTACCTTTGCGCACTCGCTCTCCCGCCGTTGTTCACGAGAGCGACATTGCGCCATCGCGTGGCACACGCAACGCGTCATCAACTCGACGCACTCCTTGCAAAGGGGAGTTTCCTATTTCCTATAGAAGCTAGGTTTAAATTACTTTGTTGGCTCTATAGGATTACTTGTTTTATTTTATCTTTGTCTTTTGGTTGGGTATTCGCTTTGCGAATTCCCATCTCCTTCGGGGGACAAAATCCTTCTCGTGGAGAGAAGGGGTTGAGGAACGCTACCCTCGTACTTGTAGCGTGGTTGTATTGAGGTTGAATCACCCTCGTTTAAAGTGATTCGGTTTAGTGGATTTTGATCAACTTGGTTGATCGGAAAATCCTAACTCGAGAGGGTTAGGTGATGGTTTTCACCCGGTTTGGGTTTTCACCTAAAAATTCTTGTGTACTTGTGTGATTGCTTATTTTTTGAAGATTGCTTATTTTATTTCCGCAATTATTACGTCACCCCCTCCTGGTAGGGTCGGAAATTTCAACCTAGTCATCCAACGAGGAAGTAACCAAAACAACAGTAAAATAAACCACATTCAACATGAATATAACTAACAGTAAGAAAATACAGCAGCAAGGAAAGGAACTACTACAGTATATACCACCACAACAGTAGAACAACATTCATATCTAAATATGAACTGCAGGTAAAGAAAAGTACAGCGGAAACAAGAACTACTCACTATACGGGACAAAAAGAGGTACAAGAAACCGTGGTAACTCTACTGGACCCTACTCGGCCCAGCGTCCTCTGCAGCCGCTGACCCTGGCTGCTCAACACCTGGTCCTGAAAAAGGTAACGAGTGTAACATGTCAGCAAAACGCTGATTAGAGTGGCAACTAAACTAAAGACAACAGTAGAGTGTACAGTAGCTGTTATGTTCGATTACTTTCTTTATTCACATCTTTCAATTGTCTCACTATTTCATTTATTCCTCAGATCTTTTACTTGATCTCGAATGTTCCTCGTGGGAACGATCTTGATTGCAGTCTTTTCCAAAAAGTAGAAGTAGCACGTGGTTCTCTCCTGGTCTGGAGAGTCCCCCGTGGTGATCCTACCCTCAGTCAACCACCCCAAGGTCACTGACAGACATAACGATGACTACGGCACGCGCGATAAACGCACAGGTAGCTAACCCGTACTGACACACGGTCAGTAGTTTCCGTTAACGGGTGCGCCCAAAGCACAGCACGGAACCAGTACAGGGCAGAGCCCTCTTAGTAACAGGGGTCCAACCCCTCCACAGTAACCAAACCGGGGCCTTGCCCCTCCACAGTCCGCGCACCCTCGCCTGACTACCCTGGTTTGCCCCAGCGGGCCTAACAAGTCGGTGTGGGAGGCTAGCAGAACCCCGGGGCCCGTGGGGTAGCTAGTACCTCCCTACACTAGTAGCTCTCCTCGGTACTACGTACGCGAGGGCCAGCAAGTCGGTACATAGTGGCCAGTCCTAACCCCGGGTCCCTGGGGCGGCTGGCTTCGCTCTGCACTAAACAGGTACAGGTACTTCCCTTGGTACTACGTACCCAAGAGACAGTACACAACAACATCTCAGTTCCATTCCTTTCTCTTTCCAGGAGTTCCACTCCTAATTCCCCCGCAGGGTTCCATCCTTTTTACTCAAACATCCAGGTTTCACTTTCCAGTTTCACATTCTTACAATCCATATTCTCAACCACGTTATTTATTCACAATAGGCAGCTGTTAATTCAAATTACAGGCAGCTTTATATCTCTTTCCATTTTCCAAGACTGCAGTATTATACATTCCACTAGTTTTCCCATCCTAGGATTCATGCCATATCCTAGGATCTATCATACAATCTAGTTTTCCAGCCCTAGGATTCATGCAACACCTAGGAGCTATCATTCCATCTATTTCTCATTCCTAGGATTCATGCAATGTCCTAGGTTCTATTTATGGTTCCATAATTTAACAGATCTTATTAATAACTTAAAGCCACTCTACCAGGTACAACAAGAGTAATGGGGGCGTGATCGGGAATCCCGCGTGCCTCCGCGACCCCTGAGACTGCAATAGAACGGGGTCCTATCACAGGGATCAAACACAAGGAGTGTCTCAAAGCAGTGTATAGCTACTGTAGACGAGTAGAGGAATTAATTCCAAAAAGAACGCAACTCGAATCGCGAAAAACGGAACCCGAACGGACCCTAAATGGGTCGAAAATGACGAAACTGTGCAAAATCAGACGTCTGGAACTTCTTCCAGACGTCTTAAAAAGTGGATCAGAGAATTACCTTGTTCAGCGTAGTTTCCCAGACGTCCAGAAGTCTGCGAGGACGTCTGGCCTAGCTCCCAGACGTCCGATGGTCACCCCGGACGTCTGGAGGTCGCTCCGGCCGTCTGGTACAACAGCCAAACGTCTGATTCGCATTGGATGGCGAATCACCGAGCCTGCGCACACCCATCTCTCTCCCTCAGTACGGTCAGTCGACAGGAAGGAAGAGGAAGACGGAAAGCTCACCTTTCAGACGTCTGGACAGTCTTCCAGACGTCGACCTCGCCGTCTGGCTATCAGCACAGACGTCTGATTCTGGAAATTTTTCCAGAACCAGGGCGCGACTCGCCCTCCGCTCGCGACGCCGCCCGCGTCGCACCTCGTGCGCCTGCTGCTCAAGCCGCAGCAGGCCTCCCGCGTCGTTCCGCGCCCGCTGCGCTCCCCGCCGGCCGGCCCTGGCAGCCCCGGCGAGCTCGCCCTCACGGCTGAGCGCCGCTCTCGCACGCAGCACCCCCTCCGCACTCACTGCGGCCATCGCCGCCGCAGCAACCCCGCGCCCGCTCTCGCGCACTGGAAGGAGAAGAGGAAAGGGCTGGAGGCGACGGGAGAGAGCGCGTGGCCTTTTAAGGCCGCGCGAGGAGGAGAGAGAGAGACTGCAGCAGCGAGAATCTGCAGCCGCAGGAGCGAATATGCGGTCTGCGCGCTCAGGCGCGCAGACGACCCACGCGTGTCGAAAATAACCGATTTCTAGACGTCTGGAAACGATCCCAGACATCTGGTAAGACGTCTGGAAGTGACCCAAGACGTCTTGTCCGACGTCTGGGCCACCTCCCAGACGTCTTAAAATACGTCTGGGGTGTGCGTTCGTAACAAAGAGAGAGAGAGGTCGTCAGAGGTAAGGGAAGAATAGCCTATTATCAGCCACAGTGGGGAAAGAAGGTAGGGGATCGACCCCGTTCATCGGAGCTTTCTATGGGTATGTATTTATAGGGTATGGTGAAGCCTAGGGGGAAGGAACCTGGCCTAAAAGGTGTCTATGTATGTCGTACCTGCCATCGTCATCTTGGATGACGGCAGGGGCTTCCACGCCAGGTTAGTCGATTAACATCTCATTAGAGCCATTGGATACACGTGGGAGGTTAAGAGATTCCTTGCCGGCCAAGGAAAAGGTCCAATGTTGGATTTCCGATGGTCGGAGACAAAAGTCACCTGTCATCGCTGGCTGTTGAAAAGGAAGAAGAAAAGAGGAAGAAGAAGGTCAAGGGACCTAGATGTAATAAATAAAGGACCTAAATATGATAAAAGGACTTATGTGTAATAAAACCAAGGGTCTCAAATGTAAATCAGTAATTTAAATAAGTAAATTAATTTATTTCTTTTCCAACTTTTTATATTAGATTATATATATATATTAAATAATATATTTATGGCATGAAATTAAATTTTTGCCCCATTTTCATTACTTAATTTAATAGTTGATATTATTACTTATATTATTAACTTATGACATGTAATATATATAAGCTTAATTATAAATAGATAAATGTGTGTATTTAAGTCCTTGTTATTAATTAAATATATAGGAATGCTTATTATACATTAATTAAGCTTTTTTATCATATAATTAAGGTCCTTTTATATTAGTAACTTATTACATAATTAACCCTATTTTTATGTTATTCATAATTAATTAACCAGGTAAACTAGCTTATTTTGATGAATCAGGAGTCATGATGAGTCCCTCATCAATTTCCAAGCAAAAAACCCTAATATGGCCTTATATACAGAAAATGCTAGATTGGCCATATTAGAATTTAATAAGGTGGAAATCAACCAAGTCCCCAGGGTAGATAACACCCTAGTGGGCGCTTTAGCTAAGTTGTCATTAGTCATGACTAAAGGGGAAGATGATAACATTTCCCTCAAAGAGATGGTTGTGCCATCAATAAGCCCCCAGAAAACCTTGCAACTCGAACACGATGGCTCATGGATCACACCCATTGTGAAATACTTAACAGGGAGGTTCTACTAGAGGTGGCTAATCGCAAGTCATTCTGCTTGAAGGCCAATTGATACATGTTGCTCGATGGAATCCTTTACAAGAGAGGGTATAATACCCCCTTGTTAAGATGTCTTGATAAAACTGAGGCAGAGCAAGCCTTGGAAGACATCCATGAAGGGATGTGTGGAAACCACGAGGGACACAAAGCAATGGTAGCCAAACTCTTGCAGAATGATTACTTCTGGCCACAAATGACTCAACAAGCTAAAAGGTTTGTGAAAAAGTATGATAAATGCGAATGCTTCACAAATATTTCCCAACTCCTGCCTGAAGAGATGACCCCCATTTGCTCCCTCATTCCCTTCGCAAGATGGGGATGGACTTCATAGGTCCTTTTCCTTTAGCACCAGCCTAGAAGAAGTTCACCATAGTAGCTGTAGATTACTTCTCCAAGTGGGTGGAGATGAAGGCCATGGCAAGCCCAAATGCAAAGAGAGTCATTAGCTTCATGCGCAAAGAAATCACTTGTCGATATGGGGTACCCCAAGTCATGGTAGTAGATAATGGAACTCAATTTGCCTCAAACAAATTCAAGGATTTCTGTGCAAATTGGGGTATCTAACCAAAGTTCACATCCATTGCCCACACAGAGGCCAATGGCCTAGTTGAGGTGATCAACTGGACCATTATATTAGCCCCTAAAAGAAAACTTGATGGTGCTAAGAGAAAGTGAGCTGAAGAACTACCCTACGTATTATAAGGGTACAGAATAGGCCAACAAGCCTCAATCAGCTACACCCCATTCAATTTAGTGTATGGAGATGAAGAAAGATACCTCTACAGGTGGTAATACCATCTTACAAAGTGCAATTCCATGACTTGACACTTAATGAGGAACAAATGAGAACTGCCCTAGACTCAATCTATAATGTTAAGGAAGATGCCCTAGCTTCCTCTAACAAATACAAAGAGGTTGTGACCCAGCATTATAACCAAAGAGTCAAACGATAGCATTTCAAAGAAGATGACTTAGTATTGTGCCAAGCTGAGGCATCTAATCCGAAAAAACCAGGCAACAAGTTAACCTTGACTTAGGAGTACCCCTACAAGATCATTAGCTACAATCAAGCTAGATCACACAAACTACAAATGTTAGGGGATGTCAAATCCCCAGGAGTTGGCATTCAACTAATTTGAGGCCATATTTTCCCTAAGGGTCATTATCTACATCGTAGTTCTCTACAAACAAGTTGGCAAAATTTATTCAAAGCAAAGATTTTTTTCCATTCATAAAAAGTAGCTATAACATGAGTTAAGGGGGCATGCCCTGCTTGATTACAAAATTGAAATAAAAACATAAGGGGAAAAATGGATTACTCAAAGTCCACCAAGGTGGAAAGGAGAGCATCTAGCTCTTTCTCCTCTACAATCGGAGTTCCCTCTTGGCTCTCCTATTGAGGCAAGGCCCTAGGAAGTTCTCCCACCTTTTCCAACTGAGCCTCCCCTTGTGAAGGTATCACTTCAGTTGCCCTTGCACCTTTGCCCGAGTTCTCTCCCTGGCTACCCTCTTCCAACCCTTCTTTGTCTTCAGTAGGGCTAAGATAATGGTCATCTGGGATTGGGGAGATATGTTCTCAATCGACGATGAGTTTCTCCTAGGTTTAATGCTCATATTTGAAGTTGAACCTCTCAAATGACCAACTAAGGAACTCATCTACAGTGGTGTGGCCTCCTCCTAGAACAAATTGGGTAGCCATACTTGTCGAATACTTGTCAAGCTCGACATTAAACTGCTAAGGGCTATCGACCATAGATGAGTCTTCAACACAACCTCCAACTTCATCTCCTGCCATTTCTCTTCTTTAAGGGCATGAACCTTGTTTGATTCTTCTTCCGCATACTTGGCGATCGCGTCCAAATCATTCTTGAGATGAGTAATCATCTCCTCTACCCCTCGCATAGCGCTTATGTCTTCGCTTCATCATTGATGATAAAATGGACCCGATTGCATCCTACCTAGATGGTCGCCTTGTAAATTTCAAAGGCAGACCGCTTCCTAGCCTTAAACATCTCCCAATGCTCTTATGCTCAACAACCATTGAGAGACACGACAACCAATCTCTTTTTGAGGGCTTCCACCTTCTTAAGATGACCCTTGAAAGAAGAATGAATTTTCAACATGTGCCGATCATGCTCTTCCACTGCCTTTCGTCTACGAGAAAGAGATGATCGATGTTTTTCGAACCAGATAGGAGTTTAATGTTTCGTTATCATAGCACACTCGTAAATAGCTCAATCAATAGATAAAATTTATTACTCGAAATCTAAATTGAAGTCTGAGGTCGAACACAAGGAGCAAATATGAAATTCACGCACTAATCTTTAATTGCATATAAATGAACACCATAATCAAAGCACAAAAGAGATATTCAATGAATAATATCTACTCAAATTGATATTCAATTATAAGCATGAGTATTTCAATATATCACAATGATAAAGAGAAATCTAAGACAAAATAATGGCGATTTAAATCACCAATTATTAGCCTTAATTAAGCATATATTAACTACTCAAATATTTAAACAGTATCATCAATCAGAAATGCCACGCAAGATAAGTGGCCACTGTATCTTCAGACAACAGAGCATTCCATCAGATGACTTAAAGTGCACAAGGCATAGGGCTTCTCAAAGCCTTTCTCTTCTTTTGCTGCTTTGCTTCTCTTCTCTTCTTCTGCTTTCCTTCTTCTTCTTCTCGAGTCTTCTCCTTCTTCTTCCTTCCTTCAGACCTTCCTTCTTTCCTTCTCTTCAGAACTTCTCCTTCACAGAGCCTAAGTGTTAGGCTTTTCAGCACAAGGCACACACCTGGAGCAGAACCACAGAGAGAAAAATCCTCCTCTGCTCTCTCACAAATTCCTCCTCTTCCTTCT
Source organism: Thalassia testudinum (assembly GCA_037157565.1). Classification (NCBI taxonomy): domain Eukaryota; kingdom Viridiplantae; phylum Streptophyta; class Magnoliopsida; order Alismatales; family Hydrocharitaceae; genus Thalassia; species Thalassia testudinum. The sequence continues at coordinate 60,740,404 of JAZHRO010000059.1, forward strand.
CTCTCAAACCTAGTGAATAGTCGAATCCAGATATTCGGGTTATTGAGTCATGTACAATGTCCAGGCCTATGTGTGTGGGTTGCAGGCGAGGAGTGGCATAAGCAGGTTAAGAGGGTGAAAGGGTGTGAGGGACCCGACCCCCCAAGTGACTGGGTGAAGAGGCTAGTTCACAAAATCACTTTATGCAAAGCTGCACCTTCTTCCTTCACTGATGTGGGACTATTCTCACTGTTATTTTCCTTGCACGAGGTCGCAGCGTCTTGCTAAGGGAGATGCCTCCAATTAGCGTAGCTGCTATAGCTGGGTTCCTTAATTGAGGACCTGGAGATCTTCCTAGGATGGGTCCACATGGCTTGGAGGTGAACTTGAAGGCAAATGTGGCTGAAGGACTGCAGTCGTGGTCGGATGAGGTGGTGGTGGCGGCAGAGCACAGCGAAACCTGCAAGCATGAATATGGGCTTGAAAGACCCAGTCAAATGGCTCAAAAGCTTCGCCGAAGCAAGGAAAATATGGTGGTGGGTGTTTCATGGTGTTTGGTGGTGTGTGGAGGATGGACGGTGACGGAGATGAAGGTGAGAAGGTGGGTTGTTTGGGGAGCATTTGGATGGGTGGAATGCATAATAAAGATGGGGGTTTGGTTCACGGAGGTGAGGTGACGGTGTAGGAAGTGTTGGTGAGGCGTGTGGTGTGGTGGAGCATTGGGGAAGCCTCACTGGAGAGCGACTGGAGATGAGGAAGATGATAGGCAAATGGTGGCGACGATGGTTGAATTGAGGGTTTAGATAGAGGAAAAAACAGTAGAGGGAGGCAAAAACCTAACGAATCCTAAACTAACGGTCGAAAAGGGAGGAAGGTCCTTGCCAGTGGTACGCCGGACCTAGAGAAGACAAGATCTCTGGGGGGAAGAAGCGACAACGATGAGGGGAGATAGAGGACGCTCGATGGCATTGCCACGCATGGAGGAGCGAGAGGAAGAAGTTCCTGCCGGCTATTGTCTGTGACGACGAGCGAAGAAGGTAGTTGAAGAGGGTCACTGAAGTTGGTGGAGATGGAGGTTGAGGAGAAGAGAAGAAGGGGATTCCGACCTCCAAACCAAGCTAAGGATGTAAGGTTATCCCTTGGGGTCTTTTATAGGCCATAGGGGAGCATTCCAATATTGGAAACCAAGCTTTGGAAGCTCGGGACCTTCATGGAATAGGAAAAACTTGACTTTGAGTAGTTCGCATGAGGATTTGGGTACAAATCAGAGCCCAAGATGTAGCTCAAGTTGAAGAGGATTCTCTCAGGAATTCTCTTTCCAATTTTGGAAGAGATTGAGGGTGCAATCAGGGAGAACTCCTCGATTGAAGGTCAGCCACAGGTGCGTTCACACGGCCATGGTGGTAGGGACTTATTGGTGAAGAATACAATGAAGTTAGGGGGGTCCTTATAATAGATTTCAAAAGATGAGGGGCTATTTTAAAGAAAAATAGTCAGACTGGACTAAAATGCAAACTAGGTCAAGATGATATCTGATTGGGAATAAATTTTTGTACAAACCTAATGTAGACTCAAGGAATCTGATGGTGAAGTTGGATTTTGGTTTGACCAAGTTTAACTAGGTAATTTATGTAGAAACCCAAATTAAGGCAACTTCTTGTCTGAGACTATTTTAGATCAAAATGGGTTCCAATGGTCAAATCAAGGATACCAAATCATATGGAATATTTTTCTATGATTTTTAGAAGGTTTAGGTAAATTTTACCCTAACAAGAACCTCTGTTAATTAAGCGGGTCTGAAATTAGCATTTCGGGTGTCCGTTAATTCTCGAAATGTGTGAAAACCCATTTCTGTCTGCATGAACCCTATTGTTAGTCATTAATGCTCATTTGACCTTCATTTCACCCCTGGGAAACCCCATGATTGTTCTACATTTATGATCTTCTGTTAAAATTGCATATTATCCCTAATTTAATGCATTCTTCTTAAAAAGGATATGCAATGAATTATGACTCTCTGGCGGTTATGTAGAAGCAGTTGTCAATTGATTCTGACTTATTAAAGCTAGTTATGGCTGATGATGACGTTATCATGAACCGGGATGATGATTTTTCCCTTTAAGCACTTGTCAGCTACAAGGAAAGGCTGCTGATCATGTCATTTGTGACAAGGATTCGATCCTATACTACTACTGCCTCCTCCTTGACCTTCTTCTACAAGGTAAGGGCATCATCAACTTGGCAAAACAACTCAGGACCCTCTGCCAGAGCTACCTCATCCCAACTTGTCACCTGCTCCACGACAAAGCATTAGAACTGATCAAACGATCCCTGAACAGTGTGTAGAGAGACATGGCTCTCGTAAATAACATCTTTCCCAATGGTGTCTACCTACAGAGGTCAGGAATTCAAACAGTTAGAGAACTATACTAGACACAAAGTTGTATTCTTAAATTGAGAGACTTACTACACGGAGGCAGAGGTGGTGGAGATTCTACATGTTGGAAGGGCATGCAGCAGGCATGTCTAATCTGGCACTGAACTTAGCAATCATAGCACTGATTATTCCATTTTTAATTTAACCCACAAAAGCCATCTAATGAGACTTCATAGTTTGTTTGGTTTGCACCTCAGTCTTACTTTTGCTTAGGATCTCTGGCTTAGTGAGGGAGGTGGTGGAAGTGAGGATAGACATCTAAAAAAACTTTCCTTTCTCCTACCTCCTCTCCCATTTCATCTCTTTCGGAGGCAGATAGTTCTGCCCCTCCAACTCCATGACCGATGTGACAGTAGGTTGCTGGGGCTTACGGCGAAGAGGTTGTTCCTACAACTGCTCTTCCTCCTCCTTCAATGGTGTCCCTTCAATTGACTCAACAGTTGGAGGCAAGATTCAGGATGCGTTGCCCAATTACACTTCGGTGCTACTTCATAGTTGTTGAAGTTCCCCTCCTATGCGAGGGGGCTCATCAGACTAACCTTTAGATCCTGACCAGCTACGTCCTCGCTCAGTTGGAGGGGCCTATGTAGTTTGCTTTGGGATAGCCCCTTCAATAGTTAGACGCAAGGAAGCCTCCATCTGTGATAATGCCCAAGCTGGTGATGGAGAACTTCGCCTAGAAGCGTCCCTAAAAGAGCTTAAGGGCATTACCATAGTCCTGTGAGAAGGCTACGTGGTTCTGAACTTCATCTTCTTCCTGGGATGATCAGTCAGTTGATATGGCTACTCCTCCTGCTAAGCCTTCCCCTTATCCCCCTAGCTCTCCACTTGAGGGGCCTAAGGGGGTGATTGCACAGCAATCATGGGTCCTAATCAATCTAAATAATGTCTGAACCTAGCTTAATTTGTGGATATTGCACTTATATCTTACATATCATGCATTGCATCAGTCTATTTAGAATAAGATGAGATGTCCTGCTATTTAATGATTTTTATTACTATTTGCAGGTAATAAAGTGATCCAGGATGAAGAAGATAGTGGAATAAAGCAATAAAGGAAGAAGAAGACTGATCCAAATAAGAGGAGTAAGGAGGATAGCCTTATCCCTACCCTTAGAAACCTTAGGACAACCTTCCCAAATCCAAAACCACCTCCATTAGGACACCTTAGCCTCAAAATCCAAACATGGATATCACTATCCATGTTCTTATCCACCCTATCCCTCTCCCAAACACTTAGGAACCAAAACCCACCTTAGAAAACCTAAAACCCACTCTCCAGCACCTTTTAAGACATCCAAACATCTGGATGAAGGTTTGATTTCTGTAGAATAACAATCCAGGAAGGCAGAACTCATACTGACATAGAATTAGACGTCTAATTTAATGTCCAGACGTCCAATTTTGTAATATAAGACATCTGACCACTATTTTGAACGTCTGATACTGCTCTCTAGTTCCTAATTTTGGTGTTAGAAGCCCTAGCTTACCTAATGAGTAGCTACTCATCATAGCTAAAAAGCTAAAGTTAAGCTAGAAACTGGGTTAAATAATATCAAATTAACACATAAAAAGGGTTAAGTGTGGGAATCAAAGAAAAAGACCTAAAACCTTAATTCTATGTTAAAATTGCATAATTAGGTCATAAAATGAGATATTGTTGAGAAAAAGGTCAAATGGTGATCCAAGTGTAAATTGAACACACAAACAAGTTTAAAAGTTCAAATCAAAAGTATAATTAACTTCTTAAATGTTCAATTAAGCTTATATAAAAACTTGAAAGCATTTGGACATCATGAAGGCCCTGATATCAAAGATTTACATTTAGGTCCTTCATGCATCACATTTCCTTCATTAGAAATCCTCCTAGGACCTATTTGTAACACGTAGGGAACTCTTTGTAAGCCCTTAAGGACCACTCCGTAACCATTCTCTATCACTTATGGGTCTGTCTATAATTGTTCTACCCCTTCGCTGAGGGGTGTGTCCTGCAGTTTCACCAACACAAGCCTGCAGCTCGCGTGCACTATTCACGTGAAGAACACGGGCCTTCTGGACCATTGATCTCTAATCTAGATTTATCTGTGGCTCTCCTTAATTCAAACCTTCGTGCGAGTCGGTGCGTGTGGTCACCACTACCCTCAGATCCCATCTAACAGTTAGTTTTTTATTTGACAACCCGCGCACTCTTTCCTCTCATCCTCACCACCGGTGCCCTCATTGCTTAACCAAACTCGCGTAGTGCCCTGATTCTCTATGTAGGCTACTTAAGCACCTCAATGGTCGCGTGCGCAAGGGATCGCTCTCTCCTACTTTCTTAGCGATCATTCCTCCACTCCAGTTCCCCCTCCTCACCAAATCTCTGATTTCACAGCCACCGGCTGTGAAATCCTCGACTTCTGTCCGACTCTCCTCGTGGCTAAGGACCACATAGCACCTGAGGATGACTATGAAGTCTCACTAGTAGGCTTTTCACTCCGCTAGAGCTCACCTCCCTCCCTTCTTCCTCCTTAGCCACCGGCTAAGGACCCATAGGTCCCATTCTTCCTGTTAGAATAGTTTTAATGTTTTCTAAATTTGCTATAGCATTAGATAGATAAATTAGAATAGATTAGAGTAGAATTAGATGTAGAAATAGTAGTCAATTTTCTGTTCTGACTAGCTTAGAATTAGGAGTAGTTTTAGCATAGCAACGTTTCCCCCTCACCTCCTCTTATCATCTCATATCAGAGGGGAAGAAATTCACCTAACCACTGTTCATTTTGTTCTTTCTCTCCATGCTTCCATTTCATTTCTGATTCCCTCAATTTTTCTCGCAATCCACCCACTCATTAGACCTAATTTCAGATCTGATTGGTTTCTAACCTCAGATCTGAAATTAGCGTCAAAATTCATTTTAAGGGGCTTCCCATTCATCCCATGTTTTGTCACAAAAAAGCCCCTGACTGAGCTTAAATTGGAACCAGATTGCCATATTTTTTTATAAATTTAGATTTATATGAGCTTTGAATTCTTTGATCTAGCAAACTGAGTTATTGTTTATTTGATTCATTGTTTGGCTAAGAATCTAAGGTGATTCTGAAGTTAGAATTCACCTCAGATGAGCCATAATCTGATTTGGATTTTCATTAGGATTTCAATGCTTTGAATGCATGATAGAGCTAAGGAAAATCACTTTGGTGATTTGAGGTTCTATCTTGTATTCATGAGTTGTTTGCTAATAGAATTCTGATTTTCAACCTAAGGAGTTCTCAATACTCCTTAAGGTTTCAGATATCTGGGATTTAAGTTTATATTTTAAATAGACTGATCTAACTCCTACATGCTGTCTATAGCATTAGAAAGAGCTAGATCAGATCTCTTTCAGCCTTGATTGATGAGATTTTATTGACAAGGGATCTTGAGTCTGATTTGTATTCATGAGTGATTTTTATGAGAATTTAAACCCTTGTCAGAGTTTGTCTTTAGAGAGATTTCTACTTTTGTTTTTAAATCCCAGACTTATAGCAAACTACTACAGAAGCAGCTACATTCCCCTCCTTAATTCCATCCAAGTGCTCCCTAGATTAACTCTTTTAAATCCCTGACCAGGTTGTCCATAATCTGATCTGGGATATAAAGGGTTAAATCAGGAGATACATGTTGGAATTAACCCCTTTTTCCTACTGCAAACCTATTCCTCTTTAGATGAGTTAACTGTAGCAGTAGTTAAGACGTCTGAAGAAGGATTTGGTTTGATGATTGGGTCCAGTTCAGCAGCTTCTACTGATACCTACTGCTGCAGTTGTTGTTAGCTTGTTTCTACTGTTTCGGCAAAAGGTCTATGTATAAATAAACCTTATGGACAATAGCTTAGGTTTTGAATAGCTACCTGATGTATAATGTTGTGTTTAACTTGTATACAAGCTTTCCTATATAGCTATTGAGTTTTGACATCCTTTGAATGCTTGTACTTTTACTTTTAAATCTTTTGTCAGCTAGATTATAAAACCTAATTTCCATAAACTCAATTAACTGAAATCCATGTTGATTTGTGTGCTAAACTGTTTGTATCTTGTCCAAACATTATGTTGAGACTATTGAGGCAATTGACTGCCTTTTAGACCCCCTTAAGTTTCGTCCTAAGCCTTTAGGACTAATTAGAAACCATTTGAAAGGCTTAGGATGAGTAAGATTTAGAATTCAATAAAAATTAGAAAAAAAAATTTAAAAATAAAATAAACCTGTCTGATTTTAGATTAAGTATTTCTTTAAATGTATATCAAGTTTCATGGTAACCTGAACCCCTTACTAGGTAGAATTTACCAGTCAACGATTCTGTATACCATGAAACTTAATAAAATGAACTAAACTTGAAAAGTGCAAAAACATTTCTTTCTCCTCATCTATTTCCTTCCTTCTTATCTCCTACCTCAAACACATATATAAAAACCACAAAAAGTGAAAAAACTCTAAAAATACTAAAAATCCCTTATATAATATGTATATAAGTATATATTTAAGATTAAATCCCTTATAATTAATTTATTAAGTTAATAGTTAAGTTATTAGATTAAATTAAAATAAATTAGTAGATTAAGTTAAAACCAAGTTAATCTATACTGTACATTTACACTAATGTATTTTAAGTTAAGTTAATTTAAGTCATTTATAATGTATAATACTATGTAAACTGAATTTAAATGTAAAACAGTATGAAATTAAATCATTTAAATGTAAATAAAATAGAAATAAAGCTTGTAAAATACAATAAAAATATATATTAAATACTTTAATATATTTATTAACTCTGTATAAGGTCAATTAGACCATATATTAACTAATTTATATATGATTAAGGAATAAAACCTAAAATTCTATTTGTATAAATTGTATACTTTATTGAATTTATTTATACAGTAAATATAATTAAAAATCTAAATGAATTGTACAATCAAGAAGTACTATGTAAATACTTTCTTATCCCATAATTTATTTTTATTTTATAATAAATTATGGCCATCGAATTGAAGGCCAAAATCGCAAATTTGTGCATAGCCGCTGGATTTCCAACGCTGTGCAGGCGCTAAAATAGTGCCACATCATTTGCTGAGAAGCGCCCTCAGCTCTTTATATTGTTTTTGTTGCTTTAGACGATCAGTCGTCACAGGTGTCGGGCGCCCGAACAACCAAACATCTTACCATCTTATTGAGTATACTGAGCATTTCTGAGCTTTGTGTGTGGGCCAGGGGCCGGTGTGTGCTGTGCGAGGGCTTGGTTAAGTCCAAATCTGTGCCAGAAACATACTTAAGTGACCTAATTAAGAAATTAGGGTGCGCTTAGTAGAGGTCTGGTCCCACCCGGTCGTCGGATACTGTGTATCCCTCAAAAGACGTGCCCGCAAATTAAACAAATTTTTGTTAAGGACCCTAATGACTCTTTAAACATAGAGAAGTGGAGAGTAAGCTAAAGAACACTTAAGTGTTAGTCGTAGAGAAAGTTAAGAGAAGAAGAAGAACATAGAAGAGATTTGAGAAGTTAAAGAAGGAAATATGTGTATGTATAATATACAGCGTATATCCGTATGGATAGTATATGTAAATAAATAAGTATAAGGTAAATAATAAGTATATGTATAAGTAGTATAGCTTTAGATATATGTATATATGTAACTTGATATTTTTACTGACAGAATAAAATGTCATTAAAGGTGAAATAAATGTCGCTTTAGACCCTAGTTTCTACTTTAGAGTTTGTATATAGTTTTTTGGGGTCCAGCGACATTTATATCTGTCACTGTAGCTACTATATATGTTACTGTATACGTTAGTATATTAAGTTAAGTAAATATGGTATGTATTATTAGTTAGTATTGTATATATATGTAGGTATTAGCAATATAACTTATAAGTAGATAATATAGAGTATGTGTATGAAGTGTTTGATGCTTGTTTGTAATTAGTATTTGTAAGCATTTTAATTGATCCTTTTTGTACATAATTAAACCATGCATTCATTCATTCTTTATTGGACATAAAACTTCTCTTTTTGGAATTAAAGAATAATCTTGGACTTAGAGAGCGATATATATCAATAACTGCCTCCCAATGAACGACCTGGAATAAACCAGTAAAAATTAGGTAATTAAATAAAATTGACGCGATAACGGTTTGCATTTGCGACACATATTACAACAACAACGATGATTTTTTATACGAACCGTGGTCGAGTGCTTCATTGCCTATTTTGACCTAAGAATCCCACAAGACACCCTAAGAAACCTAATTAGAGACCTCCTAAGCCTAGTCCACTATCCATAGACCTACTTATCATATCCCTAACCCAATTTAACCATCCCATACCTAATTGGGTGCATCGACAATTGATTGGGTGCACCCGAGCCCAATTAGATCCACCCAGGATCTAATTGACTCATACCTATTAGGGTTACCCTAGCCTAATCAGATGCACACATCCAATTAGACTTGACTTAGACCTAATTAGGTTCACTCCTATCCAATTAGACTTTCCTAAGCCTAATTAAGTCCATACCCACCTAATCTAGATTGACCCAACCTATTTAGCACTTAATCCTACCAAAACCCACAACCTAGCTCTATGAAAAACACACACCCACACACACACACACACACACACACCTTCCTATTCTACCCCTACCAAACCCACGCACACTCTCTTGGAAACCCTAAAACTTGTGTCAAACCAAGATCCTAAAAAGGTGGCATTGGCTATTTTTAGGGCCACCAAAAGTGGCAACCAAATGGATCCTTCCCATAAGGACAAAGAGAGCCACGAAATTGCAAACCATTTCCATTCACTCTCTTCCTCTCCCAACTTGCGACCACACCTCCTCTTCTTCCTCTCAAGACCGTCCTTCTCCTCCAAGGCTCCCTCCATGGATGGCTAGGAAGAAGCTTTCCTCTAAGCTTCTTCAAGGGTGGCAAGAAGAAGAGCATAAGGATGCAACACCTTCTCCTTTCTTCTTGTGGGCGTGCCCTCTTCTTCCACCATAAAAGATCCACGCCCCCATTTTCTTTTCCACTTAGACGGCCATAGAGGAGACCATCTTCAAGGTCTTCTCAAGGACGGCCATTGGTAGAGAAAGGGTGCAACATCCTCCTCTCTCCACTTGGGTGCACACACCCATGCTCCTCTCTTTAGTGGATGGCCAAGAAGGCTTCTCCTTAGTCTCTCTTGGTTGATTCCTTTCTTTAGTTTAGCTTTATTTCCATGTATCCAGATTTTATAGTGACTTAATTTTTGATGCATGATCTCTTGTCTAATGGTTTTATATGCATCCTGTTATCTTCACGGCTTACAACTTTGATGCATGCTTATTAGTGTACTTAGGAGCATCCCATATAGGTTTGTCACACCATGCACAGCCACCATGGCCCCACTTAGATGCACGTAGTCACTTAGGTTTTAGCTAGCATGTCTAGATCTAAGTTTCATTTTCTGTCTTAAAATAAAAATCAAAAAACACAAAAAAAGACAAAATTAGAAGGTTAGGTTAGATTTAGGTTAGAAAAGACGATTCAAATCTTAACTTGTTTTTGTGCCTCCCAGAGACGAACGACCAGGTCTCAAATTCTAAAAAGAAAAGAAATCTACGTGAGTTTCGTAATCAATTAAATATTTTAATCAAGAGTTTAGCAAGACTATATTATGATTTCTGACAATTTCAAAATGCGCGAAAACAGACTTTTTACGAGGACGCTCTTCTTACAGCTTGGACCCCTTCTCTAATTGAGAAGAATGCTCCTACATTTCCCTCATACCCTCGCATTGGCACTTTGCCTACAAGGCATGCTCTCCCCTCATGTATCCCTTCCCTTTAGCCCTTTCGAGTAGCCACCAACATAAGTAGAGCTCCCTTCGCCATGGCCCCGACTCTTGGAGGGCTCTAGTTTCGAGAATGAATGGAAAACTATGACAAACAAAAATAAGTCAAATTAGAAGACATGATGGAAAGATACAATCTACCCCTACTTACTTCGCGATGGGTAAGAATCTGTCACCTACGACAAGACCTTCCAAAGCTCCTTCCAATTAAGGTTTTCCCAAGAGATTTCTGATGGGAACACCATCATAGGCCCTAACTAGCCCATTTTAGTCTGGAATAAAAGATAAAAGCTCCTACATATTCATTTGAGGGTTATATCTCCACCATATTGTGTTTTGAGAAGAGAACAAGAACCAGGGTTAATTCTATAAATTTAACAACATATCCTAAACACGGAATAACCAAGAGGTTGGCTAGGGGTGAATTAAAGTTCAAAAGAGCACTAAAGTCAAATAAGTGGGTTCATGTAGACAGAAACGAGTTTTCATACATTTCGAGAATTAATAGTAGCCCAAAACCCTAATTTCAAATCTACTTAAATAACAGAGGTTCTAGTCAGGATAAATTCCATCTAAACCTTCTAAAATTCATATAAAAATATTCTATAAGGTTTGGTACCCTTGATTTGACCATTAGAACCCATTTTGAAATAAAATAGAGTCTCAGACAGAAAGTTGCCCTAATTTGGATTTCTACGTAAATTTCTTAGTCAAACTTGGTCAAAAAAAAATTCAACTTCACCATCAGATTTGTTGGGTCAAAATTATGTTTGTACTAAAATTTAGGCCCAATCAGAGTCCATCTTGGCCTAATTTGCATTTTGGTCCAGCCTGACTCTTTCTCTCTCATTCATACCCCCAACTTCTGAAATCTTTACAAAAAGCCCCCTAACTTCTCTTCATTTTCTTCAAATGGGTTCGAGCTTTTCAAGCTTGTTTCCAAGCTTAAGAGCTTTCCCAAGCTCTATAAAAGCCCCTGGGACTTCTAACCGTGCTCCTTAGCAAGTTTTGGTTAGAGAAACTCCTCTCTCTTCCCTCTCCGGCCACCTCTGCACCTTGCTCCGGAGACCCCTCTCTACTCTCCTCTTCCGATCGTCTAACCATCAAATTGGACGGCCCATGACGAGTAGATTTTCGCTTTTGAAAATGATGATTAAGATGATTTGTTGTTGTATTTCTAAGTGGTGGAAAATTGACTAATCCAAACAATTAAAATAAAATTAACCACTCACAGGTCGTATCCACATGGAGGCAAAGCCTATTTCAAACTCTCAAAATGAGAGAAATGATGTTCACTAAGATTCTCCCCAACTAATGAGTCCAAAATTCACTTTAAATCAAGATAACAATGAGAAGATATGCTAAAATTGCATTTGTGTGAAAGTGGAGGGGTATTCAATCAAAGTAGCCATAATATAATATTAATTAAATTAAAAAAATGAAGTTTGGCAATGGCACTCCACCGTAAATTTTAATTGAAACAAAAATAGGGGATTTCATGGAGAGGCTTATGCTCACGCAAGGAAGCCTTACTAGCCGTGAGGTTCATGGTGGAGGATAAGTCGGTCGAGGGCTTCTCAATGACGATCGCGGCGTGGTGAATGGTGGCCGACGGTGGTTGGAGTTGTCGCCGGCGAGGAGGAAGCCATCGGTGGTGGCGAGTGTGTGTTGACTGCTGGAGGGCTTGCCGCAGGCGTGGGCGAGTTCCTGAGGGCGAGGCAAGGTCGATAACATCGACGGAATGGAGTTTCGTGGCTGAACGAGGCAGCTACATGTGGAGATGGACAACTGGTGTTGGGTTCTTCTTGGAGAAGAATAGTACGGAGGAGCGCACACTGGAGGTGGCTGTAGCGTGCACAAAGATGGCGACGATGGCAACGAGGAGGCATGCGTGGTGTGCACAATCTGGAGGCGAGGAGGAGATCAGTGCGTGTAACGAACGCGTGCCCCAGACGTCTTTTAAGACGTCTGGGAGGTGGCCCAGACGTCGTACCAGACGTCTGGGATCGTTTCCAGACGTCTGGAAATCCGTTATCTTCCACACGCGCGGGTCGTCTGCGCGCCTGAGCGCGCAGACCCGCATATTCGTTTATTCCCCGCGACTGCAGACGCCCTGCCGCGTCCTCTCTCCTCCTCGCACGGCCTTAAAAGGCCACGCCTCCCCTCACTTCCGTCACCACCGTCTTCTCCCTCTTCTCCTTCAGCCAGTGAGCGTGAGCACGAGCGCGAGGGCGGCAGCGGCGGCCGCAGTGAGCGCGGAGGTGGTGCTGCATGCGAGAGCGGAGCTCTACCGTGAGGGCGAGCTCGCTGGGGCTGCTAGGGCCGGCCGGCGGAGGGCGCAGGGGGCCCGGAGCAACGCGGAGGAGGGACTGCTGCGGTCTGAGCAGTAGGCGCGCGAGGTGCGACGCGGGCGGCGTCGCGAGTGGAGGCCTAGTGGCACCCTGATTCTGGAAAAATTTCTAGAATTAGACGTCTGGGTTGATAGCCAGACAGCGAGGGCGACGTCTGGAAGACCATCCAGACGTCTGAAAGGTGAGTTTTCCATCTCCTTCTTCCTTCCTGTCGACTGACCGTACTGAGTGAGGGAGATGGGTGTACGCAGGCTCGGTGATTCTCCTTCCATTGCGAATCAGACGTCTGGCAGTAGTACCAGACGGCGGAAGCGACCTCCAGACGTCCGGGGTGACCATCGGACGTCTGTGAGCTAGGCCAGACGTCCCCGCAGACTTCTGGACGTCTGGGAAACCACGCTGAACAAGGTAATTCTCTGATCCACTTTTTAAGACGTCTGGAAGAAGTTCCAGACGTCTGATTTTGCACAGTGTCGTCGTTTTGACCTGTTTAGGGCCCGTTCGGGTTCCGTTTTCCGCGATTCAAGTTGCGTTCTTTTCAGAATTAATTCCTCTACCCGTCTACAGTAGCTATACACTGTTTTGAGATACTCCTTGTATTTGATCCTTGTGATAGGACCCCATTCTGTTGCAGTCTCGGGGGTCGCGGAGGCACGCCGGATTCCCGACCACGCCCCCATTTCTCCCATTGTACCTGGTAGAGTGGCTTTAAGTTATTAATAAAATCTGTTAAATTATGGAACCATAAATAGAACCTAGGACATTGCATGAATCCTAGGAATGAGAAATAGATGGAATGATAGCTCCTAGGTGTTGCATGAATCCTAGGGCTGGAAAACTAGATTGTATGATATATCCTAGGATATGGCATGAATCCTAGGATGGGAAAACTAGTGGAATGTTTAATACTGCAGTCCTGGAAAATGGAAAGAGATACAAAGCTACCTGTAATTTGAATTAACAGCTGCCTGTTGTGAATAAATAACGTGGTTGAGAACATGGATTGTAAGAATGTGAAACTGGAAAGAGAAACCTGGATGTTTGAGTAAAAAGGATGGAACCCTACGGGGAAGTAGGAGTAGAGCTCCTGGAAAGTGAATGGAATAGTATTGGGGAAGTGAGCTGGCCCTTGAGTACGGAGTACCAAGGAGAGCGACTGTCCTTCTGTTTAGTGCAGAGCGGAGCTAGCCGCCCCAGGGACCCGGGGTTAGGACTGGCTACTCTGTACCGACTTGCTGGCCCTCGCGTATGTAGTACCGAGGAGAGCTACTAGTGTAGGGAGGTACTAGCTACCCCACGGGCCCCGGGGTTCTGCTAGCCTCCCACACCGACTTGTTAGGCCCGCTGGGGCAAACCAGGGTAGTCAGGCGAGGGTGCGCGGACTGTGGAGGGGCAAGGTCCCGATTTGGTTACTGTGGAGGGGTTGGACCCCTGTTACTGAGAGGGCTCTGCCCTGGACTGGTTCCGTGCTGTGCTTTGGGAGCACCCGTTAACGGAAACGACTGACCGCGTGCCAGTACGGGTTAGCTACCTGTGCGTTTATCACGCGTGCCGTTGTCACCGTTACGTCTGTCAGTGACCTTGGGGTGGTTGACTGAGTGTAGGATCACCACGGGGGACTCTCCCGGCCAGGAGAGCACCACGTGCTACTTCTAGTTTTTGGAAAAGACTGCAATCAAGATCGTTCCCACGAGGAACATTCGAGATCAAGAAAAAGATCTTGGGAATAAATGAAATAGTGAGACAATTGAAAGATGTGAATAAAGAAAGTAATCGAACATAACAGCTACTGTACACTCTACTGTTGTCTTTAGTTAGTTGCCACTCTACTCAGCGTTTTGCTGACGTGTTACACTCGTTACCTTTTTCAGGACCAGGTGTTGAGCAGCCAAGGTCAGCGGCTGCAGAGGACGCTGGGCCGAGTAGGGTCCAGTAGAGTTACCACTATTTCTTGTACCTCTTTTTGTTCCGTTATAGTGAGTAGTTCTTGTTTCCGCTGTACTTTTCTTTACCTGCAGTTCATATTTAGTTATGAATGTTGTTCTACTGTTGTGGTGGTATATACTGTAGTAGTTTCTTTCCTTGCTGCTGTATTTTCTTACTGTTAGTTATATTCATGTTGAATGTGATTTATTTTACTGCTCTTTTGGTTACTTCCTCGTTGGACGACTAGGTCTTGGGATTAGTTGAGTCGGTCCGGTTCTCGTGTCTCGTAGGGGCTCGGGAACTGGGTCGTTACAGTGTGCGTGGGTGTGCGTGGAGCGTGAGAGGCACGAAGCTGAGGGTGATGGTTGTGCGAGGAGGCGTGCGAGGAGATGCTGGTGGAGCACAGCAGCTACGCGCGAGCGAGAAGGCTACGGGTGTGCTGCTGGCCGTGTGCAAGGGATGCGCGTAGGCAAGAAGGAGGGAAGTGGCGCACTGTTGGTGATGGTGGTGATGGGTTTCAATAAAGTGGAGGAGAAACAAAGGAAGAAGAAACAAAGAGGAAGAAGATACTGTTAGGAGATCAGATGTCTGGGAACATTCCGAGATGTCTTAAATGTGTGGAGGTTGGCTGCTGGTGCGTGGCTGTGGTGGCAGTGACGATGATAGTGGTGAGGAATGATAACTATGTGGCCTTCAGGCACACGCTCACAGTAAGCTACACAAGCCACTGATGGCAAGGTGGTCTGTCACCCCGCCTACCCGCAGTGGTGTGTACTTATACACACAGTTGAGGCCGATGGTGATGAGCGAAGGAGAGTTAAACTCTCTGCGCAGTAGTGAAGTGGGGTGAAGGCTTGCTGAGCTAAGTCGCTGGAGATCTCTTCTTATGCAGCAAGAAGGTGGAGAGGGAGATGGAGGGTCACACGAAGACCATCAATGCAAGATCTGCATTCATGGCTCGACAATGAAGGTGGTGCTGCAACTGTTGGAGGAAGAAAAGTTAATAAAATATAATAATAAATCAAGAGTTATTTATCTATAACATTTTAGAAGAAATGTTAAATCAAACACTATATGTAATGCAACCTATTTCAATGCATGATATTCTAAATAAATTCTAAATGATATTATCAATGCATGTAATGTATGAAATGCCTGAAATAGGTAATTTTATGTTATCCTATTTACATATTAATATATGCTATATAAATGTACATGTTAACATAATGTCTAGGCATTAAAATGCATAAATAGCCCACAAATATGGGCTCATCAAATGCCCCTATGCCTAGTTTTTGCTAGTCCTTAGCAAATTCATGCAATATCTCAGCTCTCAAAGTGGACTAGCCAACCCAATCGATCTTCCTTTAGAAACCTGTTAAGTATAGACTTTAGACCTAAAGTTCCCAAGTAATTGCTAAGTTACAAACTAGGTCGGTTAAAGACGAGTTGTAGGCACAAGTTTCCTCAATTTCTAGCTCTACCCTAGGGTTTATTGGTCCCAGAGATTAAAGCATCCGTGCATGTGCAATGGTCTGATTTATTTAAGGTTGGTATGATTGCCAACCTAGAAAGAGGATTTTTTTTTCATATATATATTTTTGTTTGATTCCTCTGAGTTTATCCTTGGATCAGCTATCAACACGGTTTGTGTCGGATTCATTGTCTCCATCACCGTACCTCGATGGGTGCCTGGCTTTCGATGATTCGAGATATCACCACCCACAGCGACCCCAAGAACTCCTGGCAATCGACACTTCGAGATAATATCGCCCATGGATTTCTTAAGCGAATTCAGGCCTGTGACAATCGGCACTTCGAGATAGGGCCGCCCATGGTACCTGAACCGCACAATGCGTTTACATGCCCCCAGTAGAGTGGACATCCTGAGAGACAAGCACTGAAAAGGTGACATGTTATCATCGCATCCTCAAGGTGAGTATATACTCCACCTCTCCTGCGGCAGGAACTCTTCCAATCAAATTATGTTTTCAAGCTTCTCCTAAGTCAAAACTAAGAGAACCAAATTTTCTTCAAGAAATGAATTAGGGTGATCATTATTTACACAAGACTAAGTGTGTGTGAAATGTGGATGCTTAGGTTACAAGGACCCGTAAACCAAAAGGTAGAAAAAGATACCAAGTATTACCCAGCCTTTAACTCAATCTGTAGCATTCCTTCCTCAACCTCTTCAGGAATGGTCCGCAACTTAACTCCTACTTGAATTTTTAAGTCCACAAAGGACCCAAAAGGTCTAATGTTAGTAATTCAACTTAGCTTTTAAAGTCAGACACCTGGAGTCAACATAGTCTAACATAAAGTTCTAGTCTGCCCTAAGAATGCCGGGCCCAGCCAGTGAAGCTCAATAATGCAAAATGTTTTTCATTTTTCTTTTTAACAATGCAAATGTATGCAATGTAGAATGTTTTAACTAAATGCATGAATGCACTATGTATAAATGCTATGTACATCCCCAAGTACACCCCCCCATGCCTAAAGTCTGCAACATCCCCATTACATAGAAGGATTATGCCTGGGTCAGAGTTGGGCTGCTATTATTTTGTTGGCAGCCGAGTAGCCAATTAATCTGCAAATCTGGTTCAACGATCACAGAAATAGGCCCTAAAAATGAGCAAACGTAATTCTCGCCTAGAAAATAGGTAACCTAGGATGTTGGCGAGCTGATGATGAATCTCGATAGCAAATGCTCGCCCAACCATGATGGGCATGAAATCTTCCCAGGTCACCGAAGGAGGTTCTAATGGATAGACTGGAATAGTAGCCTCTAAAGGTGTAGGAGGATGACAAGGATCCTACAAAAGAAATGGGGAAGGAATAGTATAAAGATATGCTCCCAAGGTGATGGACTGACCATAGAAAGCATCAATCCATACCCGGTACCCCATTACAAGAGATATTGGTTTGCTAAGCTCCACAGTCAGAACAAAAGTGAGCAATTTCCTAATCCAAGGATTTTCTAGGGTGTCCAAGTTTTGAGGTTGCAGGATGGCCATAAGATCTAGGTTGGATTTAATCGGCTCGGTGTCCATCCCTAACATCCGTCCTAATTCCTCAATCGCATCCCTAGCATCCCTTGTACTATCACTTGTATCTTCCAACTCTTCATTAGTGATCAGTTCAATGCATTTCACCTTCAGACATAGGCAAATCAGAGGGTAACTCCCAATTGTATGAAGGTAGGTTAGAAGCAACAGATCTAGGGATTATTCTATCAATGTCATCTTCGGGTTCTTGTTCTTTACTAAAATCCTCCTCAGTGTCTATATGTGAATCCACATAAATCTCAAAAGTTGCTTCCACATTTTCCATTATTTGATCTTGAAGAGGGATATCGTTAATAGGAGCATGGAGGAAACCTAAGTTGATCAAATCTATGACATCCTCGGAGCCTAATTCTTCAAATAAGACATAACCACCCTTAGTGTCACTCCAAATCCTGAATGTAGGTTTCTCACATAATTCATCCTCCTCAATAGTCAATTCATAATCTATTGGAGGTCTAGAATCATTAAAACTCTCTGCAAATCCCCTAGGGCACTCTATCTGGGGCAAATGGTTCGCTCTAGTAACATCAGACTCCTCAGATAAGTGAATTTCAAGGTCAGGTTCCCTAAGGGTGGGTTTGAGTTCCATCTTGTGATCATCATCAGAAGGAAGGTTGGGATTAAGAACTTGGCCTCGACCCAAATCATCAAATGTCAGAAAAGTGCTATCATCTGGGTCAAGGTCTTCTAAAGGTACCATTTTTTGCTTCGTTTGACTCCAATATAATTCAGGTGGATACTCAACCTGATCATCATCTTCCTCTGGTGGCCACTTTCCAAAATCAGAATCAAGGGTGTAACACAGGTGGCCAAATTCATGTTGCCTAGGAGTACTAGTCCAACCCTGGAAATTAGTGTGATGAATGGTGAGTGGGTTGGGTGTATCAATCATGGGAGGGATATTAGACAAGGTAAATCCCACTTTTAGGTTCTGCTCACTGAATTGGGGCTTAATCAAACCAATACTCCTATAGTAGGAGTAAAAAGGATCCCACTGGTTGTCATTTTGTCCATCAAAAGATGGACCATCTCAGAGTTTGGGATCAAAGATTGCAGAGTGGGGGTAAGGGTGTGGGCAAGAGGTGAAAGGGAGGTGATCAAATTGGTCCATTCTAACTCACACCACAGTTAGATTTCCCCAAGAAAACACAATTCAAAAGGACTTTTCAGGTCTTTCCCAATTTAGGCATTTGGTTTTAAGTCAGATTGTAGGTGACAATACAATTTGATTAATCAATTTACGTGCCTATTGTCGACCTACGGAATGCCTAAAAAGACCTAGTTGGAACTTAGGTGCTCTTCCCTAAAGTTCAAATAGTAAAGTACTTCAGGAATGGAAGATCGAGGGATGCAAGTAGGCCTAAACCTTCCTTTGAAGCTGCGTTTTCGCGGTGCTTCTTAACTACCCTCAAAACTTCGTGATAGGGTATCCCCCTCCTTGGACTTACAAAACCTTTGATCTTGAGTTTCAAGCACTTCAAAACCAATGGTAGGAGGGTTCTTTCCTAGTAGTTCAAAAACCTAGGAGTGTCTCAATGCGTGCTTTGGTGCAAAGATCAAACAAGTATGCATACACAATCAAAGATTTTGAGTTTGAACTTTGAATCGCATGCCAAGTTTCAAAATCAAGTCCTTGGTTTTCAAATGTTCCTCCTTTAATTAGTTTTTTTTTCAAAAAAATGTGACCACTTGTTAATTCTTTCAAAACAATATAGGTGGTCTTGTCTTAAGTCCAAAATGCAATGCGTGATCAAGATATGGATGCAAAGAAAGAGGATACATACCTTGCTTCCAGCAATCAGGTATGCGAGAATGCACGCAATGCAGAAAATAAATCTAGAGGCTACTCATACAAACCTAAATGGTTCGTCCTAAGGGCAGGCAGCTTCTAGCATGCAGCTCGTGTTTTATTTTTTTTAGCTACTTATGCACAAATAAAGTCAATCCACAAAAGAGAAGAAAAACCTAAGTCTAAATAAATGGGAATAGGCTCCCTAAAAATTATTGCCCAACACAGGCCTAAAACAAAATTGGGGAACAAACCCCTAAAAATGTACCCCAGAATAAGGGTTTTCCAAATGAATGTACTAAAATAAAGAGAAGAAAGAAAAATAAAAACTATCTACAGCTAAATGGATGAGATGAAGATGTGGTCCTCTAGATATCTCCTCCAGCAATGGAAACAAGGTCCACCAAGGAGGTGCTTAGGCAAGCGTGATACTCCTTCTCCCAGTGTTGCAACTCCACCGACGATGTCAAGGATCGCCTAATCTTTGAAGCAGGTGTGACAAGACGTCTCCAAATACGCATACCTCACACCAAATAGATAATCAAATTGAAATATGCCCCAAATAAAATGTGAACAAATAATTAAATAAATGCGAGTCTAACAGGCTCATTGCCTCCTCGGCAACGACGCCACTTGATGAGTTGATTTCCGCTTTCGAAAATGATGATTAAGATGATTTGTCATTGTATTTCTACGTGGTGGAAAATCGGCTAATCAAAACAATTAAAATGAAATTAACCACTCACAGAGAGCGGGTTGTATCCATAGGGAGGCAGAGCCTATTTCAAACTCTCAAAATGAGAGAAATGATGTTCACTAAGATTCTCCCCAACTAATGAGTCCCAAATTCACTTTAAATCAAGATAACAATGAGAAGATATGCTGAAATTGCATTTGTGTGAAAGTGGAGGGGTATTCAAGCAAAGTACCCAAAATATAATATTAATTAAATTAAAAAGATGAAGTTTGGCAATGGCACTCCACCGTAAATTTTAATTGAAACAAAAATAGGGGATTTTGTGGAGAGGCTTGTGCTCACGCAAGGAAGCCTTGTTGGCTGCGCGGTTCGTGGTGGAGGATAAGTCGGTCAAGGGCATCTCAATGACGGTCGTGGCATGGCAAATGGTGGCCGACGGCGGTTGGAGTTGTCGCCAATGAGGAGGAAGCCATCGACGATGGCGGGTGTGCATTGACTGCTGGAGGGCTTGCTGCAGGCGTAGGCGAGGCAAGGTTGATAGCGTCAACGGAATGGAGTTTCGTGGCCGGACGAGGCGGCTGCATGTGGAGATGGACAGCCAGTGTTGGGTTCTTCTTGGAGAAGAACAGTGCGGAGGTGTGCACAGTGGAGGTGGCTGTGGCGTGCGCGAAGATGGCAAGGATGGCAGCGAGGAGGCACACGTCGTGCACACGGTCTAGAGGCGAGGAGGAGATCATTGCATGCAGGTGTGCGTAGAGCGTGAGAGGCGCGAAGCCGAGGGTGATGGTCATGCGAGAAGGTGTGTGCAGAGATGCTGGTGGTGCACAGCAGCTACGTGCGGGCGAGAAGGCTACAGGTGTGCTGCTGGCCGTGTGCAGGGGGTGCGCGCGAGCGACGAGGGCAATGGCATGCTGTTGGTGATGGTGGTGGTGCGTTTCGTTGAAGTGGACGAGAAACAAAGGAAGAAGAAACGAAGAGGAAAAAGATACTGTTGGGAGATTAGACATCCGGGAACATTTCCAGACGTCTTAAATGTGTGGGGGTTGGCTGCTGGTGCGTGGCTGTGGTGGCGATGACGGTGATAGTGGTGAGGAATGATAACTGCGTGGTCTTTAGGCACACCCTCACAGTAAGCTGCACAAGCCACTGATGGCGCGGCGGTCTATCACCCCGCCTGCCCGCGGTGGTGTGGACTTGTATACATGGTTGAGGCCGACGGTGATGAGCGAAGGAGAGTTAAACCCTCTGCACAATAGTGGAGTGGGGTGGAGGCCTGCTAAGCTGAGTCACTGGAGATCTCTTCTTTTGCAGCAGGAAGGTGGAGAGGGAGATGGAGGGTCGCACGAAGACCGTCAATGCAAGATCTGCATTCATGGCTTGACAATGAAGGGGTGCTACAGCCGTTGGAAGAAGAAAAGTTAATAAAATATAATAAAAAATCAAGGGTTATTTATCTATAACACCTTAGAAGAAATGTTAAATCAAACACTATATGGAATGCAACCTATTTCAATGCATGATATTCTAAATAAATTCTAAATGATATTATCAATGCATGTAATGCATGAAATAGGTAATTTTATGCTATCCTATTTACATATTAATGTATGCTATATAAATGTACATGTTAACTTAATGTCTAGGTATTAAAATACATAAATAGCCCACAAATATGGGCTCATTAGCCCTCTACCTTCCCCCGTCAACCCCGCTCCTCACTAGCCACAACAGGGGCGTTCTTCCTCCTCATCGTCGCCGCACCACCTCACTAGACTTCATCATCATCTTCGACTCTGGCTCACCAATGCTGGTACTTTTCGTACACCCCCTTCACTTGTAAATACCTTTATCTCTTCCTCTTCCTCTCTACTTCGTTTCCCACACTCACAACACACGCACGACCACACTACAACCTGCTACACCATCATCCTCCCCGCCTCTGACGATGCTCCGACGTAGCCTTCAGCCTACCACACTTCACCAAATGACTCACCGCCACCTCCACAAGATTCGTTGCGCCACCCTCGTTAAAATCCCTCAAACAATTTGGGCTTTCACTCACCAAAACACCTCCCCAAACTCAAGCACCTCTGCTTCACTATCTCGTGGTCGTCATGCCTCCACCTTCACTCGCACCACACGCCACACCCACCACTTCACTCGTCGCACACCGATGAGGCTTCTAACCGTGTTTGACGTGGCCACAAGGCCGTGTTCTTGCTTGCAGGTACTTCACCGAACCTCCACCGTCCCCTGTGACTCCTGCGACCTCATCTTCAATCCTACGGCCACTACACCTCCAGGAATTACCCTCAGGCCTCGCGGACTACCTCCACGCTTCACTCCAGCCTCTCAATTGGAGCTTGCATCCACACCTTCTGCCCCAATCAAGGCCTTCAACACATGCTACTGCGCTAAGACGAAGGTGGGACGGATTGTCCCACAACGTAGAGATTGAAGTGGTTGGTGTGAGATAAATTGAATTCCCTACCCCAACCTCTCGCCCAAGTCACAGGGGTTGGGTCCCCAACACCTACACACACTTACCCTAGCCCCCACTACTCGCCTGCGACCACGCCCATAGGCCTGCACATGTTCTGAACCTGTTTAGTCGCCCGATTACTTGGCGAAACCTGAGTTTCTGAGAGAAAGAAAGAGGGGGAAAGAGAGAGGGGGGTTTCCCTCTACTGTGCTCTCTCTATACTTAGCTGATCTTGAGGCCTTTACCTCTGTGCTATGGTTACCTCTCCCTTGAGGCACGAAGGAGAAGAGAAGAGGCTTTTGCCTCTATTCTAAGAAGGCTGGTTCTGAAGTTACTGTTGATTCATTTGAGTTGGTTGATGTGGAATATTGGTTGATAATTATTGTTGAGATATTTGATATTAACTTCAAAGGGTTAATTGGTGATTTAAATCACTATTTTATCACATTCTTTTTGCACTGAGATACTTGATTTCATCTATATATCATTTTGAAACAATCTGAATAAAGTTTTGATCATAACTACTTTTATTTCTTGTGATTGGTGAGATTAAATTGCTATTATTTGCTCCATGTGTTCAACCTCGGACACTTTCTGAATCTGAGTTACAAATTTAAATGATTTGAGCGCATTTATCTTATACTACAATGCATTTCTTAAACAACGACAAATTCGCTTAAACAATTTGGCGTCGTTGTCGGGGAGCAACGCGCAATTTGATTTCACTAATTACAAGTTCTGATCTGATCTGCTATTAACTTACTTTATCTGTTTTGCTATGTTTGTGCGAGGTACACAAAAAAGATCAGCTGCAAAATAGCCATCCCTGGGGCAGGGAATCTCATTTCCATCTTCTTGAAGCCCCCTATTTCTGGAAAGAATTGAAAAGGAAATCAATTAGAACCAAACTTGCATTATTTTCATAGAATTAATCACCCAAGCTGCCTGATTTGATTTTCTAAAGAGCTCCTTCCAGATTTCTACACCTAATAGGGACTTAAGGTACCTAGGGTTGTTCACTTTCTTGATTGAGCCCTAGGTGCCACATTTGGAAAAGAACTAATTGGACCAAAAGAGCCAAATTAGGATTTCTATATTAGGGTTGAGAAAACACACTTGCCTAAAATAACAAGAATTCATTTTCCTGTATTGTGTGTCACCCAAACCCCAACTTGAATTGACCTAATCAAGAAAATCCTAAAAGAAGGCTCTATCATTCACTTGAATCCTTAAAAATTTGGACTTAATAACCTATTTGCAAACCACTCAGGGTGATTTTGGGCTCATTACCCAACTCATCCTAAACCTTAGGGCAGGTTAGGTGAAGTTGATCCACCTTGTGAGTCAACCAACCTTCAAATTAGGTCACAAATCACAATCAAGCCTAAAGTTCAAGTGAAATTCTATGCACCTTAATTCAGGATTGAAATTTGGTAGACTTAAGAGTTCAAGTTATTCATTCCAATCTACTTGGATCCACGGTGACAAGGAAGGTCGGGTGGGAGAAACCCTGTAACTCGTGTAGGGGTCTTTGCGGGACTCTCCCTTCCTGGCTTCCCAAGTATTTCTCGATCGAGTAGATGACTTTCTAATCAAGAGGTATCATCTGCCTCAAACCTCCTTAGTCATCCAAAAGTTTTCGTGTGGCTCGATTGGGTCCATCACATATTCTGTCCCTCATCTGGTTCCATGGTGCATGTTTGGGAGGAGGTCCTTAAGACCACCCTTGAGGCCTCCATTAGCCGTTCACTCTCGTTGAGGTCAAGCCTCGACTCACTTGTTTGTGCTACCTCCCAACCAGATCGATGTCTCTTCTTATTCATCTAAGCCTAGATCTCCTTCCTCCATAGCCATGGAACACCAAGCAGAAGAAAAAACAATCTCCAGAATCAGCTTCAGTGCCTCAATGATCTATTCCATGCATTCATGAATCCACCGCAACGTCCTATGATGCGAGATCATTATAATCCCACTGAGGTAGCAATCAAACCTAGAGTTCAAATCCCTGTTGGAGGACCTAATACTGAACTCAAGCCCAACATGATTCATGCTATCCCTAAATTTCATGGGCTGAACTCCAAGAATCCCTTCCAGCATATCAAACAACTCAAGCATCTGGCCCAGGCCTTTAGGACAGCTGCTCAAGATTGAGACATCCTGCTCACAAAGATGTTTTCCTCCTCCCTCATGGACAAGGCTTCCCACTGGTACCAAACCCTAACTCGTCCGACCAACACATGGGTTGAACTTCAATCCAAATTTCTGAAGAAGTTTTTCCCCATTGGCCGGACAAATGCTTTGAGACACCAGATCATGCACTTTACTCAGAATACGGGAGAACCACTTCATGAGACATGGGATCTCTTTCTAGATCTCATGCAGAAATGCCCCCACCACGGAGTTTCTAAATGGAAACAAGTCTAGTCTTTTTACGAGGGACTCCATGAAGATATCAGATTATTCGTCAATGCGACCTGTGGTGGCAACATCATGGGTCAACATGGGGACACCGTGTAGGAGATCCTGGAGAATATATGCGAGAACTCCATCAATAATCAAACAATGGACATGTTCAACAGGACAACTGCCTGTGCATTGACGAACACATGGGGGGCACACGAGACGTAAAGCCTATCCGCACCCGTCGATCTGGAACTAGTGGCCAGTCTCTTGGACAAGGTCTCGATTATCAAGAAGGAGGTGGATGAATTGACTTGACACATGCAGAGAGCCACCATAGCACAGCAAAACCCATTTGCGCAACCTCCCTCTGGTAGGGAGGCTGTGCATAACATCTATCACCATAGTTCCCAGGGGATGGACTCATACCCGCCCTCGTTTGATCCTAGTTTCGGAGGACACTCCTGAACTTCCTGCTCTAGTTGGGGGAACTCTAAACCCTTGTATTCTGACTTCTCTCGGGTTCCTTAGACTTGTGAGGACCACAACGCCATCCAAAATAATCCATTCTCAAACACTTATAATCCTAGATGGTGTTATCATCCCAATTTTGCATGGTCTGGGAATAATCAAAATTTGAGATCTCAATTTCAACCCCAACCACAAGCTCCACACCCATATCAACCTGTGTAGCTTAGGCCCAATCTGAATTACCAATCTGGAAGATCAAATACCTCTAATCCTTCAAACCCTAGCTGACATTCAAAAGATGAATGTGGCTATGCAGAAATAGCACAAGGATGAGATCATAGAGGTCCATAATCAGCTCACACAGATGGCAAATTTTCGCTTGCCTGGTGGACTTCCTTCACAACCTCTACCGAATCCGAATAACGTGTTGAATTAGAGGCACAATTATGAACCCGAATCAGGGCCAAGCTCACTTTGTCTATCAGGCCCCTTCTGCTTCATCACCTGATGGGATGGAGGCTTCAACATCATACTCAAGATATCAGTAGCAACCACCACTTTTACCTACTCCCAACCAAAACCATGCAGGATTAAATTCTGTTACCACCCGTAGTGGAAAGATAACTCAGGATCCACCTTATCGAAGCCACTCTAAGCCTGGTAGTTCAAAGCCTAACCCTAGGTTGGTTATCCAGGACACCCCTATCCCAAATCTAGAACCTAAACCAATCCTAGAGGAACCTATAGAGGTTCCATTTCCTGAGGCTTTGTCCAAAGGAAAGAGGAAACCCAAACCTATGGCACTTGAGAAAGATCTGGTCAAGCTCTTTGAGCAAGTCCAAATAAACATCCCCTCGATGGATGTGATCCGCCATGTACCGGCATACGCGAGATTTCTGAAGGATTTGTGTACACCTAAACATAAGCTACGAACCAAAGACGGGAGCCCGATTGTATTGTCTGAGAAGTTCAGCTCAATCATGTTGAGCAAACTCCTGCAAAAAGCAAAAGATCCTGGCACCGCTTTGATCTCCTGCAGAATTGGTGATCTAGAATTTGATCGAGCATTATTAGATCTAGGATCCTCCATAAACTTGATACCACCATCCCTACTAGACCATTTCGAGGAAACTGAGCTCAAACCGATAGAGGTGACTTTACAATTAGCAGACCCATCAATCAAGTCA
This sequence comes from Thalassia testudinum, assembly GCA_037157565.1. Classification (NCBI taxonomy): domain Eukaryota; kingdom Viridiplantae; phylum Streptophyta; class Magnoliopsida; order Alismatales; family Hydrocharitaceae; genus Thalassia; species Thalassia testudinum. The sequence continues at coordinate 60,767,034 of JAZHRO010000059.1, forward strand.
CCTAAAGGAATTCTTAAGGATGTTCAGTTGGGATTCGTGATTTCTACTTCCTAGTGGTCTTTATTGTATTAGATATGAATACTCATGAAAATCTAAAGAATACACCAATTATTCTAAGAAGACTATTCCTAGCCACAGCTAGGGCTAATATAAACTGTGAAGAGGGCCAGATTGAATTAAAATTTGGGAACAAAACATTAAAGATTGATATATTTAAGGCCCAGAAAGGAATCAACTGTGGGGCAATTGAATAAGTTTGCGACATCAGTTCTGTGATTGAGGACCCACTTCTAGAAGAAAACCTGATTACCCTTGATCGTCAATCCCAAGCAGATCATGCCCCACAAATAAAGGACCCTAGAGTTGATATAGATTCACCCACAGCTCCCACCTTATCTTTTGAGACCCATCCCGAACCTCCTTCTGCTGCTGATAACCTAGTTATGGAGTTGAAACCTCTTCCCGATCATCTAAAGTATGTCTTTTTGGGTTCTAATCAAATGTTTCCAAATTCTTGACTCACACCAGATCAGGAAACAAAGCTGATTTCTGTTCTCCAGTAGCATCGAAGAGCCATTGGATGGACTCTCGATGATCTGATTGGTATCAGTTCTCCTATTGCACACACCGTATCTACACTAAAGAGGGATCAGACCATCCCAAGGGATGCAGAGATGACTTAATCCTAATCTGCAGGAGGTCATGAAAAAGGAGATCATCAAGTGGTTAGATGCTGGGATCATCTACCCGATCTCCGAAAGCTGCTGGGTGAGCCCGATCCAAGTTGTGCCTAAGAAGGCAGGGCTGTTACGACCCGGTTCCCGAATCCTCACAGGACACAAGACCGGCTCGACTCGACTAATCCCAAGACCCAGTCGTCTAACAAGAAATAACCAAAAAGTAGGAAAGTAAGCCACATTCACTATGCAAAGTAACATACAGTAAAAGAGTACCAGCAGTAAAGGAAGTAAAAGCTGCTAACAGTATATATCACCACCATAGCAGAAAAGTAGAACAAAAGTACAAAACAGTAACAGTAATAGCTACTGCTGGGCTTGACTGGGCCCAGCGCCCTTTGCAGCCGGTAACTCGGGCTGCTCAACTCCTGGACCTGAAAAGGGTTATGAGTAAACGTAGTCAGCAAACGTTGAGTAGAGTGGTAACCAACTAACTAAAGCAGTAAAGGCTAATAGGTAAATTTATCTTTTCCAATTATTTTATTTTACAAGCCATTTCTTTTCACTCATTGGTTTACTTTCAGATCTCTTTCTTGATCTCATATGTTCCTCTTGGGAACAATCTTGATTGCAGTTTTTTTCGAAGAGTAGAAGGCACACGTAGTGCTCTCCAAGCCAGGAGAGTCCCCAATGGTGATTGTACACCTAGTCAACCACCCCGAGGTCACGGACAGACATAGCGGTGACTACGGCACGCGCGATAAGTGCACAAGTAGCTACCCCGCACTGGCACGCGGTCAGTCGTTTCCGCTAGCGAGTACGCCCAAAGTACAGCACGGAACAATATAGGGCTTAGCCCTCTCAGTAATAGGGGTCTCGCCCCTCATAACCAAACAGGGGTCTCACTCCTCCACAGTCCGCGTACCCTCGTCTGACTACCCCGATTTGCTCAGTGGACCTAACAAGTCGACGTAGGGTGACTAGCTGAACCCCGGGCCTTGTGGGGTGGCTAGCTCTCTCCCTACACTAGTAGTTCTCCCCAGTATAGTGTACGCGAGGGCCGACAGAAGTCGGTGTAGAGTGGCCAATCCTAACCCCAGGTCCCAACCCAAGAGCGGCTAGATCCACTCTACACTAAATAGGGGATAGTCGCTCTCCTTGGTACCACGTACTCAAGGGCCAACAAACTTCCCACTCACATTTCTAGATCCATTCCATTTATCCATAGGATCTCTACTCCTAATTCCCCATAGGGTTCATGCTCGTATTCACCATGTAGTTCCATACAGGGTTTCATCATTCACATTTCCGTTCTCATATTATACACATGCAGCTCGTATTTCCACAATTTAACATATTATACACAAATAATGTCACAGGTAACTGTTTAAATAGTACAAGCATTTCATATTTCACAGGTAGCTCATATTTATTAAGAGGCAGTTGTTTACAATTCTATTCATTCATTTATGACTGCAATCTCAAACACGCACACAAACAGTGCAAGTACTTCTCGCCCTAGGATTCATGACACATCCTATGTAACGACCCGGTTCCCGAGTCCCTACGAGACACGAGAACCGGGCCGACTCGACTAATCCCAAGACCTAGTCGTCCAACGAGGAAGTAACCAAAAGAGCAGTAAAAATAAACCACATTCAGCATGAATATAACTAACAGTAAGAAAGTACAGCAATAAGGAAAGAAACTACTACAGTATATACCACCACAACAGTAGAACAACATTTATCATATAACATGAACTGCAGGTAAAGAAAAGTACAGCGGAAACAAGAACTACTCACTATAAAGGAAACAAAGAGGTACAAAAGACAGTGGTAACTCTACTGGACCCTACTCGGCCCAGCGTCCTCTGCAGCCGCTGGCCCAGGCTGCTCAACACCTGATCCTGAAAAAGGTAACGAGTGTAGCACGTCAGCAAAACGCTGAGTAGAGTGGCAACTAAACTAAAGGCAACAGTAGAGTGTACAGTAGCTGTTATGTTCGATTACTTTCTTTATTCACATCTTTCAATTGTCTCACTATTTCATTTATTCCCCAGATCTTTTTCTTGATCTCGAATGTTCCTCGTGGGAACGATCTTGATTGCAGTCTTTTCCAAAAAGTAGAAGTAGCACGTGGTGCTCTCCTGGCCGGGAGAGTCCCCCGTGGTGATCCTACCCTCAGTCAACCACCCCAAGGTCACTGACAGACGTAACGGTGACTACGGCACACGAGATAAACGCACAGGTAGCTAACCCGTACTGGCACGCGGTCAGTCGTTTCCGTTAACGGGTGCGCCCAAAGCACAGCACGGAACCAGTCCAGGGTAGAGCCCTCTAAGTAACAGGGGTCCAACCCCTCCACAGTAACCAAACCGGGGCCTTGCCCCTCCACAGTCCGCGCACCCTCGCCTGACTACCCTAGTTTGCCCCAGCGGGCCTAACAAGTCGGTGTGGGAGGCTAGTAGAACCCCGGGGCCCGTGGGGTAGCTAGTACCTCCCTACACTAGTAGCTCTCCTCGGTACTACGTATGCGAGGGCCAGCAAGTCGGTACAGAGTGGCCAGTCCTAACCCCGGGTCCCTGGGGCGGCTGGCTCCGCTCTGCACTAAACAGGGGGGGACAGTCGCTCTCCTTGGTACTCCGTACTCAAGGGCCAGCTCACTTCCCCAATACTATTCCATTCACTTTCCAGGAGTTCTACTCCTACTTCCCCGTAGGGTTCCATCCTTTTTACTCAAACATCCAGGTTTCACTTTCCAGTTTCACATTCTTACAATCCATGTTCTCAACCACGTTATTTATTCACAACAGGTAGCTGTTAATTCAAATTACAGGCAGCTTTGTATCTCTTTCCATTTTCCAGGACTGCAGTATTAAACATTCCACTAGTTTTCCCATCCTAGGATTCATGCCATATCCTAGGATATATCATACAATCAAGTTTTCCAGCCCTAGGATTCATGCAACACCTAGGAGCTATCATTCCATCTATTTCTCATTCCTAGGATTCATGCAATGTCCTAGGTTCTATTTATGGTTCCATAATTTAACAGATTTTATTAATAACTTAAAGCCACTCTACCAGGTACAACGGGAGAAATGGGGGCGTGGTCGGGAATCCCGCGTGCCTCCGCGACCCCCTAAACTGCAACAAAACGGGGTCCTATCACAAGGATCAAACACAGGGAGTATCTCAAAATAGTGTATAGCTACTGTAGACGGGTAGAGGAATTAATTCGGAAAAGAACGCAACTCAAATCGCGGAAAACGGAACCCGAACGGGCCCTAAACGGGTCGAAAACGACATCACTGTGCAAAATCAGACGTCTGGAACTTCCTCCAAACGTCTTAAAAAGTGGATCAGAGAATTACCTGTTCAGGGTGGTTTCCCAGACGTCCAGAAGTCTGAGGGGACGTCTGGCCTAGCTCCCAGACGTTCGATGGTCACCCCGGACGTCTGGAGGTCGCTCCCGCCGTCTGGTACAACAGCCAGACGTCTGATTCACGTTGGATGGAGAATCACCGAGCCTGCGCACACCCATCTCCCTCCCTCAGTACGGTCAGTTGACAGGAAGGAAGAAGAAGACGGAAAACTCACCTTTCAGACGTCTTTAAGGTCTTCCAGACGTCACCCTCGCCGTCTGGCTATCAACCCAGACGTCTGATTCTGGAAATTCTTCCAGAATCAGGGCGCCACTCGGCCTCCGCTCGCGACGCCACCCGCGTCGCACCTCGCGCGCCTGCTGCTCAGACCGCAGCAGTCCCCCCTCCGCGTCACTCCGCGCCCCCCGCGCCCTCCGCCGGCCGGCCCTAGCAGCCCCGGCGAGCTCGCCCTCATGGCAGAGCTCCGCTCTCGCACACTGCACCTCCTCCGCGCTCACTGCGGCCGCCGCTGCCGCCCTCGCGCTCGCGCTCACGCTCACTGGCTGAAGGAGAAGAGGGAGGAGACAGTGGAGATGACGGGAGGGAGCGCGTGGCCTTTTAAGGCCGCGCGAGGAGGAGAGAGAGGACGCGGCAGGCGTCTGCAGCCGCAGGGAAAGAGGGAATAAGCGAATATTCGGTCTGCGCGCTCAGGCACGCAGACGACCCGTGCGTGTCGAAATTAACGGATTTCCAGACGTCTGGAAACGATCCCAGACGTCTGCTCAGACGTCTGGATGTGATCACACACATCTGGTCCGACGTCTGGGCCACCTCCCAGACGTCTTAAAAGACGTCTGGGGCACGCGTTCGTTACAATATAACAAACTCAAAGGAAGTTTCGTCCCCGAAACTTGCGCCAACTAGGGTGCGGGAAAAGACGTCCAAATAACCATAACAAACTCAAAGAGGACCGAAGCCGGTCCGAAAAGACGTACCCGCGAAAAGCTCCAGGTATCGCTCCCGCATTGCCGCCTCAGGCTCCCAAGTAGCCTCCTCGTACCGTTGGCTCCTCCACAAAACCTTTACCAGGGGTACTTGCTTTCGTCTCAAACTGCGGACGGCTCGGTCTAGAATCTGCACTGGCCGCTCGGGGTAGGTCAGGTTGTCGCCCACCTCGACGCTCTCGTGACTCAGCACGTGACTGGGATCGGCTACGTACTTCCTGAGGTTGGACACGTGGAATACGTCGTGCACACCAGAAAGCTGCGGGGGAAGGGTAAGTCTGTAAGCAACGGGTCCAACCCTCTCCAGGACCTCAAAGGGCCCCACGAACCTCGGCGCGAGCTTCCCTCTCACCCCAAACCGCTATAAGCCCTTCATGGGCGAAACACGAAGGAAGACGTGGTCCCCAACCTCAAATTGCACCTCTCTGCATCTCCGATCCGCGTAGCTCTTCTGTCTGCTCCTGACAGTGCGGAGTCGTCTGTGGATCTGCTCAACTACCTCCTGACTCTGCCGGATCAACCTGGGGCCAACCTCCCACTTGGTCCCCACCTCAACCCAACTCAAGGGGCCGTACACTTCCGTCCGTACAGAGCCTCGTAGGGAGCCATGCCGATGCTCGAGTGATAACTGTTGTTGTATGCAAACTCTGCCAGGGGCAGGTGCTCCTCCCAAGAGCCCCTCCAGTCCAGTACACAGGCATGCAAAAGGTCCTCAAGTGTCTGTATCGTGCGCTCAGACTGTCCGTTCGTCTGGGGGTGGTAAGCCGTGCTAAACCTCAACCTCGTCCCCAAGGCCTGCTGAAACTCAGCCCAAGACAGGGACGTAAAGCGGGTATCCCGGTCGGATACGATCTCCCGCGGAACTCCGTGTAGTCGTACCACATCACGGATATACCTCTCTGCCAACTGTGCTGGTCCCAAAGTGACTCGGATTGGCAAGAATCGCGCCGTCTTCGTCAGTCTATCCACTATTACCCAGACTACGTCGTGTCCCCGCTGGGTAACAGGTAAGCCCACCACCAAGTCCATGGTGATGCTCTCCCACTTCCACTCTGGCACTGGAAGCGGCTGAAGCGGCCCTGCAGGCCTCTGATGCTCGGCTTTCACCTGCTGGCACACTAAGCACTGTTGCACGAACTCACCCACATCCCACTTCATCCCTCTCCACCAAAACTCGCGTCTCAAGTCGTGGTACATTTTCGTGTTTCCGGGATGTATGGTGAATCTCGAACCGTGTTCCTCAGTCAGGAGCTCTCTCAACAGCTCCTCGTCTCTGGGAACGCACAACCGTCCCCTCAAACGTAGCACTTGGTCTGTGAAAGAGAAGTCACCTGGATCTCCTGACAGTACCCTGTCGCGCAAAGACTGCAAGTACGGATCGGCCATCTATCCTGTGATGATGCGGTCCATCAGCTCTTGCCTAGTCTGCCGTGTCACCGTCACTGCCCCACAGTACCCTCGTAACTCTAGAGGTTGCCTACTGCCCACCTCCTCCAAAAGGCTCCAACTCTGTAACTGTAGACTGGCCAAGTGTGCGGGCGCCTTACGGCTCAAGGCGACAGCCACCACATTGGCCTTTCCCGGGTGGTAGGAGATGCTGCAGTCGTAGTCCTTCAGGAGCTCCAACCAACGTCTCTGTCTCATGTTGAGGTCCTTCTGGTCAAAAAGGTATCTGAGGCTCTTGCGATCTGTAAAAATCTCGAAGGTCTCACCGTACAAGTAGTGCCTCCATGTCTTCAGCGCAAAAACAACAGCTGCCAACTCTAGGTCGTGGGTAGGGTAGGTATGCTCATGGGGCTTTAGTTGCCGCGAAGCGTAAGCGACAACGTGACCCCTCTGCATGAGCACACCTCCTAACCCCTGCAAGGAGGCATCCGTGTACACAACGAACCTGCCACTACTGTCAGGGATGGTGAGCACGGGAGCCGAGGTCAACCACTCCTTCAGCTCCAGAAAACACACCTCACAAGCGTCTGTCCAAACGAAAGGCACGTCCTTCCGGGTCAACTGTGTCATAGGACGCACAATCTGCGAAAATCCTCTGATGAACCGTCTGTAGTAGCCAGCTAGTCCCAGGAAACTGCGGATCTCAGTGACTGAACGCGGTCTCTCCCACCTGAGCACTGCCTCGACCTTGGCTGGGTCCACCGCCAGGCCGTCTCCAGAGATCACATGACCTAGGAAGGTCACCTCCCTCAACCAGAACTCGCACTTGCTGTATTTGGCGTACAGCCTGCGTCGCCTCAGAGTGTCCAAAACCATCCGCAAGTGCTGTCTGTGCTGCGTCTGATCTCTAGAATAGATGAGTACATCATCTATGAAAACCACCACGAACTGGTCCAAGTACAGTCTAAACACCCGGTTCATCAGGTCCATTAAAGCAACGGGGGCATTGGTCAGCCCAAACGGCATGACCAAAAACTCGTAGTGTCTGTACCAGGTGCGGAAAGCTGTCTTGGAGACGTCGGTCTCCCTGGTCCTCAACTGGTGGTATCCAGACCTCAAGTCTATCTTGGAAAATACCGTGGCACCCAGCAACTGGTCAAACAAATCGTCGATCCTCGGCAGCGGATATCTGTTCTTGATGGTGACCCTGTTCAGCTGTCGGTAGTCCACACAAAGACGTAGGGTCCCATCCTTCTTCTTCACAAACAGTACTAGGGATCCCCAGGAAGATGCACTGGGCCTCACGAAACCTTTCTCCAGAAGGTCCTGCAACTGAGACTTGAGCTCTTGCAGCTCAAGCGGTGCCATCCTATATGGCGTGGTGGAGATGGGGCTGGTCCCTGGTACTACTAAGATCTCAAACTCGATCTCACGCTCGGGTGGTAGTCCTGGTAACTCGTCTGGAAACACGTCAGGGTACTCTCTGACCACCGGGATGCTCTGGAAGTCTGCCACAGGGCTGGGCTCTGCCACCACACAAGCTAGGAAGCCCTCACACCCCTAGCTCAAAAGTCTCGCTGCCCGAAGTGCCGAAATGCACCTGAAACCTCCGTCCACTGGCTGTCCATGAAACTCGAAAGAAGGCAACTCCGGAATGGAGAAGACAATCTTCCTCTCAAAATAGTCCACCAAGGCGTGGTAAGCGGACAGCCAATCCATCCCCAGAATCACTCCAAAGTCCTCCATCTGGATCATAATCAGGTCAGCTGGCAGGCTATGTCCCCCGACACTGACCTCGCAATCCGTGTACACCTCCTCAGCTACAAACAGCTGACCACTCGGACCTCTGATTACGAACGGATTCTCTAACAGTGTATAATCCTGGTCCAAACTAACTGCGAAACTGGCTGCGACAAACGAGTGCGTAGCGTCGGAATCGAAAAGCGTGTAAATGAGTCCGCCAGAAACTAAAACCATACCTGCTACCACCGATCCCGAAGCTCTGGCGTCCCTGTGTGTTAGGGCGTTGATACGCCCCTCAGCTCTAGGTGCGGACGAAGCAGCCACATCTACGTCGGACGGGTAGGTGCTGGCCGGTACCCTCCTCGCGACTGCTGTCCTCCTCCTCGCGCCTGGGAACCGCGGCCTCCTGCGCGCCCTCCAGTGCTCTGCTCGGGGAGTATCTGCTGACCTCCTGCCCTAGATGGTCAGTCCCTCCTGACGTGGCCCGGCTAGCCACACTGGTAGCAGAGGGGAACCCGACTCCCGCCCTTAGTGGGTCCCTACTGTCGGCTAGGCCGAGGTCCGGTGCTGGCGACTGGCCCCTGTCGAGGGCCCCCAAAGGCCACTGATGGCCCTGCAAAACGTGACGGCTCTCCTGCGGACGCCACGTGTCTCCTTTGAGTTCTCCTGACACGCCTAGTGTGACGGCGGAAATCTCGTTCCACCACCAACTCCCCTGTCGTACGCTCGGAAGGGGGAGGAGGGGGTGGCGATGTGGATGCAAGCTGAAATTCTTCACAAACCACCTCTCGAATTAGTTGGACGAGGTCCGGAGACGGTATGCTCAGGAGAAGAGGAGGGGTAGTATGTACTCCAAGCCCGACACATCTGTCCCTCGGGCCCCGACCTCGGCCGCGCCCGCGGCCCACCCTCCTAGTTCCACGACGAGGCATCTCCTATAAGGAGACGCGAAACAAAACGGAAACATCAAAACAGACGGTACCTAACAAAACTTCTAAGAGTTCATGTCAAGAGATATGTTGTGGTGGCTACTCTAGCTATAAACATGTGAATTGGTTATTTTCAAGTCAGTTGATTCACTTCTCGGGACGACCTTGCTCTGATACCATCTTGTAACGACCCGGTTCCCGAGTCCCTACGAGACACGAGAACCGGACTGACTCGACTAATCCCAAGACCTAGTCGTCCAACAAGGAAGTAACCAAAAGAGCAGTAAAAATAAACCACATTCAGCATGAATATAACTAACAGTAAGAAAGTACAGCAGTAAGGAAAGAAACTACTACAGTATATATCACCACAACAGTAGAACAACATTTATCATATAACATGAACTGCAGGTAAAGAAAAGTACAGCGGAAACAAGAACTACTCACTATAAAGGAAACAAAGAGGTACAAAAGATAGTGGTAACTCTACTGGACCCTACTCGGCCCAGCGTCCTCTGCAGCCGCTGGCCCTGGCTGCTCAACACCTGGTCCTGAAAAAGGTAACGAGTGTAACACGTCAGCAAAACGTTGAGTAGAGTGGCAACTAAACTAAAGGCAACAGTAGAGTGTACAGTAGCTGTTATGTTCGATTACTTTCTTTATTCACATCTTTCAATTGTCTCACTATTTCATTTATTCCCCAGATCTTTTTCTTGATCTCGAATGTTCCTCGTGGGAACGATCTTGATTGCAGCCTTTTCCAAAAAGTAGAAGTAGCACGTGGTGCTCTCTTGACCGGGAGAGTCCCCCGTGGTGATCCTACCCTCAGTCAACCACCCCAAGGTCACTGACAGACGTAACGGTGACTACGGCACGCACGATAAACGCACAGGTAGCTAACCCATACTGGCACGCGGTCAGTCGTTTCCGTTAACGGGTGTGCCCAAAGCACAGCACGAAACCAGTCCAGGTAGAGCCCTCTCAGTAACAGGGGTCCAACCCCTCCATAGTAACCAAACCGGGGCCTTGTCCCTCCACAGTCCGCGCACCCTCTCCTGACTACCCTGGTTTGCCCCAACGGGCCTAACAAGTCGGTGTGGGAGGCTAGCAGAACCCTGGGGCCCGTGGGCTAGCTAGTACCTCCGTACACTAGTAGCTCTCCTCGGTACTACGTACGCGAGGGCCAGCAAGTCGGTACAGAGTGGCCAGTCCTAACCCCGGGTCCCTGGGGCGGCTGGCTCCGCTCTGCACTAAACAGGGGGGGACAGTCGCTCTCCTTGGTACTCCGTACTCAAGGGCCAGCTCACTTCCCCAATACTATTCCATTCACTTTCCAGGAGTTCTACTCCTACTTCCCCGTAGGGTTCCATCCTTTTTACTCAAACATCCAGGTTTCACTTTCCAGTTTCACATTCTTACAATCCATGTTCTCAACCACGTTATTTATTCACAACAGGTAGATGTTAATTCAAATTACAGGCAGCTTTGTATCACTTTCCATTTTCCAGGACTGCAGTATTAAACATTCCACTAGTTTTCCCATCCTAGGATTCATGCCATATCCTAGGATATATCATACAATCAAGTTTTCCAGCCCTAGGATTCATGCAACACCTAGGAGCTATCATTCCATCTATTTCTCATTCCTAGGATTCATGCAATGTCCTAGGTTCTATTTATGGTTCCATAATTTAACAGATTTTATTAATAACTTAAAGCCACTCTACCAGGTACAACGGGAGAAATGGGGGCGTGGTCGGGAATCCCGCGTGCCTCCGCGACCCCCTAAACTGCAACAAAACGGGGTCCTATCAAAAGGATCAAACACAAGGAGTATCTCAAAATAGTATATAGCTACTGTAGACGGGTAGAGGAATTAATTCGGAAAAGAACGCAACTCGAATCGCGGAAAACGGAACCCGAACGGGCCCTAAACGGGTCGAAAACGACATCACTGTGCAAAATCAGACGTCTGGAACTTCCTCCAAACGTCTTAAAAAGTGGATCAGAGAATTACCTGTTCAGCGTGGTTTCCCAGACGTCCAGAAGTCTGAGGGGACGTCTGGCCTAGCTCCCAGACGTTCGATGGTCACCCCGGACGTCTGGAGGTCACTCCCGCCGTCTGGTACAATAGCTAGACGTCTGATTCGCGTTGGATGGCGAATCACCGAGCCTGCGCACACCCATCTCCCTCCCTCAGTACGGTCAGTCGACAGGAAGGAAGAAGAAGATGGAAAACTCACCTTTCAGACGTCTTTAAGGTCTTCCAGACGTCGCCCTCGCCGTCTGGCTATCAACCCAGACGTCTGATTCTGGAAATTCTTCCAGAATCAGGGCGCCACTTGGCCTCCGCTCGCGACGTCGCCCGCGTCGCACCTCGCGCGCCTGCTGCTCAGACCGCAGCAATCCCCCCCTCCGCGTCACTCTGTGCCCCCCGCGCCCTCCGCCGGCCGGCCCTAGCAGCCCCGGCGAGCTCGCCCTCACGGCAGAGCTCCGCTCTCGCACGCCGCACCTCCTCCGCGCTCACTGCGGCCGCCGTTACCGCCCTCGCCCTCGCGCTCACGCTCACTGGCTGAAGGAGAAGAGAGAGGAGACGGTGGAGATGACGGGAGGGAGCGTGTGGCCTTTTAAGGCCACGCGAGGAGGAGAGAGAGGACGCGGCAGGCGTCTGCAGCCGCAGGGAAAGAGGGAATAAGCGAATATTCGGTCTGCGCGCTCAGGCGCGCAGACGACCCGCGCGTGTCGAAATTAACGGATTTCCAGACATCTGGAAACGATCCCAGACGTCTGGTCAGACGTCTGGATGTGATCACACACGTCTGGTCCGACGTCTGGGCCAACTCCCAGACGTCTTAAAAGACGTCTGGGGCACGCGTTCGTTACATCCTAGGTTTCTAGTTATCCAATTTCACATATGCATTCATGGTTTATAATTAAAAAAGGGGAAACCACTCTACCAGACAATCCGAGAGTACTGGAGGCTCCAACGGCAGACTCACGTGCCCCTGCAAGCCCCGAACACGCAATTGATCAAAGTCCTATACCAAGGAACATACCACAATGGAACATTCAAAATAGTATATAAGGCTTTCTAAAATGTAAAGGAACTCATAAGGAAACCACAGATATCCTGCTTGCGTAAAACGAACCTCAAACGGACCCTAAACGGGTCAAAAACAGGACTGCATACCCAAATCAGACGACTGGCAGAAGGTTCAGACGTCTTAAAAGTCACCAGGGTCTCACCTCAAGTTCCTGCATCGACTTCAGACGTCCAGAACCCCCACTTGACCGTCTGGACCCAGCTCCAGACGTTCGACCCTCCTCCAGTCGTCTGGGAGTGCTTCCGGTCGTCTAGTAAGCTATCCAGACGTCCGAAACGCGTGGGAGGGCATGCCCCGTGCCTTCCCAAAGCTGTCCCTGCGAGTGAAAGATCGAATTACCTACTTTTAGCCATATAGATTGGCTTTGCAGTGTGGCCTGCATGGTCGTAACCGCAAGAGGAACGTACCTTCGAGAAACTCTGCTTTCAGAAGTCCGGTGTCGTCACCAGACGTCCAACCTATCGTCTGGACGACACGCCAGACGTCTAATTCTAGGAAAAACCCAGAACTAGAGCGACCTCCCTCTCCCCTTGCCGCGCGCAACTGCAGCTTCTCCACCTCATCTGCAGCTCCGACTGCAGCAGGGTGTCGGGGACGTCTCCCCCCGATGCACTCCTCCTCCCGCACGCACCGCTCCGGCCATGCATCCTCTGGCGAGCTCCCACGAACTCGCGAGCTCAAGCTCCTCCTTCTCTCTTCACGCCGCCTCTCCTCGCTCCTCGCTCTCGTGCCCTCTCTCTCGCTCGTCCCTCTCGCTGCAATGGAGAGGAAGGAAGGAAGGTGGTGGCGGTGGAGTGGAGAAGAGAGGAAGGGGGGAGAGGGGTTATATAGGGAGTGGGGTTAGGGTTTGGTGAGGGAGGAGAAAAGGATAAAAGAGAGAAGGAAAGCATCTGCGGGTAGCCTGCATGAAGAACCGACCTTGCATACAAATTTTTCAATTTCCATACGTCTGGGAAGGGGTCCAGACGTCTGACTAATAGTCCAGACATCTTAAAAGGCTCAGAACAGAATGGGTCTTTACATCATAACAAACTTAAAGGAAGTTTCATCCCCAAACTTGAGCTAGCTACGGTGCGGAAAAGGAAATATACACGCATAACAAACTTAAAGATGACCGAAGCCAGTCCGAAAAGACGTACCCTCAAAAAGCTCCAGGTACCGCTCTCGCATCGCCGCCTCAGGCTCCCAGGTTGCCTCCTCGTATCGCTGGCTCCTCCATAAGAACTTCACCAGGGGTACCTGCTTCCGTCTCAGACTCCGGGTGGCTCTGTCTAGTATCTGCACTGGTCTCTCAGGGTAGGTCAGGTCGTCACCCACCTTGACACTCTCGTGGCTCAAAATGTGACTGGGATCGACGACGTACTTCCTGAGGTTGGACACGTAGAATACGTCGTGTACACCAGAAAGCCGGGGAGGAAGGGTAAGCCGGTAAGCAATGGGTCCTACCCGCTCTAAGACCTCAAAGGGCCCCACAAACCTCGATAAAATCTTCCCTTTCACCCAAAAACACTGCAGGCCCTTCACGGGCGAAACATGAAGAAAGACGTGATCCCCAACCTCGAACTGCACCTCTCTATGCTTCCGATTGGCATAACTCTTCTGTCTGCTCCTGATAATGTGAAGTCATCTGTGAATTTTCTCTATCATCTCCTGACTTTGCTGAATCAGCCTGGGGCCAACCTCCCACTTGGTCCCCACCTGAACCCAACTCAAGGGCACACAATACACCTCCGTCCTTACAGAGCCTCATAGGGTGCCATGCCGATACTCGAGTGATAGCTATTATTATATGCAAACTCTGGCAGGGGTAAGTGCTCCTCCCAAGAACCCCTCCAGTCTAGTACACAGGTGCGTAAAAGGTCCTCGAGTGTCTGCATAGTGCACTCTAACTGTCCGTCCGTCTGGGGGTGGTACACCGTACTGAACCTCAACCGTGTCCCCAAGGCCTGCTGAAACTCAGCCCAAAACTGAGAAGTAAAATGAGTATCCCGGTTGGATACAATCTCTCACGGAACTCCGTGCAGACATACCACATCATGAATATACCTCTCTACCAACTACGCTAGTCCCAAGGTGACTCGAATCGGCAAGAAGCGTGTCGTCTTCATCAATCTGTCTACTATCACCCAGACCGCGTCGTGTCCTCGCTGGGTAATGAGTAAGCCCACCACCAAGTCCATGGTGATGCTCTCCCACTTCCACTCTGGCACAGGAAGTGGCTACAATGGCCCTGCAGGCCTCTAATGCTCGACCTTCACCTGCTGGCACACCAAACATTGCTGCACGAACTCACCTACATCGCGCTTCATCCCTCTCCACCAAAAGTCACGTCTCATATCATGATACATCTTTGTGTTCCTGAGATGTATGGTGAACCTGGACCAGTAAACCTTAGTCAGGAGCTCTCTCAACAACTCGTCGTTCCTGGGAACGCACAAATGTCCCCTCATGCGCAGCACCTCATCTGTAAAAGAGAAGTCCCCTGGGTCCCCTGACAGTACTCTGTCTCGCAACGACTACACGTACGGATCTATCATCTGTCTTGTGATGATGCGGTCTATCAGCTCTAGTGTCATTTGCCATGTCACCATCACAGCCCCACAATACCCCTGTAACTCTAGGGGTCGCCAACTGCCCAACTCCTCCATGAGTCTCCAACTCTGTGCCTGTAAACTAGCCAAGCGGGCGGGTGCCTTCCGGCTCAAGGCGACAGCCACCACGTTAGCCTTCTCCAGATGGTAGGAGATGCTGCAGTCATAGTCCTTCAGGAGCTCTAACCAACGTCTCTGCCTCATGTTAACCTCCTTCTGATCAAACAAGTACCTGAGGCTCTTATGATCCGTGAAAATCTCAAAGGTCTCACCGTAAAGGTAGTGCCTCCATGTCTTCAGCGCAAAGACAACAGCTGCCAGCTCTAAGTTATGGGTAGGGTAGCTATGCTCATGGGGCTTCAGTTGCCGCGAAGCGTAAGCGACAACGTGACCCTGCTGCATGAGCACACCCCCTAACCCCTACAACAAAGTGTTCGTGTAGACCACAAAACTGCCACTGCTATCTGGGATGGTAAGCACAGGAGCCGAAGTCATCCTCTCCTTCAACTCCTGAAAGCACACCTCACAAGCATCTGTCCAAGCAAAGCGCACGTCCTTCCAGGTCAACTGAGTCATAGGACGCACAATCTGCGAGAAACCCCTGATAAACCGCCGGTAGTAACCTGCCAATCCCAAGAAACTACATATCTCTGTCACTGTACGTGGCCTCTCCCACCTGAGTACTGCCTCAACCTTGGCTGGATCCACAGCCAAGCCATCCCCTGAAATCACATGGCCCAGGAAAGTCACTTGTCTCAACCAAAAGCCGTACTTGCTGTATTTGGCATACAGCCTGAGTCGTCTCAAACTATCTAGAACCATCCGCTAGTGTTATCCGTGCTGTGCCTGATCCTACGAGTAAACGAGCACGTCATCAATAAATACCACCACAAACTGATCCAGATACGGTCTGAACACCCAGTTCATCAAATCCATGAAAGCAGCGAGAGCATTGGTCAGCCTAAACAGCATGACCAAAAACTCGTAGTGTCCATACCAGGTGCGAAAAGCTGTCTTGGAGACGTCAGTCTCCCTAATCCTCAATTGGTGGTAGCCTGATCTCAGATCTATCTTGGAGAATACCGTGGCACCTTGCAACTAGTCAAACAGATAATCAATCCTCGACAGCGGATACCTGTTCTTGATGGTGACCCTATTCAGCTGTCTGTAGTCAACACAAAGGCACAGGGTACCATCCTTCTTCTTCACAAATAACACAGGGGCTCCCCACGGGGATGCACTAGGCTTCACAAAGCCCTTCTCCAACAAGTCTTGTAGCTGTGACTTGAGCTCTCGCAGCTCAAGTGGTGTCATCCGGTACGGTGTCGTAGAAATGGGGCTGGTCCCCAGTACCAGTGAGATCTTAAACTCGATCTCATGCTCAAGTGGTAGTCCTGGCAGCTCATCCGGAAACACGTTGGGGTACTCCCTAACCACCGAGATGCTCTGAAAGTCTGCCACAGGGTTAGGCTCCACCACCACACAGGCTAGAAAGCTCTCACACCCCTGGCCCAAAAGTCTCACTGCCCGAAGTGCAAAAATGCTCCTAAAACCTTCGTCCACCAGCTGTCCGTGAAACTCAAAGGAAGGCATCTCCGATATGGAGAAGATAATCTTCCTCCCAAAACAGTCCACCAAGGCGTGGTAAGCGGATAGCCAATCCATCCCCAAAATCACGCCAAAATCCTCCATAGGTATCACGATCAGGTCAACAGGGAGGCTGTGTCCCCCAATACTGACCTCACAATCTGTGTAGACCTCCTCAGCTACAAACAGCTGACCATCCAGACCTCGATCACAAACGGATCCTCTAACAACACGCAGTCCTGTCCTAAACTGACAGCAAAACTCGCAACGACGAAAGAGTGTGTGGCGCTGGAATCAAAAAGTGTGTAAACTAATCTGCTGGAAACTGTAACCATACCTGGCACCACTAAACCTAATGCCCTGGTGTCTCGGTGTGTCAGGGCGTTGATACGCCCCTCAGCTCTCGGTGCAGAAGAAGTAGCCACACTCTGCGTCGGATGGGTAGCCGCTGGACAGTACCTTCCCTGTGATTGCTATCCTCCCCCACATGCCTGGGAACCACAACCACCTGCTCGGCCTCCAGTGCTCGGTGCGGGGAG
This sequence comes from Thalassia testudinum, assembly GCA_037157565.1. Classification (NCBI taxonomy): domain Eukaryota; kingdom Viridiplantae; phylum Streptophyta; class Magnoliopsida; order Alismatales; family Hydrocharitaceae; genus Thalassia; species Thalassia testudinum. Next base: position 60,783,961 of record JAZHRO010000059.1, read on the forward strand.
CATCTGCTGCGCTCCAGCCCTAGAAGGGTAGTCCCTCCTGATGTGGCCTGGCTGGCCACACTGGTAGTAGAGGGGGACTCGACCCCCTCCCTCGATATGTCCCTGCTGGCGGCTGGGCGGGAGTCCAGTGCTAACAGCTGGCCCCTATCGGGGGCTCCCAAAGTCCACCGACGATCCCGCAAAATGAGATGGCTATCCCGCAAATGCCGCGTGCCTCCTCTCTCATTGACCCTATGAGTACTCTGGCTACTAGTGCCTCTTCCGTCAACTGTCGGTGTCTCGTGCGGCCGGGTTGGTCTCCTCGTACATCATAGCTGCCTCCACCACTCTCGAGAAGGTAGGCAGCTTCAGGGGCTTGACATATCCCTGAATGGCAGGCTGGAGCCCCTCAGTGAACCTCCACAGGTGATCCTCCTCCGTAGCTACAGCTATCACAGCAAAACGTGACAGCTCTAGGAAGCGCATGCGATACGCGCTAACAGTCATCATCCCCTGGTGAAGAGTGTGGAACTCTCGCCTCCTTTGGTCCTGCCAAGTCTGCGGGAACTACTGCTCGCAAAAGAGGATCACGAACTGGTCCCATGTCGGCTCTCCCCTCTCCTGGCCTCTGACTGCCCTCCACCACCTGTGTGCCGCACTCTCTAGCTGGTACGTCTCAAAGGCCACGCGACACTCCACAAGGGGGCGAAGGGTGTCAAACACCTTCTCCATCTGCTCCAGCCAGTCCTCTGCCTCAGACGGGTCCTCATCCCCCTTGAAGGAGGGGGGCTTCAGCTTCCGGAACTATCCGAAAAGCTTGTAGTGCAGCTGCAATGGGGGAATGGGAACGCCTCCAGGTAGGGAGGGCTCATGCTCAGAAGTGTTAGAGTGCGATGGGGGCGGTGCAGGACCACCTCCTCCCCCTCGCCCAGTGCTGCGTCGATCTCTCGGCCCCACAGAGGACTCCCCCTCCACGTCCCCAGGGAGAGGCGCCAGTGGAGGCGGGTGAAGCTCCTCTCGTACTATGTCTCGAATCAACTAAGCAAGGTCCTAGGCCTGAACACCCGAGAGAAGTGGCAGGTCAACTGGCACCTTGAGCTCGGCACATCCACCCCTCCGACCTTGTCCACGGTCATGTCCACGGCCCGCCTCAAGAACACCACGACAAGGCATCTCCTACAAGGAGACGTGGAAGACAGAACAAAAAGAAGTCAACTCTAACAAACTTCAGCGAAAGAAACCCAGAATAGATGTCAAGCGGTACGTTGTGGTGGTTACTCTAGTTACATGCACATGAATTGGTTATTCTCAAGCTAGTTGGTTTACTTCTCGAGACGACCTTGCTCTGATACCATCTTGTTACGACCCGGTTCCCGAATCCCTACAGGACATGAGATCGGCTCAACTCGACTAATCCCAAGACCCAGCCGTCCAACAAGAAATAACCAAAAAGCAGGAAAGTAAACCACATTCACTGCAAAGTAACTAACAGTAAAAGAGTACAAGCAGTAAAGGAAATAAAAGCTGCTAACAATACATATCACCCCCACAGCAAAAAAGTAGAAAAAAAGTACAAAACAGTAACAGTAACAACTACTGCTGGGTTCGACTGGGCCCAACGCCCTCTGCAGCTGGAAACTCGGGCTGCTCAACTCCTAGACGTGAAAAGGGTTATGAGTAAACAGAGTCAGCGAACGCTGAGTAGAGTACTAACCAACTGACTAAAGCAGTAAAGGCTAACAGGTAAATTTATCTTTCCCAATTATTTTATTTTACAAGTCATTTCTTTTCACCCATTGGTTTACTTTCAGAATACACCAATTATTCTAGGAAGACTATTCCTAGCCATAGTTAGGGCTAATATAAATTGTGAAGAGGGCCAGATCGAATTAAAATTTGGGAACAAAACATTGAAGATTGATATATTTAAGGCCTAGAAAGGAATCAACTGTTGGGTAATTGAATAAGTTTGCAACATCAGTTCCGTGATTGAGGACCCACTTCTAAAAGAAAACCTGAATACCCTTGATCGCCAATCCCAAGCAGATCATGCCCCACAGATAAAGGAGCCTAAAGCTCCCATGAACTCGCAAGCTCAAGCTCCTCCTTCTCTCTTTGTGCTGCCTCTCCTCCTCGCTCCTTGCTCTAGCGCCCTCTCTCTCGCTCGTCCCTCTCATTGCAATGGAGAGGAAGGAAGGAAGGTGGTGGTGGTGGAGTGGAGAAGAGAGGAAGTGGGGGAGAGGGGTTATATAGGGAGTGGGGTTAGGGTTCGGTGAGGGAGGAGAAAATGAGAAGAGAGAGAAGGAAAGAGTCTGCACGCAGCCAGCATGCAGGATCGACCTTGCGTACAGATTTTTCAATTTCCAGACGTCTGGGAAGGGGTCTAGATGTCTGACCAGACGTCTGACTGACAATCCAGACATCTTAAAAGGCTCAGAACAGAATAGGTCTTTACGAGGGCTCACCGTTATCACGACTGAATCTGGAGAGACCATCCCAACCCGCATTACGAATTCGTGGAGAGTCTGCATTGATTACTGAACACTGAATAACTCCACGAAGAAAGATCATTTCCCACTGCCATTTATTGATCATATTCTCGAGAAATTGACAAGAAATCGATTCTTCTGTTTCTTGGATGGTTACTCTAGGTACAATCATGTGGCAATTCATTTAGAGGATCAGGAAAAGACCACCTTTACCTGCCCCTACAGTATGTATGCATTCCGTAGGATGCCTTTTGGGCTATGCAATGCACCCGCCACCTTTCAGCGATGCATGCTAGCCATATTTTCTGACATGGTGGGTAAATACCTTGAAGTATTTATGAACAACTTCTCAATATTTGGTGAATCTTTTGATGAATGCCTCTTACATCTGGTCCAAATCCTCAAGAGATGCATTGATGTGAACCTAGTGCTCTCCAGGGAAAAGAGCAACTTTATGGTTCTAGAAGGCATCATCCTGGGAAATCTTGTTTCTGAGAGAGGTATTCAAGTCAACCGAGCCAAGGTGAATTTGATTTCTAAGCTTCCTGTGCCTAACTCGGTCAAAGATATCAGATCATTCTTGGGGCACATGGGTTTTTATCAATGATTTATATCTAATTTTTCTAAGATTGCGTGCCCCTTGACAAACCTCCTCTCAAAAGACATGCCTTTCGAGATGACAAGTGAGTGTATTCATGCATTTAAGATCCTGCATGACCGAGTCACCTAAGCACCAATCCTGCAATCCCCTAACTGGTCTCAACCCTTTGAGATCATGTGTAATGTGTCTGACTACGCAGTAGGGGTGGTGTTAGGGTAGAAAATCGACGAGAAACTCGTGGCATATACTACACCAGCAAGACATTAGACGAGGCCCAGTGTAACTACACAATTACAAAGAAAGAGCTGTTGGCTGTCGTATTTGGCTTGGAAAAATTCAAATCATACCTCTTGGGTTCCCATGTCATTATATACTCGGATCACACTGCAGTGAGGCACTTACTCATGAAGAAGGACGCGAAACCTAGATTAATCCGATGGATCTTGCTATTGAAAGAATTCGACCTTGAAATTCACGACAAGGAGAGAAAGCAGAACGTGGTAGCTGACCATTTGTGTCGCCTTCCTTCTTCGGTCATTGACCCGTCCGGACCTATTACCAAGCATTTTCCGGATGAACATCTATTGGCCATTAATGGACTTCCCTGGTTTGCTGACATGGTAAACTACTTGGTTACGGGGAAAGTCCTGCCAGATTGGATGACTACCAAGGGTGACAAGTTGATTTCCGACGCCAAGTACTACATTTGGGAAGAACCGTATCCCTTCCATATTGGCAATGATCAGGTAATCCAGAGATGCATTCCAAACAACGAGGTCAATAACGTCATCTCATTTGTTATAACTAGGCTGGCGGTGGCCATTTCTCTGGTCGGAAAACCACAGCGAAGATCCTTCAGTGTGGGTTCTTTTGGCCCACAATGTTCAAAGATGCACAAACTTATTGTAGGTCATGCGCTCATTGTCAGACCTTAGGCAACATGGGCCCACGTGATATGATGCCCTTGAATCCGATCATTGTGTGCGAGATCTTTGATATCTAAGGAATTGATTTTATGGGACCCTTTCCAGGATCTAATGGTTTCAATATATCTTACTCGTTGTTGATTATGTCTCCAAATGGATCAAAGCCATCCCCACCAGAACAAGTGACCATAAAGTTGTTCTTCTATTCATTCAGGAGAACATCTTTTCTAGATTTGGGGTTCCAAAAGCCATCATCAGTGATGGCAGGTCTCATTTCGCAAATGTGCACTTCCAGTCCCTGATGAAAATGTACGAGGTGTCACATCGTATCTCGACTCCGTATCACCCCCAGACTAATGAATTGGCAGAATTATCAAATCAAGAGATCAAGAAGATTCTTCAAGTCATTGTTCTTCCTGACAGGAAGGATTGGTCTACCTGCCTTCCAGAAGCCTTGTGGGCCAATAGGACCGCCCATAAAATCCAATTAGGCATGTCTCCCTTCAGACTTGTTTACAAGAAGGCATGTCATCTCCTTGTGAAAATGGAGCATAAAGCCTACTGGGCAGTACAAAAGTGCAATTTAGATCTTGTGAAGGCTAGAATCCACCGCCGATTGCAATTGAGCGAGATCGAGGAGTTATGCAATGACACATACGAGAACTCATGAATTTACAAAGAACAGGTGAAAGCCTTCCATGACAAGCACATTGCAAGAAATTCTTCCATGCTGGTCAGAAAGTACTGCTCTTTGATGCCAAACTCAAGCTCTTCCCAGGCAAACTCAGATCTAAATGGATTGGACCATTTATGGTAAGAAAAGTATTCGAAAATGGAGCTATCAAAATCAGTAAACTCAGCCTTAATTCTAAACCTTTTGTTGTGAACGATCAGGGACTTAAATCGTTTGTCAAACTTTCTGACTCAAACTTGGCTGCAATATCTTTTGATCTCCATTCTCCTTGAGCTTCATTGGGCCCAGCTGATGGCATTAAATTTAGTACTTAACAGGAGGCAACCCGTTATCTTTTGAAAAATCCGAAACCTTCCTGACATATCCTTTTGCTGACTTCATATTGCACTTTAGGGTTCGTTCATTAGAATAGTCGACTCTACCTTTGGTACTTATATCAAAGCTTGAAATCATTCGCAACAGTCATTTTGACCCATTCACCACCCACCTATTCTAATGTACAATCTAAATTGAACTCAAACCCACCTAATTTACAATGAGGACATTACAAATCTTAGGAATGGGGGGGTCATAAAGTACAAAACGCTGTGAAATCAATGCATGGAAGGGTTTCATAAAAATTAAATATGGAACCTACCTAACTTGTAGGTTGGATCGGATGATGAATTAAGACCTAGAAGGCTAAAACTTAAGGAATTAGTGGCAGATACCAACCTTAGGCCTCTTGGACTTGTTTAAGGGCTTAAACATTCACATATTCGTTAAGATCCAGATTAGTCCTCGAAAGGTTGAGGAAAGTGTGAGGCTAATGTATTATGTCTAAGGCTTAGTGATTATTCAGCCCCGTTGTCTACCCTTTGGTTTGCGGGACTTGGTAACCTAAGCACTCAAAATCACATACTTAGTCTAGTTTAGTGCGCTTAACAAAGAAGAATCTGCCAAAAGTGTTCTGTTCTAAAAAATCATCTCAAATATCTAGCTTAGGAGCGGCTCGACAACACAAGTTGATTGGACGAGTTCCCGGTGTGGAAAGGTAGGAAATTCCCCTTGAAGATGCATAATAACATATCGTCTCCTCAGTGCTTGTCTCCTAGGATATCTAAATATCCTACTAGGGGCATGTAAGCACCTTGTGCTGGTTCAGGTGCCATGGGCAGGATTATCATGAAATGTCGATTGCCAGGGCCTGAATTTAGCGACAGAATGTCATGGGCGGTGCTATCCCGAAGTGCCGAAAGCCAGGGTTCTAGGGGTTGCCACGGGTGGTGCTATCCTGAAGAATCGATTGCCAAGGACCCTTCTAGGATTGATGGTGGGGACAAGGAATCCAATACAGACCGTGTTTCAGGCCAATTAGGAGCTGGATTTAGGGAAAAGTAAAAAGAAACGAGAGAAAACTCTCCAAATGAAAATCCTTCTACCTCTTTCTTACAAAAATGCACTGGCAAACTAAACCTGGACATGTTACATTTATGCACGGGTGCTTTAATCACTGGGGTCAACGAACCTCTAGGCAGTTTTTGCGGGCCTTAGAAACCTTCGCGGCATACTCAGACTAAAGCTGGTCAGGTCTAGATCTTGGCTGATACTTGAGTACCTCTAGGCCTATTGTTGGTATTCTAATCTGATTTCTAGAGGTGCAGCCTAGTAAGGCACCTTGACAGTTACATCCGACCTAGTGACCTAGTTTGATCCACAGGGTGTTTGCTAAGGGACTAGCAAAAACTAGGAATGAGGGTATGATGGAAACACCATCATAGGCCCTAACTAGCCCATTTTAGTTTGGAATAAAAGATAAAAGCTCCTACATGACGAGTCGATTTTCACTTTTGAAAATGATGATTAAGATGATTTGTCGTTGTATTTCTAAGTAGTGGAAAATCGATTAATCAAAATAATTAAAATAATAACTCAATTAAGAGTAGGTCGTATCCATAGGGAGGCAATGGCCTATATAAACTCGCATAGGTTAAAAATAGATGTTCACAATTAATTTCGTCAAGAAACCAAATCAAAATCGCTTTTCAATTGAAATAATATGACACTATCATGCTGATATTGCATTTATGCAAAACAAGAGGGAGATGCTCATAAAATCAATAGAATAAAATATTAATATCCAAAAAACCCTTACCCCTCAATGGCATGCAAATGTAAATTTTAATCTCACCTAAAATAGAGGAATGCTTCTCTCACTTCGTCGCGCATGGGGGAGACCATGGCTAGAGGCATGAATCTCACCGGAGGTAGAGTGGTCCGAGGGCTACTCGGTGGTGGTGAAAGCGTGTCCAACGATGGCCAGAGGCGGTGGCTGAAGCAAATGAAGGAGAGCAGCAGCGGTGGCTATTGCCGATGCTTCTGTTCGCCTAGGTGAGGCACTGCTGAAGGGCCGCACGCACGCAGATCACGCGTAGGCATAAGCGATGGAGGCTGAGGATGTGCGGGCGCGCGCTGGGGGTGCTGCTGGAGGACGCGTGGTCTGTAGCGCATGTGGGTGTCTTGCTGGCTGCTGGAGACGAAGGAGAGGTGGAGATGGCTTGATGCTGGATGAGTGCACGGAGAGGAGAGCGTGCACAAGCATGCGTAGGCAGAGGGCTTGCGAGCGGAGGTCGCGTGCAGGCTGCACGTGTTGCTGCTGCTGCATGAGCGCGTGAACTCCTGGAGGAGATGGTCGTGCGCTGCGAGCGGAGGTTGCGTAGGTGTATTGCGGAGATGCTAGTGGTGCATAGCAGCTGCGGATGTGGCGAGCGAGCTGTGGTGTGCTGCTGGCCATGTACGAGGGTGCGCGTGGGCAAGAAGGAGGGCAGTGGCACGCTGTTGGTGATGATGGTGGTGGGTTTCGTTGAAGTGGAGGAGAAATAGAGGAAGAAGAAATGAAGAGGAAGAAGGAGGTAAAGAGGCTTCAAACGTCCGGGAAACTTCTCGGACGTCTTAAAATTGCGAGAATGGTTGTTGGTGCGTGGCTGCGGTGGTTGTTGCTGGTGATGGCAATGAGGGTGGCGCACGCTGAGGTGCTCACGGTAATGCAAACGAGCTCCAGATGGCGGTGTGGCCTGTCACGCCACACACCCACGGTGGTGGAGGGTCGTCACCACGGTTGAGGCCGGTGGTGGTGGAGCGAACGAGAGGTCAACTCTCTGCACAGTGATGAATCGAGGTGGAAGCCTCCTGAACACAGTCGTCTCCTCCCCCCTTGTGTAGTTGCAGCCAATACATTTGAAATCATAAGAGGTGGGAGTAGATCCTCATGAATGCTAGCAGTTGTGAGGAATGAATGGGCACAGGAGGAGGAAGCGGAGCGGTTACCTGCGGAAGAAGAAGAATAATAATAATAAAACAAATAGGATTATTTATACATAACTCCTTAACTTTTATGTTAATTAAAACAATGTATGTAACGAACCTAATTGGTTAACTAATCAAATGCATGCAATTCTAAGTTAATTCTAAATGCATTTAGATATGAATGCCACACATGAATTATGTAATTAAGCTAAAAATATGAATTAATTTATCTACATCCTAATGTATGTTATCTAAATGTTAAAATTAACTTAATGTCTAGGCACTTGAATACCTAAGTAGCCCACAAATATGGGCTAATCAAATACCCTCATGCTTAGTTTTTGCTAGTCCCTAGCAAATTCAAGCATGACTTAACACTCCAAGTTATCCAAGCTAACACAATTGACCTTTTCATAGAAATTAGGTTGAACCATCTAACCCTAGATCATAAGGTACCCAAATAGTTGTTGAGTTACAGAGTAGGTCAATTAAAGACAAGTTGCAAACACAAGTTTCACTGATTTCTAACTCTACCCTAGGATTTATTGGTCCCAGAGATTATAGCATCTGTGCATATGGCTTGGTCTGAGTTATTTGAGGTTGATATGAATGCTAACATAGAAAGAGAGTAAGAGGATTATATATATATATCTATATATATATGTATATATATATATATACATATATATATATATATATGTATATATATATATATATATATATACATATATGTATATATGTATATATGTATATATATATACATATATACATATATGTATATATATATATCTATATATACATATATGTATATATATATATATACATATATCTATATATACATATATGTATATATATACATATATGTATATGTATATATATATATGTAACGACCCGGTTCCGAGTCCCTACGAGACACGAGAACCGGACCGACTTGACTAATCCCATGACCTAGTCGTCCAACGAGGAAGTAACCAAAAGAGCAGTAAAAATAAACCACATTCAGCATGAATATAACCAACAATAAGAAACTACTACAGTATATACCACCACAACAGTAGAACAACATTTATCATATAACATGAACTGCAGGTAAAGAAAAGTACAGCGGAAACAAGAACTACTCACTATAACGGAAAGAAAGAGGTACAAAAGACAGTGGTAACTCTACTGGACCCTACTCGGCTCAGCGTCCTCTGCAGCCGCTGACCCTGGCTGCTCAACACCTGGTCCTCAAAAAGGTAACGAGTGTAACACGTCAGCAAAACGCTGAGTAGAGTGGCAACTAAAACTAAAGACAACAGTAGAGTGTACAGTAGCTGTTATGTTCTATTACTTTCTTTATTCACATCTTTCAATTGTCTCACTATTTCATTTATTCCCCAGATCTTTTTCTTGATCTCGAATGTTCCTCGTGAGAACGATCTTGATTGCAGTCTTTTCCAAAAAGTAAAAGTAGCACGTGGTGCTCTCCTGGCCGGGAGAGTCCCCCGTGGTGATCCTACCCTCAGTCAACCACCCCAATGTCACTGACAGATGTAACGGTCACTACGGCATGCGCGATAAACGCACAGGTAGCTAACCCATACTGGCACGCGGTCGGTCGTTTTCGTTAACGGGTACGCCCAAAGCACAGCACGGAACCAGTCCAGGGCAAAGCCCTCTCAGTAACAGGGGTCCAACCCCTCCACGGTAACCCAACCGGGGCCTTGCCCCTCCACAGTCCGCGCACCCTCGCCTGACTACCCTGGTTTGCCCCAGCGGGCCTAGCAAGTCGGTGTGGGAGGCTAGCAGAACCCCGGGGCCCGTGGGGTAGCTAGTACCTCCCTACACTAGTAGCTCTCCTCGGTACTACGTACGCGAGGGCCAGCAAGTCGGTACAGAGTGGCCAGTCCTAACCCCGGGTCCCTGGGGCGGCTGGCTCTGCTCCTCACTAAACAGGGGGACAGTCGCTCTCCTTGGTACTCCGTACTCAAGGGCCAGCTCACTTCCCCAATACTATTCCATTCACTTTCCAGGAGTTCTACTCCTACTTCCCCGTAGGGTTCCATCCTTTTTACTCAAACATCCAGGTTTCACTTTCCAGTTTCACATTCTTACAATCCATGTTCTCAACCACATTATTTATTCACAACAGGCAGCTGTTAATTCAAAAAACAGGCAGCTTTATATCTCTTTCCATTTTCCAAGACTGCAGTATTATACATTCCACTAGTTTTTCCCATCCGAGGATTCATGCCATATCCTAGGATCTATCATACAATCTAGTTTTCCAGCCCTAGGATTCATCCAACACCTAGGAGCTATCATATATTTCTCATTCCTAGGATTCATGCAACGTCCTAGGTTCTAGTTATGGTTCCATAGTTTAACAGATTTTATTAATAACTTAAAACCACTCTACCAGGTACAACGGGAGTAATGGGGGCGTGATCGGGAATCCCGCGTGCCTCCGCGACTCCCAAGACTGCAACTGAAGGAGGTCCTATCACAAGGATCAAACACAAGGAGTGTCTCAAAACAGTGTATAGCTACTGTAGACGGGTAGAGGAATTAATTTTGAAAAGAACGCAACTCGAATAGCGGAAAATGGAACCCGAACGGGCCCTAAACGGGTCGAAAACGACGACACTGTGCAAAATCAGACGTCTGGAACTCCGTCCAGACTTCTTAAAAAGTGGATCAGAGAATTACCTGTTCAGCGTGGTTTCCCAGACATCCAGAAGTCTGAGGGGACGTCTGGCCTAGCTCCCAGACGTCCGATGGTCACCCAGGACGTCTGGAGGTCGCTCCCGCCGTCTGGTACAACAGCCAGACGTTTTATTCGCGTTGGATGGCGAATCACCGAGCCTGCTCACACCCATCTCCCTCCCTCAGTACGGTCAGTCGACAGGAAGGAAGAAGAAGACGGAAAACTCACCTTTCAGACGTCTGGAAGGTCTTCCAGACGTCGCCCTCGCCGTCTGGCTATCAACACAGACGTCTGATTCTGGAAATTCTTCCAGAATCAGGGCGCCACTCGGCCTCCGCTCACGACGCCACCCGCGTCGCACCTCGCGCGCCTGCTGC